>CALZFC010000108.1:100000-240000 GCA_945643635.1 Allodiplogaster sudhausi
AAACGCCCGCGGGGGGGGGGAGTAAATGAAATAGAGAGAGAAAGAGAGAGAAAGAGAGAGAGAGAGAGAGATAGAGAGCGAGAGAGAACGAACAATGCGGTAAGAGAGTTAGAGAGAGCGTGAAAAAAGCTATTTAAAGGAGGGCGATCACCGAAAAGTTTTGTGATATTTCAAATTGCCGCGACCCTTTGCACTCTTATTCGCGCGTCCTATTTTCATGCAGCGGATTTGTGCGACCAGCGAAATAGCACGCGAGAATGAGAGTGAGAAATCACAGGGCAGTCGCGGCAATTCGAACTTACATTAAATATTTTTCGGTGATCGCCCTCCTTTAACGCCAAACGTAGTTTGTGCCACTTTTTATTTAGGAATTTTTTACCTTTAACATTGCTTAATTTTGTTCCTATTTTTTCTTGCTTTATTTTTGATCCTATTGTGTAGTCTCTGGGTTCCTTTTCCCGTTGAATGTATTTTTAAAATAAATTTTTTTTTTTTTTGCTTTTTTCCTCTTCTCCTCAGTTTCTTTCTTTCCTTGCCTTCCTCCTCCTTTCGACTCTCGCTCTTTCTCTCTCTCTTTCTTTCTTTCTTTCTCTGTCTCTCTCTCATTCACTCTTTCTCACTCTCTCTCTCTCTCTCTCTATCTCTCTCTCTTAACCCCCTCTCTCTCATTTCCGTTTTCTTGTTCGTCATCCTCGTCGCCTTCTTCCGTGCCATTGAACTGAGTTGCAGGGGCAAACGAACATGGTTCAGTCCATGTTGGCTTCGCCCCGGTCTGGGCCTTCTTACTCATCATCATAGTTATTTCAGCATGTGGCTCGTAGACTCCATCTTTGGATTTGGCAGCGAGCCAAGTTTTCATTTATTTCAAATGGGAAACTTTCGCGCCAAAAACGCTGCTGCTTTAATTTCATCTCTCTCTTTTCTTCTCACAATCAAGCAAAGTAAACATGTTGTCGACAAGAGTGGAGTATTCTTGACCATGTCAGAAGCTATGTTTAGGGAGGAGTCAAAACAAGCAAATAAATTGGAGATGTGGACGTGAATAATGAGCACGTTGCAAAGATGTAGAGAGAGAAAAAATAAACAGAGAAATTGTTAGAGAGAGCGAGCAAGAGGGAGAAAGCACAAGAAACCGAGAGAAAGTGAGAAAAACAGTGAGAGAGAGAGAAACAGAGAAACGGAGAGAGAGAGAGAGAGAAAGAGAGAGAGAGAGAGAGAGAGAGAGAGAGAGAGAGAGAGCGATAAACAGAGAGGGAGAGAGAGGGGAAATTCTGAGATACAGAAGGGCTTCCTCATATCCCTCAAGGGATCATACCCCCCATCATTGCCAACTCTTGCCGCAGAGATAAAGCCCGTAAAAGAGAAGTGTCCATGAGGAAGTCTAAACACAAATTTTTTAGTTGACACTCTCTTTCATATATCTACTCTCTATCTCTCTCTCTCTCGTCATCTCTTCTCTTTCTCCCTTTCTCTTTCTCTCTCTCTGTCTCTTTCTCTCTTTCTCTCTCTTTCTTTCTCTTTCTCTCTCTTCCTTTCTCTTTCTTTCTTTCTCTCTCTATCTTTCTCGCTCTCTCTCTCTCTCTCTTTCTCTTAGATTGTTCTTGTATTTTTTAAAATTAACTTTCCCCTTTTGCTCACATTTTCGCCGTTATTTCGTGCGCCATCTAGAATTGTGTCTGTTTTAGCTTGTTAATCCTCACAGAATCGAGATATTCTTGAGAGCGTCTTTCGAATTAATCCCTGGCGCGTTAAATGTCTCATTGGCTCTCTCTCGGGCCGTCTTATCCGCATCCTTTTTCATCATAAGCAGATACAAATCAGCTGATGCTCTTGAAGGACTCTTCTAATCTGTCATATGTATATTTATTTATTTAAATATTTATCGACATAAAACAAAAAAAAGCAACGTTACAATTTCAGTCAATTTAAATTTCAGTCAATAAAAAAAAAGTAACAAATGGGCGCGAGCCAATCGTCGACGGCGCGTGCGAGCAAGTTCTCCGGGCATCCGACGCGCGCACGAGCACACAGCTGTTATGCAAGCGGTAAAAAAATAGTTTAAAAAAATTATAAATTATTTTTATTTTATTTTATTTTATTTTTTTAATTTTTTTTTAAAATTATTTTTATTTATTATTTTAAAGTCACAAATTTATTACACCGAAATACATACATACATATATGTATCCGCTGAATTTCGTGAACAAAATTCCAAATTTTTGCTATATAAAAAAGATATTTATTATTCAGCGCCATCGTCAGCATCGATGCAGAGACGTTCAGCGAATACGATGCGGAATGCGAAGGAGTTCTCAAAGTTTTGGTCGGGCGGCGGCAATCTGCAGGTGTTTAGTGTATTTTTTTTTATTTCTTAATTTATTTCATAACTTTTTTTAAAAATATTATCAGTCTCTTAAAAAAAATGTTGGAAGAAATTTTTAACTATTTTGTTCAAGTCGACCGCTTCTTCCTTCCGCAAGAAGAACGGCGTGCGACGGAGCAACAGCGCGCGGCGGGCGCCGCGTGCAGTTTGTGAGATTTTTATTTTATTTTCATTATTTTAATATAAGGATTTTATATGCTAGTTACATTAGATTTTGCATCGAAAATAGAAGCAAGGAGTGCAGGATTCGAGCCAGTAATTCACTGCAGAAATAGGAGGAATTTTTGACCTGAAGGTGGGCGAGAGTGAGAGAGAGAAGGAGAATGAGAATGAAAGATAACGAGAAAAGGAGAGAGTGAGGTGGAAATAAGAGAGAGAGAGAGAAAGAGAGAGAGAGAGAGAGAGAGAGAGATAGAGAGAGAGAGGAAGGGAGAGAGGAATGCATTAGGCAAATCGGTGCACTCACGGAAACACGATTGGCAGGAGTGCGCGTTCGAAATTAGCATGTCTTGACAGTAATCACATGATGCTATTAGAGCAGACGTTCGGACACGAATCTGATATTTGATTCGTCATCCTATGAAATATATGGAGAAAGAAATCAATCACATTACAGACGCAGAGATATGTATGTATTACAAATAAAATCTCTTTATTTATATAGTATCGCCAAAGCGTACTTTTTAGTTGTGTACAATTCTTGCGAAACTCCACTTACAAGCGTTTCAACAGCATTTATGAGAATTCATGTGTTTGCATATTTCTCACCGGAATGCAATGCTGCTCATATTTCTCCACCTTTTTTTCTCTCCTTCTAACATGCCTACCTAAAAGGCATCATCTACTATTTGAAGATAATTTGAAGAAGAAGAAAAAAAAAACATATTTTTTCCTTATTAGCGGCCGATCCGTCGCTCCGCTCGCCGCCTCGAATGGTGCCGTCGGGATGCAGTGGCGCGGCGGCGGCGGCTTCTGCGGGAGGCGGTGGCTCGTACCGCGCCACTCCGGCTGACACGCCCGTCACACCATTCTCTACACCACGTGCTCCCTTTCAGGTCAGAGAGAGAGAGAGAGAGAGAGAGAGCGCCCAGTTGAGTTGTCATCAATTGATAAATAATCTATATTTATCTCTTCCTATGATTCTCTTTCTCACTATATCACTCTCTCTGTCTAACTCTCTCACACACCCATCTCCCTCGCACTCTCCCATTCTCTTTCTCTTTCTCTCTCACTACTCTCTCTCCCTCTCTTTGTCTCTTGCTCTCACAACCCTCTCTCTCTTTCTCTTTCTCTCTCACTACCCTCCCTCTCTCTCAACCCAGAGCTATACTCCTCCTACGACTGGCTCGCACTCACCGAGTCTGGCGCCGTCCCCCTTCTTTGGCCAGCAGCAGCGTGTCCAGCCTGCTTATCACTACCAGCATCGCGCGTCACTATCGCCGTACTGCGAGTCGGCACTCGCGTATAGGTAGGGGAGTCTTTGGTTCTTTCTCTCTCTCTCTCGCTCTCGCTCTCTCTCTCAATCTCTCGGTATGTACCTTTCTCTCTGTCTTTCTGTACCTCCTTGTTCTGACGTTTGAATTCCTACACTGTTATTTTCCTCTCTCTGTCTCTCTCTTTATCATGCTCTCGTTCTTCTCTCACTCAGTCTCTCACTCATTATCTCACTCTCTCTTTCTCTCTCTCTCTCTCTGTTCCCATCTTTATCTTTCCAATGTTAAGGTCGTCATCGAGCGCGACCGAATACTACAGCAATGGCACGCCGAAGCAGACGTCCATTTACTGAGAGAGAGAGAGAGAGAAAGAGGGATAGAGGGAGGGATAGAGGGAGGGAGAGAGAGAAGCCTCTCGTCCTCTCTCCCTCTCTTTCTCTCTCTCTCTCTCTCTCATTCCCTCTTCTCTCCTTCTGCTAAACTGGTCACCCTCTCATTCTCTATGCTGACTTCACTAGCCTAACTCTCTCTTCGTAAGAAAGAAGCACCCACAGTTATGTACTTACACCCGCAATCCTATCTTGAAATATTTTGGCAATCTTACCGTACTTATTGAGTCCATTTGCTGACCTTTAAAGGAGGCAATTCAAATTCGCATTACTCACTTTTCGATGATCATAATCCTTTAAGATGAGATTCGCTTAGAAAAAGGTGCTCTCATTACGTTAGTTTAGGCATTAGAGTGAGCGTGGACGTAAAATGGATAAGAAGTGAAAAAAAAACCCGTTGACATTTACAACATTTCATCCCCGTATCTGACTTGTACAAAGTATGTAAACAGGGTTAAAACATTATTCATTTTTATTTAGCTAGCATAAATTCCTCTCAAATATCAACAACGATTCTCGTTGCTCCGTTTGACAATGTATTCATTTCATTTAAATTTCTATTAGTAAGGACTCGAAAAAAATTTTTATTAAATAAAACACTTATTTTGCTTTACTCGCTTCCATTCTCATATCTTGTTGCACATTGTTTATTCATGATTATTGTTGTGTCATTTGCAACCTAGTCACGATTTCAGACACGGATAAAGAAAGCGTCTTCGCATGCATACTCGTGTAGACGAAGAAATCACGACAACAAAGAAAGGAAGAAGTGAAATTGCTTGAGACTTCTCCACAAGCATATGAACATTCAATGATACATTTCATCATGAGCTTGTGGTAGAGAATTGTTAGATGGGAAGCATATTGCAGCAACAAACTGCTTTCTCTCTTTTCTCGCTTATTGCGATGTACATCAAGGAAGCCATCTTCTCTGACCACTCTATCCTTCTCTCTCTCTCTCCCTCTCTCTCTCTCTCTCTCCTCTCTCTTTCTTTCTCTCCCACTCATATCACTCAACGAAGTTGACGACCGGCCAATTTACATCCATGTCTCCATCTTACAATCCGCCTGATACAATAATACATTGTTAATTGTTTAATCTGGATGATTAATTTGAAGAAGCCCGCGTCCTTATATTTACAAAAGACTAAACTATTAATGATTAATTGTAGCCAGAATAAAAAAAGGGTACGAGACGGACAATTGGAGGAATGGTTGCTCTTCAGTGCTAGTCTAAGAATCGATGCGTATTCTCTCTGAGATCTAGGGGCAATCGTCCTCTCTCCCTCTGTATCTCCGACTCTCGCTCTCTCTCGCTCCCTCTCACTATGTCTCTTTCACTCCAGTCATTTTTCCTTGTACCCTTGTTCTATATTCTATCTGGCTTTGTCTCTCGCATTCTCTTTTTAAAAAGAAAAGAAAGTGAATGGAATGCTAATCTGGAGAACGATAGAGAGAGAGAGCGAGCGAGAGAGAGAGAGAGTCAGGAATAGAGAGAGAGAGAGAAAACGAGAGAGAGAGAGAGCGAGAGAGAGAGAGAGCGAGCGAGCGAGAGAGAGAGAGAGAGTCAGGGATAGAGAGACAGGCGGCGAGAGAGCAATGAGATCACGGAGCTTAGAGAGGAGAGCAGACAGTCCAGACGTGCATCATCGACAACACGGCCAACTCCTCTATCACTGCTGATTGTCAGTGCATAGGGCTCCTTTGCTCTGAAGAGTTGCTTTCATTTTTCCTGTTAATTCTCACTCAGAGTTCTTCTACTCTTTCAAATCCGTGTCTCTCTCTCTCTCTCTCGCTCGCCCTTTTCCCTCTTTATCGATCTCTCGCTCTTTCTCTCGTTTTCCTTTTTTCCTCTCTCTCTTCAATCTATCTCTCTATCTATCTCTCTATCTTTCTGTCTCTATCCCCCCTCTATCTCTCTCTATCCTTCCGTCTCTCTCTCTCTCTCTCGGTCGCCGCAACAAATATAATATTTCTATTTCCGTGTCCCGATAGATACAACACAGCTATCCACATTTCAGCTTCTTGTCGCTATAGAAGCGATGTGATTTTCCTCCTGTCTGCCACACGGATTGCAAGAGACTTTTCGAACAGGTAAGAACAAGCAAGCTAAACAGTTTTAAATAATCTAATGTTTCGTACTTGTTTACCATTTATGTAAATGATAATTTCATATTGCGCTATTAACATTTTCTCTCTATGCATAATGCACGACAAAAAAAAAATTTTTTTTTAACTCTCGATGGCTTTTTGATAGGCAAATAGCATACATAGATTCTGTCCCGAAAATAATCGGAAGGACTTTGGACACATCATCAGCTTCTTTTGTTTTCTTCCAGAACGAGAATACTATTCCGAGGCGAAGATAACTCGATTCCCCTGATAACTCGATTCCCCTGATAACTCGATTCCCCTGATTCGTCACAAGAGAAACACTTCTATCGTAACTCGGAATATTGAAAAGAAAAAGAGACTCGATACGACTTCTTGGACCTGAACACAATGACGCTTGAGATATCCACTCTTTATCTGGAGGAACTCTGTTCAAGATGAATGGCACTCACGCGTGCGATCTCGATTTGAGAACCGCATGCCACGCGATCTATCCCTGTTCCGAGGTGCTGTCGATGGCTTCGTGGGATCGATGGTAGGTCGAACCGAGATATTTCGATCAAGTTATCCGCTCATCGAAGACTGCGTGACGCGGCAATACGCATGGGGAGAGATGATGGCCCCGATCAGCTCTGTTGACAGGACGATCATGCCCGGATACGAAAAGCTGGCCGATAGATTAGCTCGGATCATCGTCTGTTCGTTATCATGACCATTGGGACGAATGCCCCAAAATGGAAGTGGGCAGCCGTTGCCCGAGTGCTTTCCCTGTGCGCTAAGCCCTTAGCTTCGATTTAACGTGCGAATAAAGAATTTCTAGCCTTTCACGCCTAATGAAACGTCGGCATCCAAAAAAAGGCCGAATATATGATGGTTTAAACAAAACAAAATCCAGTTTTTTTGCGTTTTTGACCTGTTTTGATATATTTGGGCTACGTCTGCAAAAATTACACGTATTTTTGATGAATTATATTTAACCCGCCCGTGTTTTTGCTCCACCTAAGCAAATTTTACGGTTGAAAACCTGGCCCGGGCCGGGCCTTGGAAATCAGGGCCCGGCCCGTCCCGGCCCGACAGGCAGCGGGCCGGCCTGGGCCCGGTCCGCCACATATTTTTGGAAGTAGGGCCCGGGCCGGGCCGGGCCTACGAATGCAGGCCCGGCCCGGGCCCGGCCTGGACGTTACCGGGCCGGCCCGGGCCCGGCCTGGAGAGTTGCCGGGCTGGCCCGGGCCGGCCCGGGCCAGTTTTTGCCCACCCCTGGCGGCGACACCACAAAGTCGGTGAGAAGAAGTTCTTTTTTTCCATTCACTTGCACATTCTTCTTCTTCTACTCACATTGAGCTCACAAAGTCATTCAACTACTCCCTCTTTCTCTCTCTCTTTCTTGTTCTCCCTCGTTCACTCTCTTTACTCTCTCTCTCTCTCTCTTTCTCTTTCTCCCTCGTTCACTCTCTTTACTCTCTCTCTCTCTAATCCCCTCTCTTTTCTCTTCTTCTCTCTCTGGCGCTAGGCGAGATAGAAAAAAGAGTCTTGGAGGACTCGTTGGAGATACAGCAAAGAAGTGGATGGCGAGAGCTTACGATATCTGCCGATATCGAGAGAATCTTTTAATCGACAAGTTCCAAAGCCTACAGCTACATATGTAGATATATGTATGTATGCACTGTTCAAGATGAATGGCACTCACGCGTGCGATCTCGATTTGAGAACCGCATGCCACTCGATCTATCCCTGTTCCGAGGTGCTGTCGATGGCTTCGTGGGATCGATGGTAGGTCGAACCGAGATATTTCGATCAAGTTGTCCGCTCATCGAAGACTGCGTGACGCGGCAATACGCATGGGGAGAGATGATGGCCCCGATCAGCTCTGTTGACAGGACGATCATGCCCGGATACGATAAGCTGGCCGATAGATTAGCTCGGATCATCGTCTGTTCGTTATGGGCACATGACCATTGGGACGAATGCCCCAAAATGGAAGTGGGCAGCCGTTGCCCGAGTGCTTTCCCTGTGCGCTAAGCCCTTAGCTTCGATTTAACATGCGAATAAAGAATGAGTATCGCTTCTCCGCAAGCACATGAAGAGTCATATGGAATCACCTTGAACTGATGATTTGAATGTACATCGTTATGTGATGTATATATATATATGAATAAATAAATGAATAGATAGATAAATAAATAATGTTTTCCCGCAAGTCTGCCTCAACTTGGTTTTTGGATGGCAGAATTTTAGATGCCATTTATGATTCGGCAGAGACACCAAAAGTCGGTCACAAACATTTGAAGAAGTTCTTTTTTTTGTAAATCTATTTACTGACACATTCTTCTTATCGAATTCATCGGGGCCACTTGAAGAGACAAAGTCATTGAACCTCTCACTCTCTCTCTCTCTCTCTCGCTCTCTTTCACTATAAAAAAGGTTAATGGAATTCCACTATGGAGAGCGAGAAGAATGAGAGAGATAAAGATATTGGGGCCGAAAAGAAAAAAAAAACACACAGAAAGGCACATCAGAGAGAGAGAGAGAGAGGGAGAGTCAGGGATAGAGAGACTATTTTGACAGACAGGCTGCGAGAGAGCAATGAGATCACGGAGGTCAGAGAGGCGAGCAGACAGTCCAGACGTGCATTATAAACAACAAAGCCTCAGTTGCCCACTGCGAAGGCTCGTTTGTTCTGACAAATTGTTTTCATATTCCCTGTTAATTCACACTCAAAGTTGCGCATTATGTTCTACTCTTTCACCTCCGTGTATGTATCTCACTCTCTCTCACTCTCTCTCTCTCTCTCTCTCTCTCTCTCTCTCTCTCTGTTCCCACTCTCTCTCCCTCGCCCTCTCGCGCACTCGGTCGCCACCACAAATAGAATATTATTCTTTATATGTGCATGCCCCCCACATAAACCAAAAACAGCCATCCACATTTCAGTTTCCTGTCGCCATAGACGCGATGTGATTTTCCTCCTGGCAGCATACTTCTGCCACACGGATTGCAAGAGACTTTTCGAACAGGTAAGAACAAGCAAACTAAACAGTTGTAAATAACATAATGTTTCGTACATGTTTACCATTTATGTATATGATAATTTCATTTTGCACTGTTATGATGTACTCTCTATACGTAATGCACGACAAAAAAAAATTATTATTTAACTCCCGATGACTTCTGCTTACGATTAGACATATATAATATATAGATTCTGTCCCGATGATAATGGGAAGGACTTTGGACTCAGCTCCTTTTTTTCTCTTCCAGAACGAGAATGATGTGAACATCACGACTTCTATTCCGAGAAGAAGAAGATGGCTCGATTCCGAATCATCACACGACCGAAGTGGGTTCGGTGTGAGCATTGCCGTAGTATACGGTCTACGTCCTTCTCGTTCTAATTCTCGATAATCTCTGCGTCAAAGATGCGAGACAATGGACGTTGGGAAGGCTTGCAAGTGTATGGCACAGACAAGACGGCGATGATCCGATGGACTCCTTATGGAAAGACAACTAGGTCCGATTAAAAAAAAAATAATAATAATAAAATAAAGAAAGTCTTCTCAAGCATGCGCGTGTTGGCATTCAAAGCACGACAATTTAGAAAGAAAGAGAAGAAAAAGAGAGGAAGAAAGAAAATTGTGCTCTTGAAGTTACGATATCTAAACATACAGTGTGTTTATTTTGTAATGTCACAACATTATTTGATGTTTTCCGCAAGTCTACATCGCTTTTTTTTAATGGCAGAATTTGGGATGTCCTTTGTGATTCGGCGGCGACACCACAAAGTCGGTGACAAACATTAGAAGAAGTTCTTTTTTTCCCATTCACTTGCACATTCTTCTTCTTCTTCTTCTCACATTGAGCTCACAAAGTCATTCAACTACTCCCTCTTTCTCTCTCTCTCTCTCTTTCTCGTTCTCCCTCGTTAACTCTCTTTACTCTCTCTCTCTCTCTCTTTCTCTTTCTCTCTCTTTCTCTTTCTCCCTCGTTCACTCTCTTTACTCTCTCTCTCTCTCTCTAATCCCCTCTCTTTTCTCTTCCTCTCTCTCTCCCGCTAGGCGAGATAGATAAAAGAGTCTTGGAGGACTGACTCGTGGGAGAAACAGCAAAGAAGTGGATGGCGAGAGCTTACGATATCTGCCGATATCGACAGAATCTTTTAATCGACTTTTTGCGACAAGTTCCAAAGCATACAGCTACATATGTACATATATGTATGTATGCACTTAAAATGGACAATAACGTATTTTTTATCATGATACTTAAGACTCATAGCACTCAGTTGTCTGCATTTACATTCGCAATTAAATAAAAAATTTAAATCTCTTTTCCGATTCTTCACGCGATTCTTCCAGAATTGCTCGTGTGGTTTCTATAAAGAAAATAAATAGAAAATTTGACAAAGCATGTTTCAATACTATAATTTTTTGCTAGAATCCAGAGGATCGAATGAAGTGACGATGGTGTCTTCAACGAGCATCAAATCGGAACTATGTAACATGTGACAATTGTGAAATCTCTCGTGTCACAATTTTTTTTTGTACTGTGACTGTGGCATGAACAGCCAGTTCTATCTATATCGATTAAAATTTAGGAAAGAGGACAAAAATTTACTCTGATCAAACCAATCACCTAGTAGCAATATCCATTATTTGAAGAAAAAAAGACCTTCGAAGGAAAAGAAGACCCATGAAAGGATCTGCGTGATGTTCTGAATAGCGATGATTTCATGGCATATTTGTGAACTTCTAACTTCATGAGAAAAATTGCTGATAGGTCGTTTCCTAAAATAGAGAATCATATCACGATGTCATGTGCTTGAAACAGCTTCACCTTTTTTGAGTAGAATTCTTGAAATATGTGCAGAAGAAGGATACCACGAGAATATTTCTACAAGAAATAAGAAAGTTCAGGGAAAGTGGCCTTACGCCATTCGCCATTTCACACGAACTTCCTTTCGTTTTCCGGTGAGCTCCTAACTTCGTGGCGGTCCGCGTATTCTGCCGTGGTTCCCTCTAGTTTGTCGTAATCAAAAAATGGTGTGATGTGACCACCGCGAATTTCTAACAACAAAGGAATGTGAGAAGTGGAGAGCAAAAGTCGATGCCCGAATTGCTCCGAAGGAAAGAAACGAAAAGAAGCTGAATTTAGGCGCTTTAGGCGGGCAATTAATTAGTATAACCATGAATTTCGCATGCTATCATTATTGATTATAATGCGTCCTTATCATCTCATAAGCATTTCGTGATCTCGTTGTCGCACGGTTGCGAACAATATTTCTTTTGTTAATACGTTTTTCGCACGCTAAACTTGAAAAGTTCGCGCAGGTGCTTCAAGATTCTCAGAATCTGAATTTTTATGTCTACTTGGAATATATTTATTTCAACATGTTCAACATGTTAGATTTAATTAGTATGATAAAATAGTACATGTAAGATTTAACAGTAAGTAGTATGATGAAACACTACTATATGTTCGATTTAAGTAGTATGATGAAATAGTACTAGGCTAAATAATACTGCATCTACATTCATCATACAAGAAGATTCTAGCGAACTGCTGCCGCTACGACATTCGTGTTCCTGACAGCAGTGATTGTCGTCGAAGATGGCATCGGCCGAAGGGAGGGCGGGACAAGACGGCAGAAGAGGCGCCTCAGGGCGGCACGGTAGGCACTCGAGCACAGCGAGTACAGGTAGAAGTTGAAGACGAAGCTGAACAACGATTTCTGTACAGGACCTTAGAATCTACCGTAATCATCAAGAAAAGAGCATGTAATAAGAGAGACGCAGACAGCAAAGCACTGTGGATTTTAAGCTCCACAGATAGTTTCTTTGTAGATGGGCGTTAAATTGAAAAAAATTCTGTAATTTTCTAATTGCACTTCGTCCTCTGATACGCGCATCCTATAAGTAGCGGCGTTGCGCGACATGTGAAGAAACATGTAGCACTCGCGAGAATGGCGAGTGTGCTTACTATCAATACAACGCGCGGCAATTCAAATTTTTTTTTTTTTAATTTTTTCGGTGATCGTCCTCCTTTAACGTGCTCTTGCGTTCTTTTTTTTGGCATCTTGAGACGAGTGTTCCAACATTTTCTGACGGAAAAGAAAAAAAAACAGAAAACTTTCTGACGACAGATTTTGCGAGACATTCTGAATGGCCAGCATCACGGTCCGCTCCTCAGGCTTAGGAATGATGGGCAGACTATAGAGCGATTTGGGCAGATTGCAAAGGAGATAACTAGAGACGGTCGCGATCAGCAGAGCGGACAGACGCCAGTGATCCGCAGCGCCACCCTTACGCTTCACGGCGCGGCTGAAATTTACTTTTATTTTGTTTATATTTTCTTATTTGTTTTTATTTGTTAATCAATTTATCTATAACATTTACATGCATTACACTAAGTAAGTAATGACTTTTCGTTGAAAATTACGGTCTTACATATGTATGTAAGTTATATGTAAGATTGTAATTTTCAAGGAAAAATAACTACTTACTTATTGATTTTTTAAATGAGATTTATTTGTTAATCAATCTATTATATATAGTATACTACATAAATAAGGTTTCAATACTTTTTTTATTAGTTATTATTTCTTAAATCAATTTATCTATAAATTACATAAGTTAAAAAAGTTCTATTACTTACTTGCGCTGGATGTGGCAAAATTTGAACATCATGAAGACATTGAGAAGAAGTAGCAGAATCATTGGCAGCCATTTCGTGTACACCTGAAAGGTATAAAGAAGAATAAAATGATTTTTTTTCTCTTTTTCAAATTTTATTTAGATTTAAGCAATGAAATATGATGTATCATACTTCGCGATAAATTTCGTAGGCTTGGAGCCAGGCTGTTTTGCTGATCTCAACATCAGCGACGTAATAGTAGTAAGTCGTTCTGAAAAGAGAATGTGTTCGATTAAAATAAGTTGAAGAAGAAGGACTTTCACGTAATTATTTGCCAGATCTCTCGAAAACAAGAGCGTGGAAAAGATAAAGAGAAACAAAGAGCTAACTCTCTCTCTCTCTCTCTCGCTCTCTCTATCTCTCTCTCTATCTCTCTCTCTCTCTCGCTCTTCTAATTTATCCATTGAGCTCCTTTAAAGATGAAAGAGAGCTAGCTGACTGACGTCCCATTCCACGTGCATTTGGTAACGCCGGCCGCCAAGGCCGATGGGCCTTGCGCTCCAAAGGAGGACAAGATACAAAAGGCTATGATGAGCATTCGTTCAGTACGGCCGGAATCAGACAGCTGTAAATGATAACGAATTTTATTGTTATTTAATTAATGAAAAATGTTACATAGTTTTTTTTTACAATATTTCACATTGTATATAAATGTTGTAGCGAGAAATGTTGTATATTTTATCTCTTATATGCAAAGATAGCCCTTTATAAGAATCGTCGGTATACAGTCCCGCTCAACATTGTTGGGTCCGGTATTAATAGTATTAATAGTATTAATATAAATAATACAAACTGAAATACGCATTTTCGTGCTATTTCGCGTAAGAGTTTACCTATTTCGACCATGGAGATTACGACTGTGAAGACCGTTTTCAAAAATATGCTGAAATGGCTGAGATCTCATAATATTGCATTTAATTTGACCGTGTTTGGGTTCCAAACGGGCTGGCTTCAACTCCTGGACTACAAAGTGCAAAATAAAGTGAAATTTTCAGAGCACTTCTTACATTTCTTGAGTTTCTTGTTTTATTTCTATTGAGTTTCTCATTTTGTTTATGTATAAACGACGAAAAAAAAGCAAAAAAAAAATTTTCCTGCTTGCAAAAATCTGTTCTCAAAAGGGTATCGAACCGACAACTTGATATTGCCGGTCAAAGACTTAAGAGAGCCTCTCCGTAAGGGCCGAGGTGGCCCTGCCCCGGGGGAAAGTGTTGGATTTTGGTAACCAAAATTTTATGAGGAGTACCCACTTGCATTGTAAAAGAAATGATAGAGTCAAATTTGTTATAAAAAATTTTTTCTTCCCAGTGCATGCAATAGTATGGCGAAACTTTGATTGTTCATAACTTCCTTAAAACTTAATATTTTCAGTTTTCTTTTTTTATGTTTTATTTTTCATTGGAAAGCACATAAAAAAGATGTATGATGTGTTTTTTGAAAATTTCAGTTTTGACCAGTTTTAGGCATCTTTATATTTCTGAAATTGGTTTTTAGGACATTTCAACTATTTTACGGCACGCGCTGGGGCCAATTAATAGTTGATAAGAAAGAGGAGAAAAAACTACACAAGATATGTTCTTATGAAGAAAATCTAAAGATATACATTTTACGAAATTTTGACTTGAACCTGGTGCACTTGCGTTTTTGCTCGTTGAGATGAAACTGTATAATTATTTTCAAAGCTTTGTTTCTGGGATAACATCGATGTCGATATATTCGCAATTAAATTCTCTACCAGAAAAGGTATCTATCACCGATATAAGTATTACCTTGGGACTCAGGGAATGCAATTATATGTTTTTCGAAAAAAAATAATTCAATGATAACTAATGAAACCTTCATTTTTAGTCCACAAAGGTATCCAGCTGGAGCAATTATCCATATCATAAGATAGAGCGAAGAATTCTGCACAACATATTCCCTTTTCGTGGAATTTGAAGGATATACATTTCCTTTTTTCTTTCAATATAGAAGACTTTCCACGTCATGCAAACGACCCATGATATCGAAAGCGCATTCAGCGACCCATAACTTTGCTCAATCTTAATATTAGAAAATCGTAGGTATATCATCTAAGAGCTCTCACAGAGATCTTCAAATACAACATACATACTTTTATTGAAATATTTATATTTCTATGGAAAATTTCGTTCTGTACTTTTAGAAGGCTTAAAAAACTATTTTACAAACATTTCCGCATTTCAAAACATACATCATAAGAAAGAGCGTGAAATTTTCTACAAGGTGAACCCCATTGAATAAACTTTCAAGTCTATAATGTTTTGTTATTAGTTATAAGAATAGGGCATCAGCTTAGGTTAGCACAAAGAATTGTTTGCATGACGTGGAAAGATTTCTATATTGAAAGAAAAAAGGAAATGTATATCCTTCAAATTCCACGAAAAGGGAATATGTTGTGCAGAATTCTTCGCTCTATATTATGATATGGATAATTGCTCCAGCTGGATAGCTCTGTGGACTAAAAAT
The DNA here is from genome assembly GCA_945643635.1 of Allodiplogaster sudhausi. Lineage (NCBI taxonomy): Eukaryota > Metazoa > Nematoda > Chromadorea > Rhabditida > Diplogasteridae > Allodiplogaster > Allodiplogaster sudhausi. The sequence continues at coordinate 115,486 of CALZFC010000108.1, forward strand.
GAGGGTTTCATTAGTTATCATTGAATTATTTTTTTTCGAAAAACATATAATTGCATTCCCTGAGTCCCAAGGTAATACTTATATCGGTGATAGATACCTTTTCTGGTAGAGAATTTAATTGCGAATATATCGACATCGATGTTATCCCAGAAACAAAGCTTTGAAAATAATTATACAGTTTCATCTCAACGAGCAAAAACGCAAGTGCACCAGGTTCAAGTCAAAATTTCGTAAAATGTATATCTTTAGATTTTCTTCATAAGAACATATCTTGTGTAGTTTTTTCTCCTCTTTCTTATCAACTATTAATTGGCCCCAGCGCGTGCCGTAAAATAGTTGAAATGTCCTAAAAACCAATTTCAGAAATAGAAAAATGCCTAAAACTGGTCAAAACTGAAATTTTCAAAATACAAATCATACACTTTTTTGTGTGCTTTCCAATGAAAAATAAAACAAAAAAAAAGAAAACTGAAAAATATTAAGTTTTAAGGAAGGTATGAACACTCAAAGTTTTGCCATACTATTGCATGCACTGGGAAGAAAAAAATTTTATAACAAATTTGACCCCATCAGTTCTTTTACAATGCAAGTGGGTACTCCTCATAAAATTTTGGTTACCAAAATCCAACACTTTCCCCCGGGGCAGGCGCCCATTGAGCGCTGCTTGATCCTTACAGAGAGGCTCTCTTAACAATACTCTACAGACGGTATAAACAGATCTGATGATACCTTTCTTTGGACAGCGTCGATTGAAAGGAAATGTCGATTCTGAATACTCTCTGTTTCCTACTTTAGTGGGAAACAGAGAGAGAGAGAGAGAGAGAGAGAGAGAGAGAGGCGAAAGAAGGTGCAGCGTCGACTACATCTACTCTGCGTCACTGTTTCAAGGCTGAAGCTACGGTATGTCGTTGAAAACGGTCTTCACAGTCGTAATCTCCATGGTCGAAATAGGTAAACTCCTACGCGAAATGGTACGAAAATGCGTATTCAGCGCGCTATTCTAGTTTGTATTATTTATATTAATACTATTAATACCGGACCCAACAATATTGAGCTTGACTGTACATCTTATAAATCTTACCCTCTGGAATCGAACAGGACTCCACACACAGAGAAGACGCTCAATGGTCATGGCGACAAGACAAAGTGCGCTAAAACAATACTTACCAAGTGAACTTTTAAGTTCAAATTGATTGTCACATTTTGAGAGCCTGATTTGGTTTGCTAACCTACTGGCAACGAAAGACCTTCGAATGTTCGGATTAAAGTAAGCGAAATAGACATTTGCAGCCTCGGAATCCTTCCAGTCTATCCGGAGAATTCAATGGAGAAAAGAATGACAAAAAGTATTGAAAGAATGTCAATCGCTGCTGATGCCTGCAATAAATTTAAATATTTGAGAAGTTATAGAACTGCTCTGGCTAATGTCCTTGCATAACTTTTTAAAGAATAATACAGATGAAATATTCCGGCTTCAATTTTCTCTCCATCATACACACACTCTCGCGTGCTCGCTCAATGTAGAAATTCATACTTTCATATTTCAGCACCTAGAGAAGGTCGAAAGATAATTCTAAAAGAAAGAGAGAAAAAGGGGGGAAAATTTTTCTTATACATATGCACGATATGCACGCATATTGGTCGGAGCGGTCCTTTAACGAATTTTTGTGATGATAGCTTCTTTTTTCTTCACAACGTATGTATTCATACATATGTACATATACATCTAAATACAGTATTCACCAACCTTTAAAAATATCAAGTTATTTCCCGACATTTGCAGAAGGACGCAAACATTGATGGACTGATTGATTAATCCTGTAGACATTGAGATTACCGTAATTTGTTTTAATCTTAGTCTCATGCCAATTATTTCTAACCAATAACAAGAATCGAAGGAGTGACAATAACATTGATTGTCTGAAGAACCTTCCCATCCCAGGAGATCATCTTTGCTAAACACAAACGAGCAAGACAACTACTAATAAATAGAAGGCACTCAGATTTTGGTAACAAAAGTTATCCACGCTTTTCAGCGTTTAATTATTAAACCGTCGTATAATAAAAGGCAGAGCTATATGTAAAAATGTACATACATATATGAATCGCTTCATAAATGAAAAAGAAAAACTGGCATGCCTTCAAAAGGCGAAGGGCATGGGAAAAACTGCGTATTCTTAGTTTAGTTTTCTTGCCAAATTCCGAGGTTTTTTTTTTCTTCTTTGTTCATTCGCTTGCACCTCTAGGAACCTGCTCGTTCTCTTGCATGATTTGTAGTTTGTGTGCGATCTACACTTTTCGATAATCTTCTCACGGGTGGACCGTAAGAGAGTTATCTCGTCCTTGTTCCTAATAACGAAGCAACTAAGGACTAATATAAATTGCATACTTTCGAGGGCAGCGCAAGAAGTCAAAAGACATCCTTTTTATTCCGACTTACTAGTTAATGACAATTATTGGAAAAGTTATTTCTTCAGGGATTTTCGCCAAAAATTTTTTTTTCCTGTGATCATTTTCTATTAAAACACAGCTTCATTTTGAATGCGCTTTTTTCATGCAAATATTTATTCCAAATCACGTGGAAAATAAAATTTGCATGCATTCATCTTCAACCTTTCGCCATTCACTTCCTTTTCTTACAACCAGCGAGCGATGCCGGTTGATCCGGATCCGGAGGGGGCGAAGAAGTTGGCTGATGTTTTAATCTTTCTTTTTCTTTTCAATTTAATAATGTATTTAAAGTATTTATAATTAATTGCACCCTTATTACTTAATGTAATTGCTTATAAATGTTTTAAAGGTTTTTTTTCTCAGTAACATCGACCTGAAAATAAAGTGAGATAGGACCGCAAGTGAAGCAGACGGCAACTAGTCTGACTATCATTTGTCATGGCTGGCGACTTCTAGCTTACAATAACAATCTTTCTCGCTAAATTCAAGTTGTTATAAAATTTTAGATAGGCAATATGCATTATAATTATACTAATAATATAATAGAAAAACTATTTGAATTACTGCTTTATTTTTAGCTGAAATTCGTTTGCGAGAAAAGGAGGAGAAGACGGCGGGGAGAATTCGGACGGTTAATTTTACAGCAACTTTATACTATTACAATTTCCTTCAAGGTGGTTTGAAATTTGAAGATTCCGGCAATATCTTTGGTCTACGTGACTTTTGAGAATCAGCCGAACATTGTTGGGAGTCATAGCTGAAATTGAGCTACATTTTGAACAACGAAAATTCAAAATACAAAAATTATAATAGAAAAGATGTGATATTCATTGAGATGACTCCGGGAGTGGGAAGAAACTGGCGAATGCATCAAAAGAGAGTAAGTTGCTTGCAACTGGATAATATACAAATTATATATATATATATATATAAATATATATATAAATATTAATATATATATTTTCCAGGTGTTTCTCCTAACGATAGCTTCACTTCACCCACGAATAGGTGTAAAGATCAAGTGTATACTACTCATCTAATCTACTCCCTTCTCTTCTTCCTCCAACTCCTCCCTATACCTTTCGTTTTCTTGAATTCTCTCAGAATTCCCTGATCTCTTTCAGCGAACCTCTACTTCCTCTCTACTCTCATTCTCCCTCTAACCTCTCTCTCTCTTTCTCTCTCACTCTCTCTCTCTCTCTCTCTCTCTCTCTCTTTCCTTCGATCCCTCTCTTTCTCTCTCCTCTCTCAATACAGCAGCAGCGGCAAAGGCAAGGAGAAGAAGCTGCGCGAGCATGAGATGCATGCTACGAATGATGCTCCACCGATGAAGACCACCATCGAAATGGACGATGAGGAGAGAAGATGTCCGTGAAACGATTCTTGAAATTCCACTTGAAAAAATGTCATTGTAAGGATTTCATTAAACTTTTACGATAGTTTTTTTTTTAAGCAAAGCCCTGAGGACAAAGAAGGTTCCTAAATTTATCGCTTAAAAGGATGTCTAAAGATTTTAATTGCATTAAATTATTTTGACAACTGCATTTTATTAATTGAATAAAAAGGAAAAAAAAGATTTAAGGGGCGAAGAAGGAGGAGAGCTTCGTTCCGCGTGCGGCTGGCGCTTCTTTCTGCAGAAGCTGTTCGCGGTGGGTGAGAAGGGCGAGCCGTCAAAACTGAAGATGGCCATTGAGAGGGAGGACATTGGATGTCTGCTCAGTCAGTCATTGTATCGATGGGCTGAACAATCAGGGAAAGGAATGCTTCGCCGGATGAGTCCATACAGTACACGAAGTCTTTCAAAAATAAGTAATCCGTGAGCGATGGTAGTGTTACGCCGTGTGGGACATTCTTGACCTTCTTTCAATTGTTCAGCTGACCGTAACACTTTGCAGTAGAAGCGAAGAAGACATTCATGTCGCAGCCGGTGCTGCTCGAGCTGGACCCGCCACTTCACGTGTGCGGAGACACGCACGGCCAGTTCTTCGACACTCTCCGCATCTTCGACACGTTCGGCTTCCCTCCAACGGCGTCCTATCTCTTCCTCGGCGACTACGTCGACCGGGGAGCGCATTCACTCGAGAACATCCTCTTGCTATTCACTTACAAGGTAGTCTTCTCCATCACTGCCGTAGATCTTTTCTCTCACACACTCTGTCTATACTATCTCTCTCTCTTTCTCTCTCTCGCTGTCTCTCTCTCTCTGTCTCTCTCTCTGTCTCTCTCTCTCTGTCTTCTCTACTTGCTCCTTGACTCTCTCCACCTCCCATACTCTCTCTCTCTCTCTGTAATTGAGGTTCTGGGACCGTGTCAAAACAGCAACGACATTTGCGCTAAAAGTGTCGTAACTTTCTTCATTGTTATCGCAGACGGATACAATTGGCACCAATCAATTTCTCTTTACAAGATCTATCCAACGATAGCATTTTTGTGACTGAAGCTTAAAAATTTCAAATTTTCAACTTTTTTGCCTGCTGTCCAAGAACTGCGAAACCTACATGCTTCAATTCATCTCAATGAGACCAATCACGCGGAATATTCGTTGAACCGGTACGATCAACCTGAACAAAGTTATGGGATCTTTGCGCAAACGTCGTTGCTGTTTTGACACGGTCCCGAGGTTCTTTATCCGGACAACTTCTTCCTCGTGCGCGGCAATCACGAGGGCATTAGTCAGAATCGCGTTAGATTCTTCCTTTTAGAAATTTACATTAATAATTATGATATTTTTTTTTAATTTCGCGCCAAATTGCCTAATTTCAGAAAGGCGGTTTCCGCAATTCGGTCATTGGAGCGTACAAGAGTGTGCAGCTCTTCATGCTATTCCAAGTCGGAATTCGATCTCCTTCCGTTACCCTTCTCTATTTCCCCTCTTTCTCTCCCTTCTCTCTCTCTTCTCTTTCTTTCTCCCTTCTCTCTTATCTCCCTCTTCTCTACTATCTCTTTCCATCTTCTCTCTTATCTCTATCTTCTCTCTTATCTCCCTCTTCTCTCATCTCTCTCATCTCTCTCTCTTCTCTCTCTCTCTCTCTCTCTCTCTCTCTCTCTTCTCTCTCTCTTCTCTCTCTCTCTTCTCTCCCTCTTCTCTCTCTCCATTCAGGAGACCTTCAATACGATGCCCCCGACGGCGTTGATCGGCGGCCGCATCCTGTGCATGCATGGCGGCTATTGCAGTACATGGAGTCGCGCGCTTTGTTGCGCTCCATTCAGCGGTTCCTTTTCTTTCTCATCTGTCTCTCTTCTCCATTCTCTCTCAGTCCCGCCTACTATCTCTCAGCCCTGTTCTCTCTCTCCTCTCTCTCTCTCTCTCTCTCTCTCTCTCGCTCTCTCTCCATCTCTCTCTCAGCCCTATGCGCGACGCGGACAAGTACGACATGAATGAGTGGTTGGAGGATGGTAACACTCACGCCCTCATGGCCTACGGCATCCTCTGGAATGTCATGGACGGCTGGGAGGTTCACATGGGAATGCCCTGTAGTCTCCAAGAGTACTGTATCCCATGATTATGGGAACAGTGTTGATGGATTCGATTTGAGGATGATCGAGCGAGGGATTTAAGCGAATATACAATTAAACAGTTTTTTATGAAGCAAATAGAAACGGTAATCACTTGTTGCGCAATTCGACGATACTTTACTTCAGGATAACCACGTCCGCGGCAAGTGCGCATATGTCTTCGGGAAGAAAGGATTCGACGACGTCGCCAAGAAGCTTGGCATTGACATGGTTAGAAAGAGAGAGAGAGAGAGAGAGAGAGATAGAGAGAGGGCAGAGAGAAAGAAAGCGAGACAGAGACAGGTTAAGAGAGAGGCAGAGAGAGAGAGAGACAATATATTTTAGGTCGTTTGTTTTTATATAAATTCAATCTTTTTTTTCAGGTCGTTCGTGCGCACAATCACCCGATGGCTACGAATTCTTCTTCGATCGCCGCCTGGTTCGAAGCTTCTTCCCATTGTGCTCTTGTTTGTGTCTTCATCAAATTCCAACCCAATGTAGAGAGCGGTAACCTTTGTTTAATATTGTCGGATTGCGTACCATTCCAGATGACCGTCTTCTCCGCGCCCACCTACGCGTACCGCCATAACAACTATGGCGCAGTCATGCTGGTCATTGTCTGCTTTCAAACATTCTAGCTGTCTCTTTCTCATACTCTCTGTCCCTCATTCTCGCTCTACTCTCTTCTCTCTCTCTCTCTCTCTCTCTCTCTCTCTATTTTTCCTTCTCCCTTTCTCCTTCTTTATCGCTCTACTCTCTCTCTCTCTCTCTCTCTTTCTACTCTCTCTCACTGTCTCTCGCTCTCTTTCTCTCTCTCTCTCTCTCTCTCTCTCTCTCTCTCTTATATGATTGCAGGTCGACGCGGACATGCAGTGCAGCCTCACTCTCTTCAGACATAGCAACAAGAAAGAACAGCCTGAGGTGATAAAAAACACAATAATATAACGATGTAATCATATTAATTTTTAAAAAAAACTCGATTACCTCTGTTATATCATCGACTGGAAAAGCCACAGTAATCATAACAATAAGTACACTAACAAGTTTCTTGTGCAGATGGTCCCCGTCGAGTTTGGCAATGCCGGACTTTGAGAAGCGAAAACCTAAGGAAATAGAGGAGAGTGCGGGAAAAGAAGAAGAAGAAGCCAAGCTCGAGAGAAAGACAGACACGCCACTCTAGACTGTCTCGTGGATTAGAGTTTTGAACGAAAGAAACTGATATCTTTTGCACATAATAACAACAACAGCAGGACATATCCTTCCTTTGAACAGCGAATGTATAGTATAAACATCATGTAGAAATACAACTACATTACCAAAAGATGTACTAGGGAATTAAGCAAATAAAAGCTAAATGCCGATGAAATTCGGGCCTGCGCGCCGGCCCAACTTTTTCTGGTCCGGCCCGGCCCGGGGCCCTGGAAAGTTGGGACGGCCGGCCCTACGGGCTCTCACTCCCTCTCTCTCACTTAGTCTAGTTCTCTCTCTCTCTTTCTTTCATGTATTCTTTCTTTCTCTCTATCTCTCTATCCTTCTCTCTCTCTCTCATTCTCTTATCCACTCTCCCTCTCTCACGCTAATTACACATGAGACAATAAAGCAGAGCTTCTCATGCGTAAAATAAGTATGTATGTATACATAAATACAAATACTATGTATGTATATAATTTTTTAAATCCAAAAATCTATGTAGTAATTCAGAGATTTCAAGCAAACACTTGTAGCACATCGTTTTGGTCCCCCAATCCTGTACTCACAATCAGGCGACCCTTGATGAGAATAGTTCAGATTCCTTGTATCTGAGTCATTCCTCTTCCTCACGTCTCTGCTACGATTTCACTCCTTTTTTTCTGGAATGCACGTATGTACATGCAATTTTTCTTCTTTTTTTTTAAATTCCAAATCCTGTTCACCAATAGTCTGTGTAAGCATAAAAAGAGAGCTCGCTCTCTCATCATTCATTTGAGATAACGAAGATCCTGGATGAGCACACAGTTATTTTTTATTGTTCTCTTAATTTTTTTATCGCCAATTTTTTTCCACCGCACCCATTGCTATCACATCGGTGAAGTAAATAAAGTATGTAAGAGAAAGTAGAATGCTGAAACAAGGCGCGTACTCGGAAGAATTTGTCAAATCATCAGCAGCCTACTTCTCTAATGACAGAGAGAATCTTTGAAGACCTTTGCATACAAAGACGTCTTTTTTACTACTTTGTTGGAATAGATATTTATCACTTCTATTGGCATTACGAAATGAATTCAAAAATAAAAACATAAATAGTTATATGTGGCCAATTCTTCTATGTATCGTCGGATCATCCTTCAAAGTACATACATGCGAGTTGTTTGTACCTGACCATGAGCTGGAAGAAGTAAGAACTTTTATTTCCATGTCTTTGTTTATTACAGAACGAGGGAGAGAGAACGAAAGAGGGATAGAGAGAGAGATAGAGAGAGAGAATGAGAGAGAAAGAATGAGAGAGAGAGAGATAGAGAGAGAGATAGAAAGAGAGAGAGAGAGAGAAAGAGATAGAGAACGAAAAAGTGAAAGCGAGTTCTATTTGGCCGGGTCTCTCAAGAGAAAGAATATTCACAAACTTTCGTTTTTCCAACAGTAATTCGAAAATATAGGATGAGAATAATATTACTAATGAATCGTGTGAAGCTGCTCAAATATTAACTTGTTGCTCCGATTGAACTACACCATGGTGTGATCGCCTGTAGCTTTCCGTATCTTACTAAAACCTTTCTGCTGTTCCTGTTATTAGTGAGCGTACTTGTTTAATGAATATCCCAAAATCTTTTATACTTTTTCCATTTTCGGTAAGTTTTTATTTCAGTAGTTCGCAGGATTTATGTTTCTCCCTTTTTGTGCTTATTTTCTTACAATTGTTAACTTATTGTTAGCTTCTTCGTCTACAGAGCCCTGTTTTCGTCTTGACTACTTTTCTTTCTGTTTGAAACAAATTGGTTTTAATAGACCTTTTCCTTTTGAGCGAGATACTTTCCGGCAATTCTGTCTTGCCTTTACTTTCGCCTTTCTATGAGTTCTTTTCTGCAAAGGGATAATACTTTGACGCCTTTATTCTGAATTTTATACGATTCTTACGCGTATTTTTCTTCTTCTTTTCCATGAAATATATTGCACTTCTTTTTTCCAGGTAAAAGAGATGCCGCGTCAAATCCTCGACATCAAGGACTTCCTGCTCAAGGCCCGTCGCAAGGACGCCAAGTCGGTGACCATCAAGAAGAACAAGGACAACGCCAAGTTCAAGGTGCGTATGAAGCATACGAAGAGTGCATCATTTCCCTTCCGCTTCTCTCGCCGATGAAAGCATAACGTCTTAACGTGCTATTTTGGTCTCGCGGAACACGAATGTGGAAAGCTTGTTGTACTTAATATGAGATCCCGAGGAATCCTTTTTATTATTGATAAATCTGCAAGTATCAGGCAGGAATATTGAATGCGCTCGGATATTTTGGTGGTATTTTCTATCCGTTATTATCTTCCATGAAGATAAGAAGAGTAAGGGAATAGTGCCGTTGTTTGAAATGGTTTTCACTTTTTTCTTCTTCTTTTTATACATCTCAATTTCAGGTTCGCTGCAGTCGCTTCTTGTACACTCTCGTCATCCAAGACAAGGAGAAGGCCGAGAAGCTGAAGCAGTCCCTGCCGCCCGGTCTTCAGGTGATTACGGGGTGCTATCCCTGTTGGGGGGGGTCATGATTTTTTCCAAGTTTTTTCCAAGATGAAAGCTGTCTATTAGTGCTTATTTTTCGAGCTGAACGCGAATATGACATCGAAAACGTCAATTAAGCTACTTTTGCTAACATTTCTGTGCAAATAGGCGTTTTTGACGTAACCTAACCATTTTTGGGCAAGATTTCGCTATAAATGATCATATATCGCAGAATATGATGCAATTCACTGCAGAATAGCATATTGCGTGCAAAAGTATTCCCAGTTTGGCTTGTTTTGGGTTCCGTGGAAATTAAGAAAATGAGTTCGATAAACTTGGAAAAAATCATGACCCCCCCCCCCCCCAAACAGGGATAGCACCTGGCCCTTCTTTTAATCAGAGACCAGGTCACATTCAACACCCGTTTTTGTGGATAAACGATGATCCCCGCATAACAAGCGTTCTTGAATTTCACATGATTATTACTGTATACATTTATGAAATAAGAACATTCATCATTGGCCTGCAGTATTTAATAGATGCAGTTACATGTCGAATTTTTTTTATGTCTCCAATATCGGCATAATTTTTTTATTATTTTAAGGTCAAGGAGCTCAAGTAAGCGCGCGGCCGACGTGTACTAATGCATTGAATGGGAATGCAAGGCGAGAGGATTCTTCTTCTTCTGCCCTTGCTCGCCCCTTTTCAAGCGTTGTTGCTTGTTGACTGTGATGAATAAATGAATTCTCTTCACTTAATGACTACTTTGATTGTATTGCACAACTACTTTTCATAGAATGAAAAGTGATGAGATACAGTTGGTTTCCTGACGTTTTTGCGTATCTCTATCAGGGTGAATATGTTGTTGGAATGATTTATGATGGAATTGGAAGTTTAAATTCTGTGAGATATCGTTGGTTCCGTAACATTGAGAATGATTTGGAGATGCTTGCTCTATTTGAACTGGAATGGAACTTGGATCCTGTCTGCATACCAAAGCAGTGGCAATTCGCTTGGGATCGATTGTTGGGGGTCGAGTGAGTGGGAGGGGAAGAGAGAAAGAACGATGCATCAGAGGGAAGCGAGAGAGCATGACGAATGAAGAGAGCAGAGACACAATCAGTCTAGCGAAGCGAAGACGCAGAGAAAACGAGAGAGAGAAGAAGACGCCGGCTCTCTAAGCTCTGGCCCGAATGTGTAAAGAAGAATAGGATGCCTCAGGGCCCGTGTGCTCCTGCCAAGAGGCTTTCCGCCATGTTTTTACTACTCGTAATCCTGTTTTGCCCATCAAGTTTTCTGCTTTTACTTATTAATAATCATTCATCAACCCTGATATGGCTTGATATATATTGATGAAAGAAGTTTCCGCGCCGATTTTTCAATCCGATCGTTTCTGAAAGTTAGCTGCTTCTTTGTGGCAAAAAGCTCAAGTGTAATGTTGTATTGGAAGAGAGAATCTTCGCCGATTCACGTGAAATTTTATCCAATTTTGGAGTTTATGGAATTTATTTTCACTGATGGCTATCCTTTCTCTCTCTCTCTCTCTCTCTCTCTCTCTCTCTCTCTCTACTTCTCTCTCTCTCTCTCCTTCTCTCTCTCTCTCCTTCTCTCTCTCCTTCTCTCTCTCTCTCTCTCTCTCTACTCTCTCTCTCTCTCTCCTTCTCTCTCTCTCTCCTTCTCTCTCTCTCTCCTTCTCTCTCTCTCTCCTTCTCTCTCTCTCTCTCTCTCTCTCTCTCTCTCTCTACTTCTCTCTCTCTCTCCTTCTCTCTCTCTCTCCTTCTCTCTCTCCTTCTCTCTCTCTCTCTCTACTTCTCTCTCTCTCTCCTTCTCTCTCTCTCTCCTTCTCTCTCTCTCTCTCTCTCTCTCTCTCTCTACTTCTCTCTCTCTCTCCTTCTCTCTCTCTCTCCTTCTCTCTCTCCTTCTCTCTCTCTCTCTCTCTCTCTCTCTCTTATATGATTGCAGGTCGACGCGGACATGCAGTGCAGCCTCACTCTCTTCAGACATAGCAACAAGAAAGAACAGCCTGAGGTGATAAAAAACACAATAATATAACGATGTAATCATATTAATTTTTAAAAAAAACTCGATTACCTCTGTTATATCATCGACTGGAAAAGCCACAGTAATCATAACAATAAGTACACTAACAAGTTTCTTGTGCAGATGGTCCCCGTCGAGTTTGGCAATGCCGGACTTTGAGAAGCGAAAACCTAAGGAAATAGAGGAGAGTGCGGGAAAAGAAGAAGAAGAAGCCAAGCTCGAGAGAAAGACAGACACGCCACTCTAGACTGTCTCGTGGATTAGAGTTTTGAACGAAAGAAACTGATATCTTTTGCACATAATAACAACAACAGCAGGACATATCCTTCCTTTGAACAGCGAATGTATAGTATAAACATCATGTAGAAATACAACTACATTACCAAAAGATGTACTAGGGAATTAAGCAAATAAAAGCTAAATGCCGATGAAATTCGGGCCTGCGCGCCGGCCCAACTTTTTCTGGTCCGGCCCGGCCCGGGGCCCTGGAAAGTTGGGACGGCCGGCCCTACGGGCTCTCACTCCCTCTCTCTCACTTAGTCTAGTTCTCTCTCTCTCTTTCTTTCATGTATTCTTTCTTTCTCTCTATCTCTCTATCCTTCTCTCTCTCTCTCATTCTCTTATCCACTCTCCCTCTCTCACGCTAATTACACATGAGACAATAAAGCAGAGCTTCTCATGCGTAAAATAAGTATGTATGTATACATAAATACAAATACTATGTATGTATATAATTTTTTAAATCCAAAAATCTATGTAGTAATTCAGAGATTTCAAGCAAACACTTGTAGCACATCGTTTTGGTCCCCCAATCCTGTACTCACAATCAGGCGACCCTTGATGAGAATAGTTCAGATTCCTTGTATCTGAGTCATTCCTCTTCCTCACGTCTCTGCTACGATTTCACTCCTTTTTTCTGGAATGCACGTATGTACATGCAATTTTTCTTCTTTTTTTTTAAATTCCAAATCCTGTTCACCAATAGTCTGTGTAAGCATAAAAAGAGAGCTCGCTCTCTCATCATTCATTTGAGATAACGAAGATCCTGGATGAGCACACAGTTATTTTTTATTGTTCTCTTAATTTTTTTATCGCCAATTTTTTTCCACCGCACCCATTGCTATCACATCGGTGAAGTAAATAAAGTATGTAAGAGAAAGTAGAATGCTGAAACAAGGCGCGTACTCGGAAGAATTTGTCAAATCATCAGCAGCCTACTTCTCTAATGACAGAGAGAATCTTTGAAGACCTTTGCATACAAAGACGTCTTTTTTACTACTTTGTTGGAATAGATATTTATCACTTCTATTGGCATTACGAAATGAATTCAAAAATAAAAACATAAATAGTTATATGTGGCCAATTCTTCTATGTATCGTCGGATCATCCTTCAAAGTACATACATGCGAGTTGTTTGTACCTGACCATGAGCTGGAAGAAGTAAGAACTTTTATTTCCATGTCTTTGTTTATTACAGAACGAGGGAGAGAGAACGAAAGAGGGATAGAGAGAGAGATAGAGAGAGAGAATGAGAGAGAAAGAATGAGAGAGAGAGAGATAGAGAGAGAGATAGAAAGAGAGAGAGAGAGAGAAAGAGATAGAGAACGAAAAAGTGAAAGCGAGTTCTATTTGGCCGGGTCTCTCAAGAGAAAGAATATTCACAAACTTTCGTTTTTCCAACAGTAATTCGAAAATATAGGATGAGAATAATATTACTAATGAATCGTGTGAAGCTGCTCAAATATTAACTTGTTGCTCCGATTGAACTACACCATGGTGTGATCGCCTGTAGCTTTCCGTATCTTACTAAAACCTTTCTGCTGTTCCTGTTATTAGTGAGCGTACTTGTTTAATGAATATCCCAAAATCTTTTATACTTTTTCCATTTTCGGTAAGTTTTTATTTCAGTAGTTCGCAGGATTTATGTTTCTCCCTTTTTGTGCTTATTTTCTTACAATTGTTAACTTATTGTTAGCTTCTTCGTCTACAGAGCCCTGTTTTCGTCTTGACTACTTTTCTTTCTGTTTGAAACAAATTGGTTTTAATAGACCTTTTCCTTTTGAGCGAGATACTTTCCGGCAATTCTGTCTTGCCTTTACTTTCGCCTTTCTATGAGTTCTTTTCTGCAAAGGGATAATACTTTGACGCCTTTATTCTGAATTTTATACGATTCTGACGCGTATTTTTCTTCTTCTTTTCCATGAAATATATTGCACTTCTTTTTTTCCAGGTAAAAGAGATGCCGCGTCAAATCCTCGACATCAAGGACTTCCTGCTCAAGGCCCGTCGCAAGGACGCCAAGTCGGTGACCATCAAGAAGAACAAGGACAACGCCAAGTTCAAGGTGCGTATGAAGCATACGAAGAGTGCATCATTTCCCTTCCGCTTCTCTCGCCGATGAAAGCATAACGTCTTAACGTGCTATTTTGGTCTCGCGGAACACGAATGTGGAAAGCTTGTTGTACTTAATATGAGATCCCGAGGAATCCTTTTTATTATTGATAAATCTGCAAGTATCAGGCAGGAATATTGAATGCGCTCGGATATTTTGGTGGTATTTTCTATCCGTTATTATCTTCCATGAAGATAAGAAGAGTAAGGGAATAGTGCCGTTGTTTGAAATGGTTTTCACTTTTTTCTTCTTCTTTTTATACATCTCAATTTCAGGTTCGCTGCAGTCGCTTCTTGTACACTCTCGTCATCCAAGACAAGGAGAAGGCCGAGAAGCTGAAGCAGTCCCTGCCGCCCGGTCTTCAGGTGATTACGGGGTGCTATCCCTGTTGGGGGGGGTCATGATTTTTTCCAAGTTTTTTCCAAGATGAAAGCTGTCTATTAGTGCTTATTTTTCGAGCTGAACGCGAATATGACATCGAAAACGTCAATTAAGCTACTTTTGCTAACATTTCTGTGCAAATAGGCGTTTTTGACGTAACCTAACCATTTTTGGGCAAGATTTCGCTATAAATGATCATATATCGCAGAATATGATGCAATTCACTGCAGAATAGCATATTGCGTGCAAAAGTATTCCCAGTTTGGCTTGTTTTGGGTTCCGTGGAAATTAAGAAAATGAGTTCGATAAACTTGGAAAAAATCATGACCCCCCCCCCCCCAAACAGGGATAGCACCTGGCCCTTCTTTTAATCAGAGACCAGGTCACATTCAACACCCGTTTTTGTGGATAAACGATGATCCCCGCATAACAAGCGTTCTTGAATTTCACATGATTATTACTGTATACATTTATGAAATAAGAACATTCATCATTGGCCTGCAGTATTTAATAGATGCAGTTACATGTCGAATTTTTTTTATGTCTCCAATATCGGCATAATTTTTTTATTATTTTAAGGTCAAGGAGCTCAAGTAAGCGCGCGGCCGACGTGTACTAATGCATTGAATGGGAATGCAAGGCGAGAGGATTCTTCTTCTTCTGCCCTTGCTCGCCCCTTTTCAAGCGTTGTTGCTTGTTGACTGTGATGAATAAATGAATTCTCTTCACTTAATGACTACTTTGATTGTATTGCACAACTACTTTTCATAGAATGAAAAGTGATGAGATACAGTTGGTTTCCTGACGTTTTTGCGTATCTCTATCAGGGTGAATATGTTGTTGGAATGATTTATGATGGAATTGGAAGTTTAAATTCTGTGAGATATCGTTGGTTCCGTAACATTGAGAATGATTTGGAGATGCTTGCTCTATTTGAACTGGAATGGAACTTGGATCCTGTCTGCATACCAAAGCAGTGGCAATTCGCTTGGGATCGATTGTTGGGGGTCGAGTGAGTGGGAGGGGAAGAGAGAAAGAACGATGCATCAGAGGAAGCGAGAGAGCATGACGAATGAAGAGAGCAGAGACACAATCAGTCTAGCGAAGCGAAGACGCAGAGAAAACGAGAGAGAGAAGAAGACGCCGGCTCTCTAAGCTCTGGCCCGAATGTGTAAAGAAGAATAGGATGCCTCAGGGCCCGTGTGCTCCTGCCAAGAGGCTTTCCGCCATGTTTTTACTAGTCGTAATCCTGTTTTGCCCATCAAGTTTTCTGCTTTTACTTATTAATAATCATTCATCAACCCTGATATGGCTTGATATATATTGATGAAAGAAGTTTCCGCGCCGATTTTTCAATCCGATCGTTTCTGAAAGTTAGCTGCTTCTTTGTGGCAAAAAGCTCAAGTGTAATGTTGTATTGGAAGAGAGAATCTTCGCCGATTCACGTGAAATTTTATCCAATTTTGGAGTTTATGGAATTTATTTTCACTGATGGCTATCCTTTCTCTCTCTCTCTCTCTCTCTCTCTCTCTCTCTCTCTCTCTCTCTCTCTCTCTCTCTCTCTCCTTCTCTCTCTCTCTCCTTCTCTCTCTCCTTCTCTCTCTCTCTCTCTCTCTACTTCTCTCTCTCTCTCTCCTTCTCTCTCTCTCTCCTTCTCTCTCTCTCTCCTTCTCTCTCTCTCTCCTTCTCTCTCTCTCTCTCTCTCTCTCTCTCTCTACTTCTCTCTCTCTCTCCTTCTCTCTCTCTCTCCTTCTCTCTCTCCTTCTCTCTCTCTCTCTCTACTTCTCTCTCTCTCTCCTTCTCTCTCTCTCTCCTTCTCTCTCTCTCTCTCTCTCTCTCTCTCTCTCTACTTCTCTCTCTCTCTCCTTCTCTCTCTCTCTCCTTCTCTCTCTCCTTCTCTCTCTCTCTCTCTCTCTCTCTCTCTCTACTTCTCTCTCTCTCTCCTTCTCTCTCTCTCTCTCCTTCTCTCTCTCTCTCCTTCTCTCTCTCTCTCTCCTTCTCTCTCTCTCTCTCTCTCTCTCTACTTCTCTCTCTCTCTCCTTCTCTCTCTCTCTCTCCTTCTCTCTCTCCTTCTCTCTCTCTCTCTCTCTACTTCTCTCTCTCTCTCCTTCTCTCTCTCTCTCTCCTTCTCTCTCTCTCTCTCCTTCTCTCTCTCTCTCCTTCTCTCTCTCTCTCTCTCTCTCTCTCTCTCTACTTCTCTCTCTCTCTCATTCTCTCTCTCTCTCCTTCTCTCTCTCCTTCTCTCTCTCTCTCTCTCTCTCTACTTCTCTCTCTCTCTCCTTCTCTCTCTCTCTCTCCTTCTCTCTCTCTCTCTCTCTCTACTTCTCTCTCTCTCTCCTTCTCTCTCTCTCTCCTTCTCTCTCTCCTTCTCTCTCTCTCTCTCTCTCTCTACTTCTCTCTCTCTCTCCTTCTCTCTCTCTCTCTCCTTCTCTCTCTCTCTCTCCTTCTCTCTCTCTCTCTCTCTCTACTTCTCTCTCTCTCTCCTTCTCTCTCTCTCTCTCCTTCTCTCTCTCTCCTTCTCTCTCTCTCTCCTTCTCTCTCTCTCTCCTTCTCTCTCTCTCTCTCTCTCTCTCTCTCTCTCTCTCTCTTTTCAGTTGGACATGATCCAATCCACGCTTGGTCGCTCCTCTCAGCAGCAACAGCAGCCTCCGCCGGCGCCACCGCATCATTACCCGGCGCCAGCGCGTGGCACGCCCGGGCCAAGCGATACGCTCAGATCGAAGAAGGTTTGTGTGTTTGTTTATTAATGTGTGCGTGAATTTTTAAACATAACTTTAAAAAAAAATTTTTTTTTTCCGGGATCTTAAACTTTATCGAAATTATTACTTTTTTTATTTATATAACATTCATTAAAAGTTATTAATGTTATTATTGCCATTTTATTCATAATTTTATAACACAGTCTACTCAGTCCTTTTCCTTTTATGACTTTATTACCCCAGCCTGTTCAGCACTTCCTAAACAAGCCTAAACTAAGGATTAAAAGTTATTTAAAGACAAGAGTATAACTACGGTAGCTATATGGATTACCGGCCGTCAGGAATCATATGTATTTATACTCATATTTTGCTTTCCCGCTTTATTATTATTATTATTATTATTATTATAAATAATTCAGCCGATATTATATGAGCAATTGAATGTCATTTATTTTGTATTTTTTTTTTAAGTTTCTTTCAGCGTCGTCATGATGCTTTTTTTTATTAAAAAAAGAGAACTTTTTTTTTATATTTCAAAGCGTCTTGGTCTGCGCCATGTAATTTTTGATTCTTTTTTTGTTTTAGATTTTTTTTTTGATAATCCCCAAAATGTTAGGAAGTCCCGAGCAATACGTGTAATCATGCAAATCATGCAAGCTTTCCCATCAACCATTTATTTTTGCCGATCTTTACATCTACAGTAAGACATTGATGATTTCAGTTAGACATAGCGTTCTCTCTTTCTCTCTCTCTCTTTCTCTCTCGCTCTCTCTCTCTCTAACTTTCTCTTTCTCTCCCGTTATCTCTCTCTTGTTCTCTCTCCCTCTCTCCCCCCCCCTCTCTCTCTCTCAGCCTCTCTCTTTTCAGAGCGAGTCCTTCGTCGACAAGCTCGCCGGGACGCTGACTCGCAAGAAGAAGCCGGCGCCCCAGCCAGATGAGGTCGAGGCGAGCGAAGAAGATGAGGTACCGTCTCAAGAAGAAGAATTAAAGAGAGATTACGGTATCCAGGGAAATGGGAGAGAGGATACGGTAAAATAAGGAATTACGGTATCCAGGGAAAAAAGAGAGATATAGAGAGATAATGGAAACAAGGGCTTTGAAGGATTATATGAAAATATCTTTAAAAAAAAGTGACTCTGTCATGGAATGTATGGGATTCCTTAGAAATATATTGCGAGAATTCGAGACACCTATTAAAATTTAGTAAACGAGATTATATTCTAGGCAGAGTAAGTTATGGTTTGCATTACATGCATATATCTTAACTAGCGTTATCCGCAGACCAAATTTGGATTTATAAAAGGAAAAAAAAAATTTCTTGAGCGGGCTATACTTGTCATATATTATTTTAATGTTCATTGAGTCTTAATTCGTTTTATAGCAAATCCAATATTTGTATTGAGCCTATTGTTGACTTCTTTACCTCTTCTTGAAATTTTGTGGCTAAAAAATCAGTAGACCTGTCGCCTAGGATATTCACCATTTTTATATGGACAAGGTTATTTATTACAAGTGCAGCGGGTTCGTTCTTGTTATGCTTTATCACATGATACTTTTCATCAGAAGCCGGATTTTCCTATTTCCATTTTACATTTTCTTCAATTTCTAATTTCTTCTTACAATTAGTGGCCAATTTATTCTTACACTCTTTCTTTTCTCATCTCTTGTCTCTTCTCTTTTTCTCTTCTCTCACCACCTCGCTCACCCTTCTTTCTCTTTATTTCTCTCTCTCTCTTTCTCTCTCTCTCTCTCTCTCTCTCTCTGTCTCTCGCTCTCTGTTTATCTCTCTTTTTATTCTCTCTTTCTCTCTCCCTCTCTCTCTCTCCCTCTCTATCTCTCGCTTTCACCTCTTAAATCCTAATTTGCAAAGTGTTAGTCTCATCTAGATAAATGGGCCTTTATTCACTTACTGTTCCGTTTCTCTGTTAGCACTGCACTGAATTGCCTGCCGGATACATAAAACTTCCAACCCCTGCCCGGCCTGAAATCGTTCTACGACTCCTTCCTCCGTCCCCGAAAAGATAGACTATTTGACGAGATGAGCCTGGAGTGATATGATGCTGAGAGAGAGAGAGAGATAGAGAGTTAGGGATAGGACCGAGAGAAAGAATGAGAGAGAGAGAGAGAGAGTTAGGGATAGGACCGAGAGAAAGAGAGAGAGAGAGAGGAAGGAGAGAAAGAGTGAGAGATAGGAAGTAAAGTCCCGAAGAGAGTATTTGGAATGATTTGAAGAGTGTGATGGGAAGCGGAAAAGAAGTGAGACAGATTGGAAAGAAAGAAGGAGAAGAGTAGGTAGAACTGAATGTCATTTAACGTAGAGATTCTGTGAGAGGGAAGAGAAATAAAGGAGAGGTAGAGTGAGAGAGCGAAAGAGATAGAGAAGGAGAGAGTGAATAGATGGGGAAGAGAACGAAAGGGAGCGAATGATAGAGAGAATGAGAAGGCGGAAAAGAGACACAGAGAGAGACAGAGAGAGAGAGAAGAGATAGGGAAAAGAACGAAAGATAGAGAGGGATAGAGAGAATGAGAGAGCGAAAGAGAGAGAGAGAGAGGGAATGAAACAAGTACGGATTTGCACAAAATGCCATTATGGCTCTGCACGCGCACTCCCCACCCGCAGGCGATTTAGCAGCCCCCGCTTTGAGTTTTCCGATTTAGCCAGAAGGGCCCTCCTAACAACCTTCCCGGAAAGGAACCTGAAAAAGGAGTGAAGGACGAAAAGCTCGAAATAGTTAAGACGCTGAAAAAAAGGATGCTTGAAAGCTGTGAAGGAGAGAAAAAAGAGAAAATTGAAGGAAAACTTTTGTGGAGAGAGGTTGGGAGGAGAGAGAGAGAGAAGATAGAGAAAGAAGAAAGAGAGAGAGAGAGAGAGCTGAAGAGGGCGCGAGAGAGGGAGAGAAACAGAGAGAGAAGGTAAACTCTCCAATACCTTCTTGTATGAAAAGTAGCCTCAGAGCTATCGTTAGCTTTCTAAGAGAGGGAGATGCTTTTTCGAGCCTTCCACTTGTCACCCTCTTCCGACGCTTCCATTTTTTCTTCCTTTGTCTTTTTCTCTCTCTCTCTCTATCTCCCTCTTTCTCTCTCTCTCTCACACAGTCTATTTCTCTCTCTCCATCTCTCTCTCTTTTCTCTTTCTATCTCTCTCTCTCTCTCTTTCTATCTCTCTCTCTCTCTATCTCTGTCTCTCCCTCTCCCTTTTCACCTCTCCCCTGTGTACTCAAATCGCTAAAGAATCTGGGGCCGCTCCGATATTTCGTTTTCCCTTACTCTCGTTGATTGTCATGCTCCTGTTACTCCAGACACACTCGCTTGCTCAATTAGCGTAGACTACTGTCCGGTAGCTTCTTTACCCCCCCCCCCCCTCTCTTAGGCAAATACTTAAAATAATTATAATATTTAAAATGTATTTTGTTCTCATTTCGATTTATTCAATCTGGAGAAAAAAATCTTTAACTGGAGGAAGGCACACAGGTGGTTTTCTGGAGCTTGAGCTCTTAAAATGCCTGTGCTTTGACTGCCGTTCGATTGGTCTTGTAAAATGGTTTTCATCATTTCTCGACTTTTACTATCGATCTGGATAGGTGCGATTCAAATCCGCCAACTTATGCTCATTGTTAGGTGTTTCCCTTGTTAGTCATGATAAGATGAATTATTGGAAATGCACACTTGCAGCCTCTTGGTTCACTGATTCGGAAATTGCGAATAATTACCTAGGATATAGACCAGGATATAGAGAGACCAGGAGACACCCCCCCCCCTCCCACTGCCATACCCCAGCCAGACTTTATGCTTCACTCGTTTCGGTGAAAGACAACAGGGGATAGAGGGTGTCCGGGGCTTCAGATATTATGCACAGTGACAAGTGTAGCGAGAAGGATAATAACTGGGAGAGGGAAAGGGAGAAGAGGGAGAGGGAGATGTAGAGAGAGTGAGAAGGGGCTTGGTAGAGAGAGAAAGAGAAAGAGAGAGGAAGAGGTAGAGAGAGAGAGGGAGAGAGCGAGGGAGAGAGAGAGAGTTAGACCGTCAATAGGCTTAAGGTGAGCAACTAACAACTTTCCACCAGCCACCAGAACTGTAGAAGTAAGCAACTGTCTATTTTTATTCCATTGTTTTTTCTATTATCGTTTTCAATAATTTCCATCGTTTCATGTTTTTCGTTTAAATAATTATTTCCACTTAAATAACATTTTCTCTACTTTCCCATTCTGGTAGCATCTCCTTCCTCTTCTTTTGATTCAGAGTGACACTCTTTTTTCACTCCTCCTCTTCTCACGCTCCAATTCATTCCATTCAAGACTGCATCTTCCCTTTTGTCATCTCTCTATCTCTCTCTTTTTCTTTCTTTATCTCTTTCTCTCTCTCTCCCTCTCTCTCTTTCTCTCTTTCTGCCTCTCTCTCCTTTTCTCTCTTTATCTCTTTAACTCTCTCTCCCCCTCCCTCATTCTTTTCTACTTCCATTCTATACTCTCCATTTCATGCCAAACACGCAAGTGTGCCAATTTTTTTGCGCCTTCTTCAATTTTCGGCAAGATGTGATTCTTTTGCCTTCTCACTTTTCAGTCGCAAGAGCCTTCTTTTGTTTATCTCTCTATTCCGCTCTCTCTCTCTCTCTCTCTCTCTCGATTCCTCTTGTCTCTCTCTCTCTCTCTTCTTTCTCTCTCTCTCTCTCTCGATTCCTCCATGTAGCAAAAAAAGACGTACACGACACCAACATGTAGCATCTCACTGCCTTCCGAGATCGTTTACAATTTCAACCTTACTCCACTCAGCTGACTGCAGATGGAGAGAGAGAGAGAGAGAGAGAGAGATGGAGGCAGGTAAGAGAGAGAGATAGATGCAGGTAAGAGAGATAGAGAGAGAGAGATGGAGGCAGGTAAGCGTGAGAGACAGAGAGAGAGAGACAGAGAGAGAGAGAGACGGAGGCAGGTAAGAGAAAGAGAGAGAGAGAGAGAGAGAGAGAGAAATCAGACCTGTCAAAGACACACAAATAGCAACTGCGGCCACATTGAATTAGTTCCAGCTGTTGTTGTTTCTCTTCTTCTTTACGCGTAAGCAGCAAATCCTGTCTTCGGATATATGCAAATGTAGTATCCTCCGAGCTAGCTGAATATGCAAATTTCTTCACTCGTAGCTGAAATCTAAGCTTGCTGGTTTTTCTCTGATGTATAATATTGGCTAATGACGAGGATTATTATAGGCATTATTGGCTAAATATGCTGAAGAGCTATCAATTGCACTTTCCGCGTAAATCCCTCGAAGCCTCACTCCTCTTTCTCTCTCTCTCTCTCTCTCTCTCTCTCTCCATCGCTCTCATATTTCTCTCCATTTCTCCCGTATCCTCTTTATCCTCTTTAGCCACTCCAGCTACTGAGGCTACAAAAACCACACTGAAAATGGGAGTAAGCATAAGCCCTGAGGCTGACTCGGTTCGAGTTTCCTTCCTCGCGCCTGATTCTCGCTTGTCCATTAAATACATATATTTATTTAAACAAATTTTTTACTGAACTTTCACTCTCCTCTCTCTCTGTCTCTCCTTCTGCTTTTATATGCTCTTTCGCTCTCTCTATGTCTCTCTCGTTCTCGGATCTATATCTGTCTATTTCTCTCTCTGTCTCTACATGTCTCTCTCTCTCTGTATTTCTCTCTCTCTCTCCACTTGATTCCTTCATAGAGAGGAGAGAAGCCTCTTTCCTCTCGGCCACGTTCAATGCATCTCGAATGGGGCATGTTTGCACATTGCAGAAAAGGTTGCTGCCCGGGGCATGTATGAAAGAGAGCACTGATGCCTTCTCATTTACACTCTCTCCTTGGCCCTCATAATGCACTCACCCCATCCCCCCTGGCTAACGATAAGCCCCCCCCCCATGGGCAGGCCCCTTTGGGTCCCCCCCCCCCTCCCACCCGTGCTGCCAGATTCCAGTGTCCTCCGTGAGAGAATAGGAGACCACCAACCCGTTAACTAGCCCCCCCCCTCTCCTCTTCCCTCCCCTCCCCACAACAAGTTTTTCCAGAAATATCCTCTTGTTCCCACTGACCATAAACACATATCAGTCCTGAAAAATTAGAAAAAAAATCCCCTTTTCGACATATTCATTTAGGTCTTTAGCCTGCTTTAAGCGGTTTATTTACTTACTGATAATTGTTGAACAAAAAATGATTTCGTAACAGATTCTGCGTGCACTTGAGGCTTGTTTTATGAGGGTGCTCGAACACCCGGTGATACAATCTTTATATTGGTTATGTATCCATGTCTCTGTCTCTGTCTCACTCTCTCTCTCTCACTCGCTCTCTCTCTCTCGGTCATTCTCTCTCTGTCTCTTCTCTCTCTCTCTCTCTATCATTCTCTCTCTGTCTATTCTCTCTCTCTCTCTCTTCTCTCTCTCTCTCTCTCTCTCTCTCTCTCTCTCTGTCGGAACATGTATGAGCAGGCTTGAGAGCCGAAGAAGATGCCAGGAGAGATATGTGCCTTATTTCCGGTGCCTCGCCGAAAACAATTTATTGTCTTATAGTCTACATACTTTACCCCTTTGTTGACCATAAAAAGCCATCCCAACCTTCCCCCTCCTTGCCACCTGTACTCCAATGGAATAGCCACCGGGATTGCCCATTACCCCTAGGAAACGATCTCTCACCACATCGCGCCGCTACAGGTGGTGCTTGTTTAATTTTCTTTTTTTTCCCACTCCCTCTCACTACAGTCTTCTCTAGGTCACTTTTTATGCTCTCTCTCTCTTTCTCTCTCTCTCTCCATTCTCTCGCCTTCTCTTTCGCTCTCTTTTTCTCGCTCTCTCTCTCTATCTCGCTCTCTCTCTCCATCTCTGTCTCCCTTTGTCTCTGCCAGCATATAATTTTCACATCTCCTTCCATGCCTGTATCTCACCACCTTCACTTTCTAGTCCCCTAGACTGCTTGCACATGATTTGTACATATTCTACTTTTACCATTTCTTTGTCTCTCTCGCTCTCTGTCTCACCCTCACACATTCTGTCTCTCTTCCTTTCTTTCTCTCTCTCCCTCTCTCTCTCTCTCTCTCTCGCTCTTTCTCTGTCTCTCTCTTTCTCAGTCTCTCTCTTTCTGACTTTCTGTCCCTTTCATACTCTCTCTATCTCTCTCTCTCATTCTCTCTCTCTCTCTCTCTCTCTCATATTCTCTGATTACATTTGCCGATTCTTTTCTCACTTCTTCCATCTCGGCCCATCAACTGATTCTTCTCCTCTTCCACTAACATCGCCGTAATCTCACACGCTCTCCGTACTTTCCTGATCAGAAGCATTGTTAAGGGTGGACAAGAGATTACCCCAAGCAATCTCTTCTCTCTTCCTCCCCCCCTCTCTCTCTCTCTCTCTCTTCCTCGTCCCTCTCTCTCTCTCCCGTAATCACAACTCGCTAGAATGCGCAACACTCTTTTTCTCTAACTGAACATTCTCTCTTCTCCTATTTCCTCCCCTACTATTCTTACCTGCGCTTTTACCTGCCTCTTCAGTATTAGTCTTCCTCTTTCTCAATTTCTATTCTCTCTCTCTCTCTCTCTCTCTCTCTCTCTCTCTTGCTTTCTTTTATTTCCAACCTGAAGGGGTCGGTGGTGTCCTAAAATGCGCTCGGCTAACACTAGACGTGTGTGTGTGTATGCTCGGCGACTGTGTATGTGTATCTTTGCACAAGAAGTCCGTGTTGCGAGAAAGGGGGCGTGGCCAAGAGTGGGCACCCCCCTCAGGCTGCTCCTGCTGCCCCCCCCCCTCAAGGCACCCCCTCCCACTTGTACACGTCCATGTGGCACAGGCATATTGGCAAACAAAACAAAAGTAGGACCTGAGAAGGTGTGTGTGTTTAGCTTTTAGTTTCTATCTCTTTTTTTGGTGAGAAAGTAATAAATTAGTCAAAGTGTTTTAGTGAGAGAGAGAGCGAAAGAAGAGAGGAAGGAAGAGAGAGAAGGAGAGGGAGAGAAAGAAAGAGAGAGAGAGAGAGAGAGAGAGAGAGAGAGGAAGAGTGTGAATGAAATCAGAGAAAACGCCAGAAAAAGACTAGCACCCACTTTGCATTCTGATGCCATTCTTCGATGATGTGTTCGTTGTGTTCGTTATTTCCTCCCTCTCTCTCTCTCTCTTTGATCGCAAAAAATGAGACATGGCAATTTTGCCTTCCTGCTTGTTTATAATCGCCTGGTAAATGAGTCAGTGGACGAGAGAGAGAGAAAGAGAGAGAGAGAGAAAGAGAGAGAGAGAGAGAGAGAAAGAGAGAGAGAGAAGAAGAAAGAGCGAGAGAGAGAGAGAGAATATTCCACTCTCTGGCAGTGCTTGCAGGATGTGCTTGCCCGGAAACAAAAGAAGAAGAGAAAAATGCCGTTCTCCATTTCTCGTCTCCGTTTTCTTTCCAGAGAATGCGCTAAGTATTCTGTATCTTGTGCATCATTGCATTGTATTATTCAGCATATATTCCAGCTCTGTCTTCATCTTTCTATCTCATTGGCTTAGCTTTCTTATCTTTCCGTTTCTACTTGTCTTTTATTGTTTAGCTGTTCCATTCTCTCTCTCTCTCTCTCTCTCTCTCTCTCTCTCTCTCTATCTCTCGCTCTCTCTTCTCTTGCTCGCTACTCTATCTCCCTCTCGTCCCTCTCTCCCTCTCGTCTCTCGTCTCTCTCCCTCTCTCTCTCTCTCTCTACCTCGCTATGTCTATGAAAAGACGCTCCATTTGTTCCCTCCGCTTCCACGACCGGGGCTTACATAATGCCATTGAGCTGTTCTTCCAGCTCGCATATGCTCATCCTCTTTAACACGTGGTTCTCAATTGCTACCCATTTTCTGTCTCTGCCTCTTTTTTCCCTCCCTATCTCTGCTCTCTCTTTCTGTCTCTCTCGCTTTCTCTCTTTCCACTCTGTCTCTTCTCTCTTTCTGTTCTCTCTCCCGATCTTTTACTACCTCACCCAATTCCCTTCCTCTCTCCTTCACTATCTCTGTTCTCTCGCTCTCTCTGTTGCTCTCTCTGTCTCTCTCCCTCTCTCTCTATTCTCTCTCTCTCTCTTGCTCTCTCTCTCTCTCTCTCTGGAGCAATCTCGAACCCTGAGTCTCCCACCGTTGACTGCCCTTTCAGCAATGCTGCCTCATGCTGCGTCCATCGCCGCAGTCATAAGATCTCCAGATGCGCGACAGGACAGCAGCTAGGAGAAGAAGAAGCGGGCGGAGATAGACCCAGAAGAATATTAAGACAACTCTGAACATCCCATATATCCGATAGAGAGAGAGAGAGAGAACAATCGTAAGGGATATAGCTGATATCCCTTACTTAGACTCTCATCCAGAAAACAAGTGCCTCCGTTGAGATCCCCAGGAGAAGCTTCGAGTTATCTCTAGGCATCGATCTAGAACCTTTGGACCCGAAAGAGGCCTCCTTAAGAGGACAAGGAGTCCGCCCAAGTCGACAAGGAACTGCCAAGGACCGAATAAAGTCCCTAACGTCCTGCCGTCTATAAGGACCGTCTGAAGTCGCTAAAGGCATCACGAAGTCCCCAACAACCACCTGTAAGTCCTCGAGAATCTTCGCGTGTCCAGAGACATTGCGCGAGGTCCCCAACTCGAGTCGGGACTCTAACTCCCGCCCGACCCCCAAGTCCCAACCCTCACAAGGGAAGTCTTTCGACGGGGTGTGGCAAACCATAACAATTTATACATCATTCGAAAGCTCTCAACGAGCTGATAACGTATTTGATGTTTATAGCTGCAGAAGAGATTCTTTTTCGCCGAAATTGCAGGAAAAATACCCTAAAATTAACATTTGCACGATATGTGATAGCTTTATGGACTCTAAAACTAATGTTTACGTAACAGTAGGCCATATAATAATTAATAACTTCATTTCTGATGACTTTTGGGAAAAAAATCTTTTAGGCCATTTTTCACCAAAGGGGTCCCCCTTTGGTGAAAAATGGACTGTTTTGTATGGAGAAAAATAAATTTTTTCTTAAGAGATTTTTGAGTTTTAAGCCACTAATTACTCTTTTTCAAGCCGTTTTTAACATGAAAAATTATAGTTCACATATTAAATCACGCTGTAAAATTTTCATATTCTCAAAAAGTCCATCTATCTCAAAAACTTCCATGTTTTTGCCTTAAACAACTGCGGATGTATTATTTCTATTTGAATCTTGTTTCTCTGTAAGAGCAAGTCGCTTACATTCCGCATAAAAAAATCCCGTTCGATTTCTTAACTTTTGCGGCTGCAGGCGCCTGGTCTGGAAGGGGACTCTACAAGCCAGGGCCCTTCCAGACCCAGGTACGCCTGTGCTTCGGTTTTTCTAGCGCTCTCTTCTGCAGCTATAAACATCAAATACGTTATCAGCTCGTTGAGAGCTTTCGAATGATGTATAATATGTTGTGTTTTGCCACACCCCGCCGAAAGACTTCCCTTGTCAGTTCCAAACCCCAACCCCAGATCCTCCCTATGCTCTTCGACCCCGAGTACCGTGGCTTCGAGGCGCCCGCAACGTCACACTCGACGTGCTGCATGCGCAGTCCACGCTGCAGTGGCGAGAGCACCAGCAGCAGTGGCGTGCGAGATGACTGGGGGGAGGACTCGGATAGGGAGAGTGTTAGTTGGAGGGGGGGGGGGGTTGGGTGTCAGGGTCTGATAGTTCATGGGACAGAGTCCGAAAGTTGAAGAGACTATAGGTCAGGGAGACAGAGGTCTGATAGTTACAGAAGTCTGACAGTTCAGGGGGCAGAAAAATCAGGTAGAAAATTTTACTAGAACTATTAAAAATATATAGTAATCTAGAGTAATATTATCCAGAAACTGCTGTATAAATCGGTTGAGTTGAAAAAAAAAATATATATATATATATTGTGCGAAAATACAACTTCATGTGCGAAAAATTTGAGGAATATTTCAACTTTAAATATATTAAAAAAATAATAACAATTTCAGGCCGCCGCCATCGAGAATGAGGGACGCGAGGCACTTGAGAACTGCTGCCTCCCGACGCTTGCAAGAGATCTCCATTTGGAAGAAGGTCAGAGAGAGAGAGAAAGGGAGAGAGAGAGAGAGAGGCAGAGAGAGAGAGAAAGGGAGAGAGAGAGAGAGAGGCAGAGAGAGAGAGAAAGGGAGAGAGAGAGAGAGGCAGACAGAGAGAGAGAGAGAGGCAGACAGAGAGGGAGAGTTGCATTTGTAATTTCCTGACCATCTCTGTCGTGTCTCTCTTAACCACATGTTCTCTCTCTCTCTCTCCCTCGTGTCTCAGGGAAAAATGGCGCGAATTCAAACGTGAGTTTGTGGCTCCTTTAAGGCGAGGAACGTCGCTTCATCACGAAGGAGTCGAGCGCCGACTCAAAAGTGCGCGAGATCATCTGTCTGCTCATTGGGTTGGTCAAGAAGAAAAGTGTACGGTTTTATCCATTCTTTCCTGTCTCCAAACAATTATAACGGAAAATACCGTTGTTTTCGATAAAGTACACATCATTCGTATTGTTGGTGGAATTACTAAAGTTGTTGTCTTTATTATTGTTGTTGTTATGCGTTGTAATTATAATCATGACGTGGAATATGTCAGTAATTTAATTCAGTTTTTTTTATGCCCTGTTCAATTCAGAAAAATTTATTACCTTATTTATGAATATAAAATTTTTTTAACATAAAATAAAATATGATAAGATAATTTTTTTAATTTAAAAAAAAATAAAGAAAGAAAAAGAAATGCTCAGCTGGCTCAACGACGAACTCGCCGAAGAGCGCATTGTCATCAAGCACATCCAAGAGGACCTCTACGATGGGCAGGTGCTGCAGAAGCTGCTCGAGAAGCTCGCTAGTGTCAAGGTCAATATTTTATATTTAATTAATTAATTAATTATTTTAAGGTTTATTTTAATTTAAAGTCTTTGTTTCACTTTATTCTTGCAATTGGCTGTCTATTTATTTTTTGAAAACATGTTTTCGAATGATATGCAGCAATAATGGCCATGGTTTTATTTTTTACTTCTCGTCAAATCTTTACAAGTATATTTGGAGCGATTGATGAATACTATTAAAAAAACCATTCCATATTTCAAGTGTGATTAAAAATAAAAATGTTTTTAATAGAAAAAAAGCCATCTCCATTCTTCAGAGTAATGAGTATAATTTTGTTGTTTAAAAATACTATATTTCTTGTGTAATAATAAATATAATGAATAAGTATAATAAAAATAAAAATGGAGTAAAAAAAAGGTCATCTCTATTCTCCAGATCCTTTCTCCAGAGTAATGAGTATAATTTTTTTAAATACCATATTTACTTTGTAATAATAAATAAAATGAGAAAAAAAAATAATAAAAATAAAATGAAAGTGGAATAAAAAAAGAAAGAGGCCATCTCTATTCTCCACGCAGATCGAAGTGCCCGAAGTGTCGCAGTCGGACGAGGGCCAGCGACAGAAGCTGCGTATCGTGGTGGACACGGCCAATCGGACGCTGCAGCAGAGCGGAGGCGGAGGCGCGCACTATGAGCCGGCGCAGCAACAGAGATGGACAGCGGAGCTGGTGCATGGCAAGGTCAGGGAGAGAGAGAGAGAGAGAGAGAGAGAGAGAGAGAGGGAGGGAGGGAGAGAGACAGAGGGAGGAGAGGAGAAAAGAGAGAGAGAGAGTAGAGAGAGAGAGAGAGAGTGAGAAGTCATTGAAAGAATGACGTTCTTCCAGGACATCATTGCGATCATGCAGCTCCTGATCGCTCTCGCTCTGCACTTCCGCGCGCCGATTCGCTTCCCAGAGGTTTGCCGGCCTTGGTTCCGAGTAATCTTCTATTTGTTGACACTGTTTCTATCCTCTCTCTCTCTCTCTCTCTCCCTCTCTTTTGTTCTCTCCATTCACTCTGCACTCTCTCTCTATCTCTCTGACTCTCTCTCTCACTCTCGCTCTATCTTTCTCTCTATCTCTCTCTATCTCTATTTATTTCTTTCTCTCTATCTCTCTCACTCACTCTCTCTCTCTCTCTCAGCACGTCTCGGCCACAGTAGTTCACGCGACGAAGGTGAACGGGCAGACGCAGCTGCGAACGGCGCCCGAGCAGCTCACGACGACGCAGCCTGAACTGGGACTAAAGGTGAGAGGGAGCGGGGTCGAGGGGTGGCAGATGAGAGAGAGAGAGATAGAGATAGAAAACAGAGCGGGCAGAGATGAAGAGATGGAGAGAGAGAGACGAGCAGAGGTGGGGGGGGGGGGGGGGAGAGCAGAGGAGAGGAACAGACGAAGAGAGAGGAGAGGACGGCGGAGATGGAGAGAGAGAGAAAAAAATTCTACTCCAGGGTGAACGCGATGCATTCGACACCCTGTTTGACTACGGGCCCGACAAATTAGCACACGTCAAGTCGTCCCTGCTTGCCTTCTGCAACAAGCACCTCAACAAGATCAATCTTGAGGTTGGACTATCTCTCTCTCTCTCTCTCTCTATTTCCCTCTCTGTCTCTGTCTCTCTCTTTTCCTTCATCTTTTTGAAATATATTTTCATTCTACCTTATTTTATTTTTTTATGGCTCTTCATAGTGCGTTTTATTCAGGGAAACTTAGAAATTGGCTAAACACGTTCAGTTAAGAAGAATGTTTATTGAAGTTAGGTAGGATCCATGCTTTTATGAAATCGAAAAGAAAAAAATGAGGTAAAATTTTTTATTATTATTTATGTAATGGAAATATGGAAATCATTATTAATATCGAAATGAAATATTAAAAAAAAACTAATGTTTCCATTTTTCCAAAATACGGATATTTGCCTTGCTCTTCAGGTGACCGATCTGGAGACGCAGTTCCAGGATGGCGTCTTCCTCGTGCTGCTTATGGGTCTGCTCGAGGGATACTTCGTGCCACTCCACTGCTTCCAGCTGCAGGTGAGGAGTGAGAGAGGGAGAGAGAGAAGAGAGAGAGAGAGAGAGGGAGAGAGAGAAAGACAGATATAGAGACAGAGAGAGAGAGAGGGAGAGAGAGAGAAAGAGAGAGATAGAGACAGAGAGAGAGAGAGAGAGGGAGAGAGAGAAGATGAGAGAGATTAGGAGAGAGTAGTAAAGGGCACAGCAGAGAGTGCACACTATAAAGGAGAGAAAGAGAGAGAAGAAAGAGACAATAGTACAAAAAGGTGTAGATCATAATCCTCTGCTCTGCTCGCAGGTGTCCAACTACGAGGGCAAGCTGCGCAACGTGACGTTCGCCTTCCGCCTCATGCAAGATGCCGGGCTGCCCAAGCCGCGCAGCCGAGTGGCCGACATTGCGAATGGCGATGTCAAGAGCACCCTCAGACTGCTCCACCAGCTATTCACCAAGTATAAGCACGTCTAGGAGAGGGGGCAATAGAAGGTCCCTTTCTAGAAAAGGGTTCTAAGACCCCTCTAGGAAAGGGGCATGCATGTGTCTACCAAAAGGGGGTCCTAGGAGGCTGAATCGTTGTCCACTTCTTCTTTTAATTTGAGAAACTCTAAGGCTATAAAAATTTATAAATCACTATTTTCAAATTTAGTTTCAAGATCAATTATTGTTGTTTTTTCGTCTCCAATTGTTTACCACAAGCTGCCATTGATGCTAAAAATGCGTTTAGGTTATTGTTGTAAGGAGCATTAATAATCACACTATGTATTGATTAGGTGCGTATTAATCAGTTTGTTTGAATCGCTAGCCTCGCAAGGTCGATGCCAAAAGAAAGCCTTACTTGCCAAATCGTTGCATGTGTTTGCTCTGTTTTCTTAGGTTGCAAAAGTTCACAATACACAATAACACTACAATTGCGCTATCTTTTTCAGGCCTATCAACTTGCTCAGTCTAGTCTTTAAGTTGTAATTTGTTTTTAAGAAAACTCATTTCTATATATGTGTGTGTGTGTGTGTGTGTGAATTCTGCGTGCATTTTATGTAATTTGTAAAAATTTTAATTCAGAAATGTTTTAAATTCTTTTTGCCATGCTAATAAGAACGCTTGAAGAATTTGGACTCGTAACATTGGAAAAAAAATAATCAGAAACGATGATCATGAACATGCCAACAGAAAAAAAACAATGAACAAAACGAAATTGGCATTAAAAAAAGTTCAATGAATGTCTAGTAAATGTGACCTGATTCTAGAGATGAAATCTAAAAGCTAAATTCTCAAAAAGCCTAGAATCTTCATCTCTCTCTCTACCTCTCTCTCTCTCTACCTCTCTCTCTCGCTCTCTATCTCTTTATTGTCGACTCCTACAGTAATCCAGCATCCAAGAATCTCTCTCTACCTTCGCTCATACAGTAACCCGGCAATGTCCGTTAGTCTTCTATCCTCAAGAAGAGGAGCAATCAGCTGCACACCAATAGGAAGTCCAGCGGAACTCATGCCGAAGGGGACTGAGATTGCGGGAACGCCTGCGGAACAATCCATCAATTAATTACTTTACTTTTTGATTCTTGTCAAAATCTCCCGACCCTCTCACTCACTCTCTCTCTCTCCATTCAAAAAAGTAAGTAGAGCATTATTATACTGATTCCAATCTCTTTTTCTTAACATAATGCACGAAATTGAAAAGATTTGAAACTTTTTTTTATTAACTAAATATATGCAAATAAATTTAATAGCTAAAAAAATAAAAATAAATAAAATTGACCTGCGAGATTGGCCGGTTGCGTGAAGAAGTCATCTGAGTGCTCTCTCTGAAAGTGATCTCCGGCCAGCTCGGAGAAAAGGGGTGCGGTGCCTGAGGCTGTTGGCGTCAGCAGGACGTCCACCTTCAAGGAGTACGGGGTACCATGAAAACTGGCGATGTGGGTCACAATTTGATCCTAGTAAATGGGCAATTGGGTTAAAACGGACCCACGGTATTTATCTCATATCTTCTGTTCGACAATGGGGTCAACGTGGACCAAGTAACTTGGCAATGAGGGTCACAATGTGGTCCCGTAAGAAGAGCTTAGACTGGTCTTCTATCCTACTAAAATACAGCAACCAACTTTCAGAATTTATTTTGTCAAAAATTTTACCTCATCAAAGACTTTGCTGAATTCTTGTGCAATTCGCCTCCTCACACGAAGAGCGCGTTCATAGAAGGCATCTCGATTCCGGAAAAGGAAATAGGTATTTTAATCCTGAGTGAACATAAATATAAATTTATTAATTTTAAATTTCCAAAAATTTTCTTCTTCAAATGACATAATCGATGTAATAATCCTTTGTGACGTTTCTTCTTCTATTTAAACGAATATATTTTTTAAATTTACTTTAAAAAAAAACAAAGATGGCTTACTCGTTCATGAGAAAGTAGTTACCGGCAAAGATTCTTCTCCGGACAACCTCATTCAACGATTCGCTTCTGGAAGCCGCAAGGAGCGCATTCGTGGAAGTTGCTGCTGGTTCTTGTGTTCGGTGACCGAAGGAAATGCCATCGAATCTAACAATAACACAGAATGTTCGGTCAATTTTATTTCAATTATTTATCAGCGCTAGTAAATCGAATGCATCCGAGACTCACTTTTTTTAGTTGTTGTGAATGTAGGCATTCTCTTAATTACGGGAAAGGGTGGAAGAAAACATGTTTTATAACAGAAAAATAAATAAATAATAATAATAATAATAAATAATAAATAACCTCGCCATATTCGACGCGACATCCACGTTCGAGAGGACGTGGTAGCAAAGCAGTGAATATTCAGTGAGTGGGAGAGACACCTTAAAAGCTATCCAATAAATGTCCTAGTCTTAACATGTGCAATAAAAAAAGTAACAAAATGTTTTCCTTTAAAGTAAAAATAAATATCATAAATATCTGAATGAAAATATTACCTCACTAATTTGTGCTCCGGCACGCTCGAAAACATTAGCTGCCGTATTCCAAACATTCCAGGCTTCATGCGACAATTGCGAGTCATGATATTCCTAAAAAATATAGATATCGTAGAATTCTCAACTTGATGGTGAGAATTATGTTGCTCGCGCAGAAATGGCCAAACAGAGAGAGAAAGTAAAATGTTAAATTTCTTCTTTTAGCCCTTCTTTCCATTGTGCACCTTAGGGCACAATTACGCTGCAAATGAAGAGCAAAGGAATATTACGATAAGCAAATTAAAGGAGATTTTAAAATGTCATTGGGCCTAAGGTAGTAGTGGTTCATGAATGGGAACAATGTCAATTCTCTTACTTATTGATGGTAACTAAAACCTTGGGAATACCGATACGAAGTCCTTGAAGGCTGGAGGCGCCGAGCTTTTCTGGCAGATCCACTGATGACGCATCTTTTGAATCTCGTCCAGCCATAATTCCTTTCAAAAAGACAAAGAGACACTCTTTATAGCAAAAAAAAATTAAATTATATATATTTTTCTAAATAAATAAAAATAAAAATATGTGGAAAACGATCAAATCACTGAGATAAATCAATCAACACGTTATGTCAACGGGTTAAAGTGTTGATTGATTGATTGATCTCAGTGATATGACCGTTTTCCACATATTTTTTTTTAGGTCAACGGGTTTAAAAAAAACTGAGAATGGAAATGGAAAAAAAAGAGAAAAATAATTTTTTTTTTAAAGCGGTACATACTGAGATATTTCCAGCAGTCGGCGGCGGATGTGGCGAAGATTGACGGTGCGTCCATCGAGTTGACCAAGGGAACGAGGCCGAACCTTTTTAAGTAGCAATACTAATTCTAAAATAAAATGTATTATGCAATAATAAAGAATAAAGGATTTAAAAAATGAATGTTAATTATTAATATTCCATAACAAACCGAGAGCATATTCCGTACGTCGGCTTGAGCCCAAAGAGACCATTGAAAGCAGCAGGATTTCGTGTTGAGCCGCCAGTGTCCGAGCCGAGTGCCCTGAATTCTTTATTATTATTATTATTATTATTATTATTATTATTATTATTATTATTATTATTCTATTACTATTATCATTTTTATTCAATTGTCATTCCTAATTCTACTATATTCTACTACTAACTTCTATTCGCTTAAATTCATCTCAAAATCCTGATTTACTTATCAAACTATCCTAGCCGGATTTCCAGCATGCAGTGGAATATAGGAAGACAATCTTGTAAAAATGCAATTTTCGATAAAGAAAAGAAGGAAAACAATATGAATGGGGAAAGATGGGAGGTGAGACAATCTCAGTAAAAACTGATACTGAATCATCAGGTTAAAGAGAACATAAAAATAATTCAAATGAGGTAATGTGAAAAATGTAAATCTTTTTTTTTTCACATTTCAGCCATTCCGAGATGAACAGCGACTGCTGGCCCACCAGAAGAACCGCCAGGAACACGCCAGTCCGAATCCAGTTCTTCTTTCTAAGGATGTGAATTGTTTATTTTATAGTTTTGATCTTACCGTATAGGGAAATGAAATAACATACTTAGAAATGATGCAATTACAAGTCACAATGTTTATTTTATAAACAAAACTTAGTGCTGTTCTTTGCTGCATAAGGTAATAGCATATTTTGATGTGAAATGATGAAATTTAAGTTGTAATACCAGGGAAAAAAAACAATTCTAACCGTAGAAAGTCCACTCTTGACAGGACCAAAGAAGCCGAGAACACTGGAAGTGCCCATGCAGAATTCGTCGAGATTACCCTTCCCAATGACGCAGCCTCCTGGA
Source organism: Allodiplogaster sudhausi (assembly GCA_945643635.1). Classification (NCBI taxonomy): domain Eukaryota; kingdom Metazoa; phylum Nematoda; class Chromadorea; order Rhabditida; family Diplogasteridae; genus Allodiplogaster; species Allodiplogaster sudhausi. Next base: position 151,196 of record CALZFC010000108.1, read on the forward strand.
ATTTGGCCATAATTAAATGCTCTGATTAATTTCGCTAATGGCAAAAAGAACGCTTATACATCGAGAGAATTCCTATTTACCTACCGTTGTCAATTAGATGCCGAACTACGGTAGACGTGTAGGTGGGCACAAACTTTTCGAGCATTTTTGACGCGCATGTCAGAGGAACGTCGGCGAGTCTGGAATACGGATCTCAAAGTTTCTTATTGAGGAAGAAATTGTGTCTTTCAATCAATCACACTGATTACAAGAATATTCCACAATCAGGGACTCGGTCCGGTGGGGTTTTCAAGCCACTTCTTAGATTTTTCGCAACTAACAATTTCATTGTCTGGGAGAATATCTTTCATTGTTGACAAGTCAAATTTCTGGCGCAGAGAAATGTGGAAAAAGAGAGAGGGAGAGCGGTCTAAATAAGAAACACAAATGAAAAAAAAATCCATTAAATAAATAAATAAATATAAATAAATATAAAAAGAGAAACAGACGAACGCGAAGCAGTCCTTGACGACAATCGGAAAGGGCTGAAGGCCGCGCGAGAGGGCGGCGGCAGCTTGGCGGCGCGCCAATTCGAATGTCTCCGTGATGAGCGCATTATGGGAACGATGCTGGATGGCCGCAGTAATCGCCGCTTCTATCCGCTGCATTCCTATCAAAACAAGATGGTTATCTCTTCAAAACTAATTTATACGTGGGTTTCTCTTTGAAAAAAACCTGTAATTTTTTCTGAAAAAAGTGACGAGAAAAACAAAGTAAAAACAATGAGCGCGACGAAGAAAACCTGATGACTGCAGAAGAGAAAAAAATCTTGGCTACTTGCCAACATTTCAAAAGAATACCCTGAATACCGTAGTTGGCGAAATGCTAGTCAAATCTGTCACCCATCTGACCCTCTCCGTTTCTTCGCTCTCTCAATGCTCCCCTCGCTTCCGTCGCCGCCTCTCGTCATCTCTCCACCACGTAAGCAACCGGTGGAGCGGAGGAGCGGTTGGAGAGCCTGCTTTCCTCCGTTTTCTCTTGATTCGCGCTAACAAGTACACCTTTTTGCTGGCTAAATAAGCGACATTCTTTCCCTTTTTTTGAGCTTGTCAAACTATTCATACCTAATTAGATCTCTTTTCCCTGAATTCTACCTCTTGTAAAAAAAAAAAGCTTTTCCGCTCTTCATTTCTCGCTAACAAGTACATCGCTCCCGTGCGCCTAATATAGGTCATGTAGTTCTCCGCCACGTATTGATTTGTCGCTTTGCTTTACACGTTTTTGTCGGCTTTCTATTTCCGCGTTCTTTTGGAAGCTACTGTTTTTATGCACAGCTTTTTAATGCCTTTTTTCCTCCTCCTCGAATATCGTCCCATTCCACGTTGACAAATTGACAAAGAGTTGATTGATCATTCCTTATCAGGGCGTGGACTGGCGCGTGCGTTCATTTTCACTCTGAGTAAGAGTGTGTGATGTGCTAAGCTCTTCGTCTCCACATCAGTGTAGTAATTGGCGGCCAGTTCACTCCTGACTCCGATTCGCTTTCCCATCCCCCTTGTTTACCAGGCTCTCCACCGAGTCAAGCTGTAAAGGTATCTAACAAATGTTTATCATTTCGTGTTTTTCGTCTCTTAATTACTCATTTAATATATTAATAAATATAATATACAGAAACATTCCATAATCCTGATCTCTCCTCAACATTCATTTCCATTTTTTTTTTCTTTGATAAGATGCGCCGCTTGTCGCTGGCGCTGCTCATTCTGCTCGCGTCGCTTGCCGTCCAAGCCGACGAGCATGACCATCTCTACGAAGTCGACGAAGAAGTCGTCTTGTGGATGAACACGGTTTGTTGCTATTTGAAAGTACTGTTTGAATAAAAGAATGGATTGTTTGTATAAAAGAAATTATTGTTTGCATAAAAAAATTCCTACATTTCGTATACTTCTTGCCTTTTTTATACTGGTTGTATTGTTTTCTTTTTAAATAAAAAAGAGGGGAAATTAACTGCTCGTTAAGTATTCATCCTGTTGAAATGAGATATTTCGAATAAAGGCGCTCAAAGTCCTTTTTTTCCCATAACTGAACTTTCTGATATCTTCAGGTTGGCCCGTACAGCAATCGACAGGAGACGTACACGTACTTCTCGTTGCCCTTCTGCCGTGGATCCAAGGTTCATTTCCTCTAGACCCTGGGGCTCGATTGAGAACTTGTACTGAGAAGAAGAAGAAGATATGCTATCCAGAGCATTACAAGTTGTTAGCAAAACTCTGAATGATCGCCGAGGAATAAATAATCCTAACAAAAAACATATTTTGTGAAATGCCGCCTATACTACTTCTAATGACCCCAAGTCGTTATTCCTTATAAATTTAAATCTTCTCATCAGAGTTCCTTGATTCTCGCACCTCTTTCAACTAGGAGTATACACTGTAGTTGTTTTTACAGACTTTTCCCTACTATTTCACTATTCTCATCATACAAATTAAATCTTTTTTGCATTAAATTCGCTCTAGAACTCTCATTTTATGCGAGGTAAGCGGATGTAACACTCATGGCCTGAAGTAATTCTCGGAAGAGGCGATATGTTGTAGCGTGGGAACAGTAAAAGAACCCGCTTGTTTTTACTTGAAAAGAGGCACGCTTATTCCTATCTTATTTCAAGTTTAATTGATCGAATATTCTTCTTCTTCAGGAAACCATCGGTCATTACCACGAGACGATGGGAGAAGCGCTGCTCGGAGTCGAGCTCGACTTCTCTGGACTCGATATCAAGTTTCGAAGTCAGAAACTCACCCCCCCCCCACCCTTCAAGGAATAAATACCACTGTTGAGTGGTAAAAAAAAAACGGCGTGGGTAGGGGCTAGAGCAGGGAAAAAATTCTGGTCCTAGCCGGAATGCTCACGCCTTCTTTGAGACTTTAAAATTTGCAATTTTTTTCACTCATCCTTTTCCCCAAAGAAGAAAAAATTAAATTTGGGCTTACCCACCCTATTTTTCGAGGCCCTCGAAGGTCTTTTGTGAGAACCTCGGACCATTCTTTTTTCCCAGCGGCCGAGTAATATACATCATGGCTCCAGGAATGCCCACAAAATTAGATGGGTGGACTGTGTGAAATGGAGAAGAAAACCTTTTTAGCCCTGCTTCTCCTTCTGCGCTTTTTGAATGTGAATGTGACACACACGATTTCGCCACATAAAGTACACAACATCAGATGGAAAATGTGGCGCGTTTAGAACAATTCCTTTTCCGTGCTCTACCATCTAATGCTTTCAATTCACAAATGCCTCTCTCTCTCCATTTCTATGTCTTCTTTCACTCTCTCTCTCTCTATCTCTTCCCTCGTTCTTTCTCTCTATCTCTTCCCTCGTTCTTTCTCTCTATCTCTTCCCTCGTTCTTTCTTTCTATCTCTTCCCTCGTTCTTTCTATCTACTCTCCCTCTTTCTCTATCTCTCGCTCTTTCTCCCTCTCTCTCTCTCTCTACCACCCCGCCCCTTTCTGTCTTCTCTCACTCTCCTACTATTTCACTACCTCTCCCCGATGCTCGCTTTCCCATTGTCCTTATCCTCTACTCTCAAAGGGCGTCATGAAATTGATTGATTCATATGTGGAGAGAAGGTAGAAAGCTCTAGCTATGCATTCATCTCTCGACGCGGGCGAGAAACAAACATTACGCGTTCACCATGTGCATGAATGGAACGCTAAAACACAAACGGAATGGGATGAATGGGCAAATAATTACCTGATTTTTCTTGGCTCTTGATGGTATTTTTTTTTGTATCAACAGCAGCAAAAAGATATATTATACAAGGCATCCATTGTAACTTGAATTGGCTGGAATAGTTTGCTCGGTTAATTAGTTAATTAATAAATTCACTAAAATCACAAAAAATGGTTTTTATAACGTTTTCTTTTTTTCTTCTTTTTTGTTCATGCGGGAAAAGTCGAGAGGAGGACATTCTTCTTCTTTTTCAGCAATTGTAACTTGAGATGACTTTATAGTTTACTCGATTAATTAGTTAATTAATTAATTTACCAGTATTAAATTCTTTTTCTCTTTCAGCCAATGTCCCGAAGACTGTCTTCTGCAAGATGACACTGAGCGAGCAGGACTACAAGACGTTCGTGTACGCGATCGCGAACAGCTACAGCTACCAGATGTACCTGGATGACATGCCGATCTGGGGCATGGTTGGCGAGGTGCTCAGTGATTTCATGTGCATCAGAAAACCCGCAAAATGTAGGATGCGGAAGTTATTTTAAAAAAAAAAGTGGTAGAGAATGAGAAAATTTGATTTTTTTTACTATCGACTACCAATGCGGTATTTACCACAGGAGATGAGATGGCGAAAATGAAAATAGGCATACATAGGCAATGAACGGAATTAAATTTTGCTTTTTTTTATTAGAGAAATCGGAGCACTAAATGCTGAGTTATACTTGTTTTAAATGTGCAGGTTGACACTCAAGAGAACCCACCAAAGTACCGGATCTTCACGCATAAGAAGCTCGACATTGGATACAATGACAAGCAGGTGATTAAAGGAACTTTAAAAGAGGGGGGGGGAGTAAGTGCCAACTTCCCAAGGATCAGCTCACAATCAGAGCAATATAATTGATTAATTGGTGTGATCCTGGTCCGGCTTGTCCTGCAATCGTGTTTATACACACACACTACTTTGGAAGCCGTGTCGATTATCTTATTATACGAGGCCATATCTTACATTAAAGTCTGTTTCGATTACTTGGTGGCCACCGTCTTTCTGGTGGAATTAGATTAGCTTGGGGAAGTGAGAGTGCAAGTTGACTCTCTCTCTCTCTCTCTCTCTCTCTCTCTCTCTCTCTTTCTCTTCCTCTCTTTCTGTCTATCTCTTTCTCTTTCCCCTCATTATTACCATGAACATGATCACTGAGAGAAAGAGAGGTGAAATTGAGTCATTGTTCATTGCAGATTGTCGACGTTAACCTCACATCAGATGGCCGTGTCGAAGTTCGGCCCGGAGCTGTGCTCGAGTTTTCTTATGAGGTAATTATTTAATTGTTGTTATCACGGAGTTAGTTTTTTTATTGAGTGTTTGACTAATTAATTAGTTAATTAATTACCTAAAAAGAAGGTAGTTTTTTAGTTCCTGAAATAAAATACATAAAAAATTGATTCAGGTTGCATGGAAGGCGTCCCCGGTTGTGTTCCACGACAGATTCGACAAGTACCTGGATCCGACCTTCTTCCAGCACAGAGTAAGTAATGAATGAGTGGGGCCTTACATTAATTTTCCACGAGTACAGTACCCAGAGATGGCGAGGTTGAACTACAGTATCCCAGGGCGAAAGATTTGTTGTTTGGTTCCTCTCCGTGTTGGCCTTTGATTTTATCTAATTTCATTTTAAGATGCTATCCTTCGCAATTGTAAATGTTTAAATTATTTAATGAAAATATAGGCAACAGTGTAGGCAAATCATAATTAATAGTCAGTTGCTTGTGCAGCAAAAAAAAATTATTTAAAGAAATAAGAAGAAAAAATTCAGATTCACTGGTTCTCGATCTTCAACAGCTTCATGATGGTCGTCTTCCTGGTTGGACTTGTCTGGATGATTCTTGTTCGAACTCTTCGTAAAGACTACGCCCGATACAAGAAGGATGAGAGCCTTGATGATCTTGTCAGAATATATTATATTTTATAAAAAAAAAGAAGCAAAAATACAGTAGATTTTATTGCAAACATAACTGTTCTTTCTTCTATAAGAACCTAAATTGGACCGCCTTTGTAAAAAGATCATAAATTGAAGCATTTTTTGACTTTCTTTGCGCCTTACTCTGGTGTTTTTATGAGTCTCAGTAAGGCTCATACAGCGGTACTCAGATTGAGCCTAATGAGGGTCGTATTTTAGATTGAGTCTAATAAGGATCATTATTTGAAGCATGAACACTTTGCAGGACGGCGACCTCGGCGATGAGTACGGCTGGAAGCAAGTGCACGGAGATGTCTTCCGTCCTCCCTCCCTGCCTCTTCTCTTCGCCTCAATGATTGGTGGGTTTTTAAAAGCATTGTTTGTTGATATTTTAAATAATCGTCGACTAGAATAACAAATGTAATAAAATAAAATATTGACTAGAATAAAAAAGATAGAATAAAAATAATTCGTCGACTTTGAATAGATTGTGTATACTGAATACCGGAGAAGTTTTCTTCTCCAGCTGGGCCAAGTTCTCATGACTCTTCCTTTTCTTTTCAGGCTCTGGCTACCACGTCTTCACTGTCATCATGATCACTACTCTCCTCGCGATTCTAGGCGAATTCTACACGGAGTTAGCGTTTATTTCTATTTTGTTATTGAATATTCTAGAAAGTAAAGAATTTTTGTTTATATTTTGTTATACCTTGAAAAGGTTTAACAAAAAGCTTTTCCAGGAAGTAGATATTAATATAAACAAAATTCATAAAAAAAATAATTTAAATAAGAACCTGAAATTAGATATTTTAACCTTAAGGCGAGGCTCTCTTCTCTCGGCGGCCATCTTTGTGTACGCAGCGTCCTCGCCAGTGAACGGCTTTGCCGGAGGCTCGATGTATGCTCGCTTCGGCGGACAGCACTGGATTCGCCAGGTGGGTGGATATGTGGAATAGAATGGGGCCGTAAAATAGGAAAATAGGATAATGCCGTAAAATAGGGAAGTAGGATAGGGCCGTAAAAAAGGAAAATAGGATAGGGCCGTAAAATAGGATAGGGCTCTGAAATAAGATTGTGGAAGAAGAAACAAAAATTATATATCTGCATGATGAGCGATAGTATTCTACACTCGATAGAATAATCGTAATAGGCTTTAGAATGAAATAAATTAATTGCTGATAAAAACATTAAAATAAATAAATAAAAATATTTTATAAAAAAAAATCTTATATAAACGAAAGCTCTTAAGATGCTCCTCGGCGCCTTCCTCCTGCCTTCACTCGTGTGCGGCCTCGCATTCCTCATCAACTTCATCGCCATCTACTATCACGCATCCCGTGCCATTCCGTTCACTATCATGGTGAGAGATGAGAAAGAGAGAGAGAAGAGAGAGAGAGAAGAGAGAGAGAAGAGTAGAGAGAGTGTAGAGAGAGAGAGGTAGAGCGTATTGAGAGAGAAAGTGTGTAGTGAGGTCGAGTGTGAGTAGGGTCATTGGGAATGTGTATAAGGAAGAATGTGGAGATAAATAAAGTATAAAGTGAGACTGTAGAGCCAGAGAGAATGTGTAGAGGGAGACTGAGAGAGATAATCCGAAAATGTAGTCTGCTAATCAGTAAATTTAAAACATTAAGAATTGGTGCTTAGTTATACAGTACTATTCGGTCGGTATATATCGTTAAAGATAAGTCGCTTGTTTTTTGTTGCTGATGTCGATCCATTGCAGCTCGCCGTGACTGCAATCTGCCTCTTCGTCATCCTGCCACTGACTCTGGTGGGAACGGTACTCGGCCGCAACATGTCCGGCCAGGGTGACTACCCGTGCAGGTACGAGGAGGGGAATTAGAGCAGCTGGAGGAGATGGATGATATCTCAGATCAGTTGGTCAACAGAAGGATTTCAGAGGTGCTCCAGTGGTTTTCTTGGTTTCGATAGCGACCAAAGGAGCCAGATGCAATTAGTGTTTGTTGTAAAGTGCATGAAAAAATGGAGGCGCTAGAGACAGCGTTTACTAGGAATAAAGGAAAAGCTGTTATGAAACAATTCTACATGTGTATATGTAATATAATATGAATATTATATATATATATATATATATATATATATATAATTTAAATGAAGGGTCAACGCCGTCCCTCGTCCGATCCCGGACAAGAAGTGGTTCGTGCAGCCGTGGCTCATCGCCATGGCCGGCGGTGTCCTACCGTTCGGCTCCATCTTTATCGAGATGTTAGTCTAGATCAATGTTGGTTGTACACAGCACATTGGAATAGTGGAAATCCATTCACTTTTGCTCACTATGGCAAAAATTTTCAAACCTCGCGCCAAATTGCTACCAAGAAAATTATTCGAAGTCGCAATTTTCACAAAAAATTTAATGGGACAACATCGTGGCCACCGGGGCCAACGGATTCCTGCGTTGGTGCAGCATATCGACGCTCGCAACCGACATCAGCCGGCCTTTTCTGTGAAGAGAGAGTACGAAGGGCACCTGCAGTTAGATGGGAGGAGAGGGAAAGGGTACCCATTTCAAAATGAATTAGTCCCATACTTGCAAAAGTCCGACAGAGATAGGTTGCTACTTTAATTAAGAACGACTAATAGCCAATCTACTTTAATTAAGAACTTTTTTTTGAATCATCACTGTTCCTTATGATCCTCTTGGTTCCTCCAACAGTGCAACAGTGGGAGGACGCTCGTTTCCCCATAACTGAATGGGACAAAGTGCTGTGTTGTATCTTGAAAAGAAAAATTGAAATTTGGTCTATTTAATTTGAAGTTAATCTTAAGTAATTAAAAAAAATACTGAAAATGAAATGAAGGAAAAAATTCAATGCAGGTATTTCATCTTCACATCCTTCTGGGCCTACAAGATCTACTACGTCTACGGATTCATGCTTCTAGTCACGATCATTCTTGCCATTGTTACGGTAAATTATAGTCTTTTTTGGTGTGAAGCTGCAAATAATTTTAGTGTGCCGAGATTACGGTAGCCGACTTTTATGATGATTATTATTATTATTTATATTATTTTCTTTGTTTCCTTGAAGATTTGCGTCACAATCGTCTGCTGCTACTTCCTGCTCAACGCTGAAGACTACAGATGGTTAGTTGTATTAATAATTATTATTATTTTGGCAAGTAATAATATAATTTATAAATAATAATAAAAATTGGACAAGAGAGGAAATAGAAAATGTAGATAGAGAAAATGAATAGATAATTTTTTTCCAGGCGCTGGACCAGCTTCTGTGCAGGCGCGTCGACTGCCTTCTACGTCTACATGTATTCTGTCTACTATTTCTTCTTCAAGACAAAGTTTGTCTTTGACAAATTTTTCTTTCTTTTGTTTAGCTTCTTCAAATTGTTACTTATTTCTTCTCTTTTTTTACTCTTCTATAACTCTTTCACTAAAAATTTTAGAAATAAAGATAAAGAAGTTATTATTTGCTAGCATTATAACAAATTGTCAAGAGTTTTCAAATTGTTCTCCTTCAGAATGTTCGGCCTCTTCCAAACGGTCTTCTACTTTGGCTACATGGGCCTCTTCTCGGCGGCGCTTGGCCTGATGTGCGGAACAATTGGCTACGTCGGGACGGCCAAGTTTGTCAGGAAGATCTACTCGACGGTCAAGATTGACTAAGAATTGTCGCGTCTGCCATAACAATCATTTGATAGTCCGAGAATTGTTACATCTGACGTGACAATCATTGACTCCACCACATCTTGTTCTAATCACTCTGGAAGCGTACCCAGCGAGTAAAAGACCCAGAGAAACCCACTCTCCTCCAACCTCTTTTTTCTATTTTTTCTATGGCCTTTTTTGTAATAATTACCCTAATTACAGATGAGCTTTCTCTCCATCTTTTTTTCTTCGCCTTCTTCTCTTTGAACCATTCCAGTAATACCACTAAAACGTTACGAGAGTTTACTTTTCTATTCTCCTGGCTTTTTATAATAGTTTATCCTTTTGTTATCTTTTTCTTTCTTGTCTAGGCCTTTGCGAGTAACGGTTATTTCTCGGTTTCTTTGTTTTCTTTCTTGCTCTCTATGACATCATGAATTGATGCGCAGCGTAGTAGTCGTATTTATATTAAAAGTCATAAATAGAGCAAATATCCAGAGGGTATACGGTATTGTTCACTAACTGTTTTCTTTTTAGAAACTGCTTTTTTCTTACATTAATTAGCCGTGAACGACATTGAAATTGTGAGCCCGGAGCCTGTCGATCAATAGTTGGGTTGGTTTTTTTTTTTGAAATGTTAATTTGAATTTGCCGCCATCCCACAGGCGTGTTCCAAATTGGTATTATTGTTTGTTTCCTCCCCCACCCAGAGAACAGGAAAAGGAATACACACGGAAAACACAACAATAGGGCTCCAGGTACTGTAGATATGTTCTGTGCGAGAGTGCGTATTCCGTACTGTACGTATTTATCTGTCTACCAGTAACAAGGAAGCGCGATATTTATTGTTGAGATGATGAAGTGTGATGTGGTGTGCTTTTTATAATTATGAGCATCTGGTGTACTTTTTTCTATTTATGGCATCATTGTATTTTTTTTTATTAATAATAAATGCACAAGTATCTCACGTTGACTGCATTTTTACGCGATCACTGAAAAAAATGACGAGAAATTAAAAGGAAATAGTCTTGCTGGATTTCTATAGAACGAGCATAGGAGGGGCTCTTGAGGATATCTACGGGAGGAAATGAGAGAAATTGCCCGTTGAAGAAATGACCAATAATAAATTGCATTCAACCGATAGGCTTCTAGAATTGCGGAAGAAGGAATATGATACATTGAGCTCTACGGTATTCCAGCGAAGTGTTCATCGAACAAGTGGATAACATGGCTGGTAGGCTTTCTTTTCCCTCTTCCTCTCTCTCTACCTCTCTCACTGTTTCTCTCTCTCTCTCTCTTCCTCAATCTTCCTCTCTCTCTCTTTGTCTCTCTGTCTCTCTCTCTCTCTCTCTCTGTCTCTCTCTCTCTGTTTCTCTCTCTATGTCCATCTCCGTCTATCTCTTTCTCTCTCTCTCTCTCTCTCTCTCTCCTCTCTCTCTCTTTCTCTCCTCTCTCTCTCTCTGTTCTCTCTCTCGCCCTCCTTCTCTCACTCTCTCCCATTCTCGTTGTTTTTTCTCTTAATTTTTGCTATCCCTCGCTCTCTCTCTCTCTCTCTCTCTCTCTCTCTCTCTCTCCCTCCCTCCCTCCCTCCACAGGAACACCTCTACTCAAGTTGTAATACTTTCACTGCTACTTGTGCTACTCGCTGTAGATGACCACTGACGAAGTGGCCATGGCTGGCGACGGGCGAGATGAGCCTTTAAAAATAGCCTTATAACTGATTTTAACTAATCACTAATTTAATCAATGAATATGAATTAATTAAGTAAATAACTAATAAATTTATTGAGAAATAACCTTGATCTCCACGTACGCCACTTCGATGGCGCAGCAGAGGCAGCCAGCGGCGAGACCGCATGCGCCCCACAGGAACGTCCCGAAGACGGACCACATGTCTGGAAGAGAAAGAAAGAGAGAGAGACAGAGAGAGAGAGAGAGAGAGAGAGACAGAGAGAGAGAGAGAGGTGGGTGAGACAAAAGTGAGAGGGAGAAAGGTTAGAGAGATGGAGAGGGAGAGGGCGGATCGGAGAGCAAGAACTGCCCTTTCTCTTCTTGGCAAGAAAACAAAGGAGAGAAAGAGAGAGAGAGAGAGAGAGAGAGAGAGAGAGAGAGAGAGAAGAAAGGAAAGAGAGAGGGACGAATAGTGGAGAGCAAAGAGAGAAGGAAGGGAGAGAGAGAAAGAGAGAGAGAGAGAGAGAGAGAAATGAAGGAATGAATCAATATTAAATAGAAACGAATCACTGAAACTCCCTGACTGAGCGCGTCGCTCGGCCCCGTGGTCGAGAAGGGCGGCGGTGGGCAGTCGCGACGCACCCACTTGCGACGCTGCAAGGGCGGCCACTCCGTCGCCGATGAGGAGAGCACCATGGGATGACGCTGTGTGCGAGTGCGGGGTTGGTGGAGGGGGAGAGAGGGGGATGATGATGAGAGAGAGAAAGAGAGAGAGAGAGAATAAGAGAGAGAGAGAGAGAGGAGAGAGAGAATAAGAGAAAGAGAGAGAGAAGGAGAGAGAGAATAAGAGAAAGAGAGAGAGAGAGAGAGAAGGAGAGAGAGAATAAGAAAAAGAGAGAGAATAAGAGAAAGAGAGAGAGATGGAGAGAGAGAATAAGAGATAGAGAAAGAGAGAGAGAGAGAAAGAGAGAGAGAGAGGGGTAATGAAGATAATGAAAGTGAGCGAGAGAACATGTGGGAGAGACAAATGGATAGAGAGAGAGATAGTAAGTGAGAGAGAGTGAGAGAGAGACAGAGAGAGAAAGAGAAAGAGAGAGAAATAGAAAGAGAGAGAGAAAGAGAGTGAGAGAGAGTGAGAGAGGGAGTGAGGGAGGGTTGAGAATGAATAGCAAAAGAAAATTAAACAGCTGGGGATGGAAGTGTGTGTGATTGGGATAAACAAAAGAAATGCACAATAGGGATAGGCTGTATATATTTATTTTTATTTTTTTCTCTTTTTCTTTTTCTTTCTCTCTCTCTTTTCACTCTCTCTCTATCTCTCTCTCTCTCTCTCTGCATGATGTTCCCAGAATGACAGAGTTCTCACGACAAAGTAGCTCTGATAGATGGCGTCGATCATGTCGTAGTTGTTCCTGATTGCGCGATCGAGCACGACACGCCACGGATTGTCGCGCGCCCAGAGAAAGTGCGTCGTGCGGAGCGGCAAATCTAAATGTAGGCAATGCTCTTTGCATCTCTCGCTCTCTCTCTCTCTCTCTCTCTCTCTCTCTCTCTTCTCTCCCTTTCTGTTCTATCTCTCTCTCTCTCTCTATCTCTGCTTTTCTTTCTGTCTCTCTGTCTCTCTCTCTCTCTCCTTTCTCGTTTTCCTTTGTATTTCAGTATCCTTTCCTAACACACACACACAAACTCATTCTCTCTGCTTCTTTGCTAGCAATCCTCATTTGATCGGATGCTTCTTCGTAGAATTCCTCATTGCACACGAGGCGTCTACTATTTGAATGAACAACAACAACGGTGAAACTAAACATAATTCCCACACTTTGACAGCTGCGATGAAAATTTTCTGGAATGTTGGCATGTGAAATGGTAGAATATTTCTTCCTGTTTGCCATTTCTTACGAGAAACAAAACAAGGCCAAACGATGTTTTGACTATTTTTCGCCATCTTCAGACTGCGGAATATTGTATATTTTCGTTTCAACATTCCGCTCCTCCGAAGCAGCCTAACCGTGTGAATTTTTTTTTCTTTTCTTTAGTATACTCATGTACAAATGTATGTACATACATGCAAACATATGCACATACATATATACAATATGCAGTAAACTTATACTCCCTCCCACTCTGAACCTCTCTCTCACTGCCTCCACTCGCTCTTTCTCTCTCTCGCTCTCTCTCCTTCTCTCTCTCGCTCTCTTTCTCTCTCTCGTTGGTCACAGAGACCAGGCATCAGCGACACCTTTGCTGTAGAGAAGATTGTAGCACGTATTGTGCACAGACACCATAGCGCGGCCGTCTTCTTGCAGCTGAAGCAGGGAGAGAGATAGAGAAAGAGAGAGAGAGAGAGAGAGAGAGAGAGAAAGGGAGAAAGATAAAGATAGAGAGAGAGAGAGCGGGAAAGAGAGAAAAAATGAAGAGAGAGAGCGGGAGAGAGAGAGAGAGAAAATAAATAAAGAGAACTGGGAATGGATGACACACCCATTGAGAAAGAGAAGCAGAGAAAGGTGATGGCGAGAGAGTGGCAGACCGAAGATGAGAAAGATTAAAAAAAAAGTGAAAAAAATAGAGAGGGCGAACATAGCTAACATGGTTATATTACATATGTATGTATGTATGTTTAATATATGATGTCATACAAATAATACCACGCAGTTGCAAAATAATTAATAAATGGATTCACGGACTAATATATCCACTTTTTTGCCGAAATTATTCTTGTGTTTTATTTATTTATTTTTTGTAATCATTGCTTCATGACCACATCAGTTTTGATGTAAATAAATAAATAAATAAATAAATAATTTAAGAACCTGAAAGATGGCCGTTCCTCGCTCGACCATCCGTAACGCCTCTTCCGTGCTGCTCGGGTTCAGCTGGAAAAACAAGAACAACGAATTGATGGCCGTAAACTTCTTGTTTTACAATTAGCAATAAGTAGTAAATGTCAAAGAAACAGCTATGTAGTTGAATAGATATTTATGTAAATAAAAAGTTGAAATAGTCTTAAGTTCTTTAGTTAATAAAATTAATTAATTAATTAATTAAAATAAAATAAACATTCACTTGCCACTCGATTGTTCTTGGTCGCCGCGCGCAAGTTGATGAAGAAGCGCTCGTTCGACTTGAGAATTTCTTGGAAGAACCTGAGCGGGAATTCCAAAAAAAGTAATATTAACATTAGTGTTAGTCACAACGTATCGGTATCCTCGAAGAAATGTCTAATAATTTTTTGCAATAATCAATATCATAAAAAAACATTGACCAGCTGCTATTGCTGGAGAGCAGCTTGTATTGGCCGGTGGCGAGGAGCTGCAAATAAACGCCCTTATATGTAATTCATCAACTCTCCATTTAGTCCAAGAAAACAAACAAGGCAAAAAAAGTCGATAGGCACATATATCTATGTGTGAATGTACATACATATATACAGTTCGATTTGTTTCGTCAAAAATTTATAATTAACAGTTGAATAACCTTTTGAGACAGATCAATAAATGCCAGCATCGAAATATTTATTAATTAATTTTATGTAAATATTTATTGATTAATTAATTAATTAATTAATTTCATGTAAATATTAATTAATTAATTAATAATTTAATTAATTAATTTATTAATTAATAAATAAAATTAATTGCTCTCCCTCCTCGCCTGCAGCGCGTCGCCCGTGTTCGAGAATGGCGGCGATCGATGAGGCGCGAGCAGCGCCGTCAGCAGCAACGCCGTGTACATCTGCGGCAGAAGACCTCGATTGAAGATGCCGAAGACGAGCTGCGCGAACTGGCCTGAAGGAATATTGTTTACTATTTATTTATTTATTTACTTTTAACTCTTTATTTTTTTTAGTTTACATGACAAATTGGTGTACTTTACAAACCTTGTATGTATGTTTTTTTTAATGTTTTTGAAAAGATTGTTATTTTAAATACATATTTTGCAGACTGCCCAGGTCCTTTACATGAGTGGGCATCAAATTTGCTCTCTTCGATCGAGATCCGGCGGTTTTCTATTGCATATGAACTATTTAAAAAAAAATCCTCGCATCCCTTTAATTCTGATTAGAAATGGCCGCACGCTGCCCTGAATAAGAACAGTTTATGCCTGCATCCCTACAGTATTAGACCTCCACTGACCTGCTCGCATTTTAAAGATTTCCATCCGTCCGTTCAGGAATTCTTCAATGACGTACCAAGCGAGCTGAAAAACATACGGGCTATCATTATCTCTCTCTCTCTCTCTCTCTCTCTCTCTCCATCTCCCTTTCCACCCCTCTCTTTCTCCTTGGTCATCTCTCGCTTTAACTATTTTTCTCTCTGTCTCTCTATCTCCCTCTCTCTGTTCCCTCTCTCCATTGACGCTATACACTTCTGTATCAATTTCACTCTCATTTCTCTCTCTCTCTCTTTGTGTCTGGCCTTCTCGTCCTCTCTCTCTCCATCTTTTCTAAATCTCTTGCCGCCTTATTCTCTTTCTCTCTCCCACTATCTCCACGTTTCTCTCTATCTCTTTCTTATTCTCTCGCATTCTCTCTCCTCCTCTCTCTCTCTTATTCCTCTCTCTCTCATTCCTCTCTCTCTCTCATTCTTTCTCAGTCTGTCTCGCCCTTTTGTCGTTTCTCTCTCTCCTTCTTTTCTCTATCTCTTTCCGTCTTTCTCTCTCTTGGTTTCTCTGTCTAGTTCTCTCCTTCTCTCTCTCTCTCTCTCTCTCTGTGCCTTCTCTAACATCTCCAATCCTCTGCTGCCTCGGCCGTCTGCCTAGCGCGACCTCCGCCCTGCCTACGGCCATCCACAGCAGCATGTGAGCAATGAACGCGCCGAGCATGCAGCACCACACCGCATTCGCGTACGGCTGCAGACAGTTGAGCAGCAACGACGAGAACGTGATCGGGATGTTCTGCACGACGAAGATTGGCGTGATCTCAAAGGGAGCAGAATTGACCGAGGCCATGACCGGATTTTGGTTTTTAGTCAATACTTTACAAGCCACACGTATAACTACTAAATGTTAAACGGCTACGTAAAGTACTAATAAAATAAACTTGTAATTAAATACGTTACAGATCAGAGTGCGGGGTCCCTGACGAGGATAATGATTTACAAGCCCCGTATAACTACTAAATACAAGTAATATCGTCATGTTCTGCAGCACGAAGATCGAAGTTAGCACACTTTTGTGAGGCACACTGTAGCTCTCTCGCACAGTTCGGTCAGGCGAAAAAGTTCAAAAGTTGATTTGGCTCTCTAAGGTAAGTCAGAAGCGGCATCATAACATTCAGTACTTTACTAGAGTATATATATATATAGCTTGTAAACTAATTATAGTGAACCGAGCTTACAACTAATTATAGTTGTAGGCTCGGTGCCTAGTATACTAGCCAGGAAAGTATTAATAACGATATTGATCTAGCGTGAGTGAGAGAGATAGAGAGAGAGAGATAGAGAGAGCTAGAGAAAGAGAGAGAGAAATTTTTATATTTATAAACAAAAATAACAGTATTGAACAATTTTAAGGGCAACCTGCGATACGGGTATCGAGAAGGCAAAGTCGCTTTCTCGCAACGCGCTCTTCTCATAGAAGAGGCACGCGACGTCATAGGAGCCTGAGGCGATCTCATTCAGCACGCCCGTCCACGAGCCGTTCTCCTTCTGCAAGCTCATTTAACCTAATTAATTAATAAAGTTAGCCTAATAATTGTTGAGCAACATTTCGGCGAATTTTCTGATTGAGAAGAGAGGCGATGCTAGTTTATATTAAATTACCTACTACTCTATACTACCGGTTCAGTTTCCAAGTTTATTCCATGTAGTTAACACTATAAATTATATTGCCACCACATTCACCTACATATATTGCATATAAGTTGAATATAGTGTCGCCAAGTTGAATTTTAATGTCGCCATGCTGAATTTTAGTGCCACCGTACTAAAACCCCCAGTTAAAACGAAACATTAAAAGTGCCCCAGTCGAGCAGCGTCGCGCGGTCTCGCTCGAGCACCGTCCACTCGGCCGTCGCGTTCAGGTAGGCGATCAAGTTTGAGAGAATCTGAGATGAGATAACAACCAAGTTATTAACAACCAAGTTAATTTTTTTTTAAATTTTTGATTGATTACTTTTTTATGTAAGCATAAAATACATACATATTTTACATATATTATAAAAAATTTATACTCTTGTCATTCTATCCTCCCTTTTTTCTCATAAGATTTGTGTGTGGAAGGTCCTTTCTTAAGCACTTGGTCATTTAATGGTTAGGTCATTTAATGATCACGTCACCATTTTTGTTTATTTTTAATTTCTCGACTTGTATTTATCTTAGAAACCAAGCAATCAGTGAACCAAAAAGGGCAAAAATTCTGGGAGAACATGGGAGCCGAGCCGTCATCCTTCCGCATTGCGGTGGGGCACCCTACCGGCTACGCCATTGATGCGTCCTCTCACCTCGTAAGATTTCTCCACTATATACCTAGCGCGCCTGCACATACATATTTCTGCCCATGTTGTCTCGTCTTATTCTATATATGTAGATACACACACACATATATATATATATATATATATATATATATCACGTGTTTATTTCTTTTTCTTCTTCTTCATGAAATGTAGCAAGAAATACATACATACATCATGAATATGAATAAGTATACTCTAGCGCTGCTCCAACCTCCAGACACCATCCCGGATACTGGCATGAGACGGCGCGACTGAGCGTCGGGAACGGACTGCACGACCCGTTCGCCTCTGGGTAGTTGTCGTAGACGGCGACGCGCAGCGGACGATTCGGCACTCTAGGACGCATCTCTTGCGGCGAACATCTGGCGTATCTTGGGTATCTGGGTTTCTGAGTATCTGGGTATCTTGGGGTATCTTGGGCATCTGGGTATCTGGGAATGCGCACATCTGGGTATTTTGGGTATCTGGGTATCTCGGTATCTGGTATCTGGGAATGCGCACATCTGAGTATTTTGGGTATCTGGGTACCTCGGTATCTGGTATCTGGGAATGCGCTCATCTGAGTATTTTGGATATTTGGGTATCTCGGTATCTGGGAATGCGCACATCCGGGTATTTTGGGTATCTGGGCATCTCGGTATCTGGTATCTGGGAATCTGGTATCTGGGAATGCGCCCATCGGGGTATTTTGGGTATCTGGGCATCTCGGTATCTGGTATCTGGGTATACGCGCATCTGGGTATCTTGGTAGGAATGAATACGTAGCCTAATAATTATATATACATACATCAAATCCCCAAGAATGGCGACGACTCATTAGCGCTCCACGGAACCCATCAACCCGTTGAGATAAAGGGTTGATTGATTGAAAACAATTATAGTAATAAATTTTAAAAATTTAAAAAAAAAATTAATAATGAGGTGTTTATCTAATAATATTGCAAATTCAAGAGAATTGCACTCCAACACGAATGCATTAGAGATAGAACTTTTCGACTGTCTCTTATACGATTCTATTTCAACTGTATCTCTCTCCTCTCTCTCTTACTCTCTCTCTCTCTCTCTCTCTCTCTCTCTCTCTCTCTCTTTATTTCTCTCTCAACCCTTCTTTCTAACTCTCTCCCTCTCTTTCTCTCTCTCTCTTCTCGGTAAATTTACTCTAGTAGACGTCGTCTCCTCCTCTGCCAAAAAACTAGCAAACAAATGATGATGGAGTTCTTAATCGGATAGAGGAGAGACGGAGAATGGGAGCGAAGAAGTTGAATAGAGAGGACATCTCGAATGTATGGATGAATGGACAAGTCCCAGTGTCAGATGGCAACCGATGTTCAATGGTGGTGCAAGGATAACTGATACGGCTGGCGAAGTATGGGAAGAGAGAAAGAGAAAAAAGTAGCATGAGTTATGTGAGAAACCGAGAAACGAGAGAGAGAGAGAGAGATAGAGAGAGAGAGAGAGGAGAAAGTGAGAGAAAGAGATAGGACAGAGAGAGAACAAGAGAGAGAGAGAGACAGAGAGGTAGAGAGAGAAAGGAGAGACAGACAGTGAGAGAGAGAGAGGGCCAGCAAGCTGCTAAAAAAGAGAGGGCTAGTAAACATGACCAGCAAGACAAGAAATACGAAGAAGCCGGCAGCAATGGCTTCGTGAGAAGTGAATAATTTAGTAGGTGAAAGAAATGAAATGCAAGAGAAGAAGCAAAGGTGAGAGACATAGACGGCGAGGAGAGAGAGAGAGAGGGGAGAGAGGGGAGAAAGAAAGAGAGGGAAAGAGAGAGAGGGAGGGAGAGAGATAGAAAGGAAGAGAGAGAAGAAGAGATCGAGAGTGGACGAGAGAGACTGTGAGCGAGAGAGAGAGAGAGAGCGAGAGATATGAGAGGGAGAGAGAGAGGTAGTGGTTGAATGACTTTGTGCATTCAAGTGGCCGTGATGAATGCGAGAAGAAGAATGTGTTAGCGAATGAATAAAAATGAACTTCTTCAATGTTTGTTGTTGTGCTGTCTCTGTAGAAACGATGCCATCCAAAAAGCGAAGACGGGGCAGTCTTGCGGGAACACTATATCTATGTATTTAGCTATTTGTTTACTCATGTATGATATCATAAGTTCAAGATGATACTCGACTGTTCATGTGCTTGTTGAGAAGCGACGCACACTTTCATTTCTTTCGCAGCCTTAACTCTCTCTCTCTCTTTCTCTCTCTCTCTCTCTCTTTCTTTCTCTGTCTCTCTCTCTCTCTTTCTTTCTCTCGCTCTCTCTCTGTCTCTCTCTCTCTCTTCATAGTCAACACGTGCACGTTTGAGAAGACCTTTCTTTATTCGCTTCTTTTTTATCAGAGCTAATTGTTACAATCAGTAAATGTAGAGAATCAGCATCGCAGATTGCGGACACATTGGGACCCGGATCAGCGTCACTCCGTCCTCACCTCAGATGCAGCGCGTGGTCGACTCCGGCCACTGCCCTCCATTTCCATGCTCTGGCGCGTTCTTCCACAACGTCATAAAGAACTCTGTGCGAGATTTCAATTTCAATTGACCGATGTCGGCAAATAATCATAATCATTGGGGAAATATGTATATCTGTGTAAAACAATATAAATTAGAAATTATTAAAAAGTAAAAACAAAAATAAAAAAATTCTCCATAAGCTTGTCGTAGCCCCAAGCATGATGGTGCCGTCCACACAGTTGAACTTTGTTCATCATCTCTCCCCACGCGTACCGCGCTCGCCATGGTTGTCCTTGACGACAGTACGATTCGATGAAGATGTCGTCGGTTCGGAGACGTCCCTTTCATTCCAATACGTCCGCAGCACCTCGGAACAGGGATGAGACCGTGTGGCATGCAGATCGCAAATCGCATGCATGCGTGCTGTTGATGTCGGAGTGCATTCCTCCAGATTAAGAGAGCCGACGTCTCAAGCTGTCATTGAGCTTATTGTTAGCTGATGAGATCTAGGAATCCATAGAGCGTGCCTCTTACATTTCAATATCCACAGAGTTATGGTATACAGCTCTGTTTCTCTGAGACGTTTAATCACTTCATTGTAATCCGTTGAGAACTTGAGGAGTCTCAGGCTTCCACATGAATTATCTTCGCCTTAGTAGTAGCCGTGATGTTAAAACATCTTTCTTTCTCACTCTGAGAGAAAAAAAGGTATAATTAGAATAAAAATTTCATCCGATTTTTTTCGGGACAGTATCTATGCCTATGCAGAAGAAGTCATTGGGAGTTAGACAATGCATTTTATTTATCATTAATTATGCACTTGAAAAAAATTTTTTTTTGAAAATGCAAAATGAGCTTACTGTGTGTGTATGTACATACATACATATCCGATTAACATATTCGAAATATTGTGCTATTTAAAACATTTTAGAATGTTTCTTACCAATTCGAAGAGACTCTTGCAAGCAGTGAGGCAGATGTATGCTGCCAGGAGGAAAATCACGTCGCGTCTATGGGGACAGGAAACTGAAATGTGGATGGCTGTATTGCATTTAGAATATGGACATACAAAAAAAGATTGCTCTATTTGTCGTGGTGACCGAGCGAGTGAGAGGGGGAAAGAGAGAGAGAGAAGGAAAGAGAGAGAGAGAGAGAGAGAGAGAGAGAGAGAGAGAAAGAGAGAGAGAGAGGGAAAGAGAGAAAGAGGGAAAGAGAGAGAGAGAGAGAGGGAGGGAGAGAGAGGGAAAGGTAGAGAGGGAGAGAGAGAGCGCGCGAGAGAGAGAGAGAGAGAGAGAGAGAGAGAGATACAGAACCTTGAGTGAGAATTAACAGGAAAAATGAATGCAATGGTTCCGAGCAAAAGAGCCTTCGCAGTGGGCAACTGAGGATGAGCTGGCTTTGCTGTCGATAATTCACGTATGGACTGTCTGCTCTCCTCGCTAACCTCCATGGTCTCATTGTTCTCTCGCCGCTTGTCTCTCTATCTCTGACTCTCTCTCTCTCTCTTTCTCTCGCTCTGTTTCTGTTTTTTTTCCTTTCGGCTGTCACGGGAATGACCCATCCCCTGTCCTCTTTAACCTCTTTATCAACCTCATACCATAAGTCCCCATGTCATCATCTTTATGAGGCACTCTTAATAGTGCCGTTTCAAGTGTCAAGACTACGGTCTAGTCCTTCTTATATTTTACGGCATATATATTTGCATTTATGATTACGTGTCATGTGTTAATGTTGGCTTGACTTTAGCCATATTATTCAGTCTTCTGTTCTGAGCTCCTAGTGAGCAGTCGTTTCCCGTTTGTGTTGCGCCTTGACCAGACTTTGGAGCTAATAAAAGAAAAAGTTTGAACTCTTCCTCGTCTTCGACATCGCAAGCGGTAGAAGAAGAGTAGCAGAGGCTACTACATGGGGACCGAACCGTACGAGTCGACGTGGAACCTCGAGTAAGCATCGGCTTCGCGCGAGGGACGTGTTAGTTTCGCCTTGCAGGAAGGAGGAGAGGGGGGTCTCCGTAGCTGTGTGCTGAGGCGAGAAGTTGGTGGTGGCAGAGGGGGGTCTGCGGAAGAAGCTGGTGTCGTGGCTGGAGATCGTCATCTGGTGATCATCGAATAAGCGAGGGGGCTTAAGACAAGGAAGAGTGGGGTCTGTCCTTTTGCTGGTGATCGAAAGCTGGTGTTCTTCAAAAGCGAGGGGGCTTTGCTGTGGAAGAGGGGGGTCTTCCTGTTATTGCCTAGTGTTGGCGTGTTGTGTGCGAGGAACTGTGTGTTCTCGCGGGTGGTGTTGTGTGGCGTGGCGTGTTGTGGGTATTGTTGTTGCGTTGTCGTGGCGAGTGGCGTGTGTTGTTGTGATTTGGCGTGGTGCGATTGTTGTTTTGCGTGACGTAAGCGTATCGATTGGCGTGTGACGAGTTGAATCGATTGCCGCTTAGTTGTGTTGTATTTTGAGTTGTCGCTTATCGGTGCGGAGCGTGTTTTGCCGCGGAATACGTGATATTGAAGAATCTGTTGTTGCAGAATGTCGGCGGACGAACAGAAGGAAGAGGAGGCCAGGAAGAATGCTGAAGAAGCTGCGAGACTGGTGGCGGTCACGGACGCAGCCAAGGCAGTCGCAGAAGCAGCCAAGAAGAAGACGAATGAAGACAAGAAGATTGCCGAGACGGCAAAAGGGGTGGAGAAGGCGATGAGAAAGAAGAGAGCCGAGCTGGAAGAGCTGAACAAGGAGATTGAGGTTGGTGAGAATTGGAAGAAGAATTTCAATAAGGGAAAGTTGAGAAATGCAAGAGGGACAAAAGCAGAGTGGTGTACGGATGCACTAGAAATGGCAAAGGAATTAGTCGAAGAAAGAAAGAAGGATATCGATGATATGATTACTTTCTGTAAACGAGTTGAATCTATGCTGGAAGATATTGTTGATGATTTGCCTTTGCAGGACCGCAAGAAGGCACTCGAAAAAGTGAAGAGAGCAGATCTGAAGAGGAAGCCGTCCGAAGGATTGAAGGAAGAGTCGGAGTCAGCGACGGAGAAGGACGGAGAAGATGGAGAGCACTCATCAGGTGAGGAGTCAGATATTTCCACATGGAGTTATAAGGTTGACAGAAATAAGAAGTCGAGAAAGAAGGAAGAAGAAGAAAGAATACAAAAACTGGTGGAGAAAAGAATGGAGAAACTGTTGAGAGAGAAAGAAGATAGGGAAGAAAAGGAAGCAATCAGGTTATCATTGCAGGAGGCAACCGCGCAAGAGGCGGAGCGGACGAGAAGACGGGAGAGACCGGGCCAACAAGGAAGACACCGCGGCTTGCACCGAGTGGACAGTCAGTCCGATCTTGCAGAGGGGTTGGAAGAGAGAGAGTGGGAAGGTGTAGGAATAGGTGGCAATGTGGGTGGTGGTGGTGTTAGTAGGAATGGTAGTAGGAATGGTAGTTGGTGTGGGAGCAACCCGGAATCTGCAACGGCCCTGGCACTAGAGAAGTTGAGTGAAACCCTGGCAGCCATGAAGTACCCTGAAGTAGAGAAGTTCAAGGGAGGGGGACTAGGCAAGTTCGATGAATTGCTCGCGCGATTAGAACTGAAGTACTTGCATTCCTCCTCGGACCAGGAGATGGTGAATCTGTTAATGACCCATCTGGATGGACACGCAAGCTTGCTGTTCAAGTCTCTGAATAGAAAGCGGGTGTTGAGCTATTCTAGCATGAAGGAGAAAATGCGGGAGAAGATGAAGGGTGACAAAACCTTACGGGAATACGAAGCCACTCGGGACTGGGATGATGTTAGGAAGGGAGATGGCGAGAGCCTAGATTCCTTTTCTATGCGTCTCGAAGAATTGGCTGAGCGGGCTTTCCCAAGGATGCCAGAGGAGCATCTCTCACCGATCAAGGCAAAGAAGCTGCTCGCTCAATTGTCGAACTGGGAACAGTATCGAGAGCTACTGGAAGTGATGGAGAGGGCTAGGCCGGGGGAAGAGTACGAAGAGCTGAGAAAGCAGGCGGGTAGAATGGAATTGATGGAGAGAAGGGGCACCAGACTAGCAGCGCATAGTAAGGGGCTTGGGTCGAGTAGCAAGGGGGCGAGAGAGGAAAGACGGGTAAATAGTAGGAGCAAGCCGATGCAAAGCCGAGGATACGGTAGTCACGGTGCAACAGGGTATGCACCTGCCAAGTACGGTAGTCATGTTACAGGAGGAGGCGGACAAGGGAGGGCATTCAACCCGAATGCACAACCCTACGTGCCGAATACTGTACAGCCGGAAGGGAATAGGAATGCACCGGTAGAGAACAACCAGAGTTGGAAGCAGAGTGGCAGTGGAGTAGTCGGGAATGTCAGAGCGGCCGGAGCGATGAAGTGCTACAACTGTGGGGGTTTGGGGCATTTCAGCAGCCAGTGTGTATCACCGAAGAGGGCGGTGAGCAACAAGGTGCAGATGGATAGTACGGTAGCTGCAGTTGAGAGTGAGAGTGAAGAAGGGGTCTTCTGGGGTCCCTTGAAGAGAACGCGAGTAGAAATAAATGGAGTTGGCGAGATGGCAATTCTGGATTCGGGTGCAGAGGTAACCACCATTCCAGAAGAAGTGATGAAGAGAGTGGAAGACTCGGGAGCAGTCATCGAGTGGAAGGAAGGCGGAGCCGAGTTGTTAGATGCTGCAGCCAGCACATTGAAAGTAGTGGGGCGCGCATTAGTGCACATGAAAATCAGGGTGGAACGAGAAGACGGTGGGTGTGTATGTTGTTGAAAATGGGAAGGAAATTCTGCTAGGACAGAATACGGTGGAGATGTGGAATGATGGGTGCTGGAGTGAGAGAGAAGATAAAGGAGAGCCGACAGTCATGGCAGAAAGAGTTTTTCTGGCACCGATGGACTGCAAGCAGGTCGAGTTGAAGGCACCCGAGGATACCAAGCGCGGTTTTCTTTCCAGTGACATCGGTGGAATGAGCGAGGGAGTAGTCGAGAAGACTAGGGGGAATAGAAGGGTGCAGGTTTGGAATTTACAACAGTCTCCACTCATTCTGGAGAAAAACGAGAAAGTGGGAGAGTGGAAGAAAGCCGAGTACGTGCTAATGGGGTGTGAAGCGCAGCATCAAGTAAGTGATAGAATAGAGAAGCAGGGAGAATCGGAGGCGAGAAAAGAACTGGTGTTGAGTCTAATTGAGAAGCAGGGGAACATCGAGAGCGAGAAGTGCAAGAAGGCAATCGCTGAATACTCGCATGCATTCGCCATCTCAGAAGAAGAGATGGGAAGATCTCAGTTAGTGAAGCATATCATCGAGACGGGAGACGCGAGGCCGATTAGGCAGAAGGGAAGACCAGTGCCACTGGGAGTGCAAGCGAAAGTGCGGGAAATGCTAGGTGACATGAAGAGAAGGGGTGTCATTAGGGATAGCAATTCCCCATGGGCTTCCCCACTGGTCATCGCGCAGAAGAAGGATGGAAGCTTGCGGTTGTGCGTAGACTACCGTAAGCTGAACTCTGTCATCAAGGAGGATGTTTATCCTTCGCCGAGAATTGATCTGACAATCCAGCAGTTGAAAGGAAAGAAGTGGTTCTCCACTTTGGACCTTATCGCGGGGTACTGGCAAGTGGAGATGGAGGAGGGATCAAAGGAAAAGACTGCTTTCTGTAGGGCGGGTTGTACGAGTTCAATGTTCTTCCTTTTGGTCTCAGCACTTCTCCAGCCACATTCCAGAGGCTGATGGAGCGCATCTTGGAGAATCTGTTGGGAGATCAGGTGGCAGTGTACATTGACGATGTACTCATAGCCACTGAGACGGAAGATGAGCATGCAGAAATGCTGGGAAGGGTGCTAGAAGCCTTCTCAAGTCATGGACTGAAACTGAAAGCACAGAAGTGCAAGATCGCACAGAAGGAGGTGGAATGATTGGGCCATTTGGTGACACGGGAGGGTGTGAAAATGGACGGGGCGAAGGTGCAGAAAATTGTAGAGTTGAAAGCACCACTGGATGTGAAGGAATTGAGAAGATTTCTAGGAATGGCGTCATTCTATAGAAAATTTGTTCACAAATTCGCAGAGAAGGCAAGTGTCTTGAATAGGCTGACGAGTGAGAAAGTGGAATGGAAATGGGGATTGGAAGAGCAGCGAGCATTCGAAGAGTTGAAGAAAATGTTGATTTCTTCTCCAATCCTGGCACAGCCAGATGTTCAAGCAGCGCTTAGTGGTGAAAGACCTTTCATTATTTACTGCGATGCAAGTCAGAAGGCGGTAGGTGCAGTGCTGACTCAGGAGGGGGAAGACGGTCTTTTCCATCCACTTTACTTTGCATCGAAGAGATGTACTCCAGCAGAAAGCGGCTATCATGTGACTGATAGTGAAGCACTAGCTGTGATGTTCGCACTCAGAAGGTTCAAGCCGATCTACTTTGGCACGAAAGTAGTGGTTCGCACGGACCACATGCCTTTGCGCGCATTGTTTAGTGACAGAACAACGTCGGCGAGAATCATGAGATGGGCACTGGAGTTGCAGTCTTGTGATGTGACAATCGAGTACGTGAAGGGGAAGGCGAACAAGGTGGCAGACGCGCTGAGTCGGGGTGAACTAGTCACTGGAGCAGAGACTAGCGAGACAGCGCCAGAAGAGAAACCAGAAATCGAGCGGGTGGTGAATAGTGTGTCGTTGGGAGGGACGAGAGAAAGGTGGAAAGAAAGGCTAGCAAAGGATGCCTTTGCCACGGAGATGAGAGAAAAGTTGGACGGTGTGACTGAGAGGAGGATCAGGGAAAAGGGGTTCCGGTGGTCAGAACAGAATGGAATTCTGATGGTAGAAGGAGCGAGGGGAGGACGCAGATTTTACGTCCCAGAATCACTGCGAGAGGAAGTCTTGCATCAGCTTCAGGACGGGAAGTTAGGCGGGCATTGGGGTGCAAATAAGACAGTGAAGAAGTTAAGGGAATACTTCTGGCCAGGCATGAAGGAAGACGTGCAGAAGTACGTGGAGAACTGTCCAGAGTGCACCTTGTTCAATGTGAGAGAGCCTCTTGTCCCACCTTTGAAGCCTATGCTAGTCGGGGAGCCTTTTGAGACGGTAGCCATTGATGTCATGGAGATTGGAACTTCCTTGTCTGGAAACAGATACATTCTGACTGTAGTGGACGCATTCTCGAAGTTGGGAGCAGCATTCCCAATGCAGACGAAAGGGGCTAAAGAAGTAGCAGAGAAGTTCTGCAATGGCTGGATAGCAGAAGGACGATTGCCGCAGAACCTTGTATCTGATAGGGGTGGCGAGTTCGTGAATAGAGTGTTAGGTTTCGTACTGGAGACTCTAGAGGTCAAGCACATCTTGACCAAAGGATACGTTCCCAGGGAGAATGGAATGTGCGAGAGATTCAACGGAACTCTGATTAGACTCTTGCAGAAGAAGGTGAAAGAGAAGGAAAAGTGGGACGAGATTTTGCCATTTTGCGTGTACATTTACAACACGAGTCCTCATGTGACCACGGGAATGAGCCCGTATCGATTGGTATACGGTAGAGACCCAAGGCCGCTAGGAGAGAAGTTGTAAGAGTTGGGTGAACAACCCAAGGAAGTAGAGGAGTACGGTAGAGAGTTGGTAGAAGGGATGCGAATGGCAAGAGAAGAGGCGAAAGAGCATGCGCTGAGACAGATCGAGAAAATGAAGGGTCATTACGATAGAAAGATTCGAGTAGAGCAGAAAGAGTATCCTAGGAAGGGAGAAAAAGTTTTGGTGAGAGTGCCGGTTGGTAGAGGAGATAAGGTACCCAAACTAACATCTGAGTGGAGTGGTCCCTTCCGAGTGATAGATGTACGCGAGAACTCAGCGAGAGTGAAGAGAGAAGGGACAAAAGAGGAATTGACTATTCCATTTGACCAGCTGAGAAAAGTTGCTGAAGGGTGCGAAATAGAAGACAAGGGCAAGAAGCGAGTACAGAGAAATGTACATTCTGTTTGCAGGAGACGGGCCAGTGCCACTTGGAGCGGACGACTGACATGGGTGGTACCCACGTCGTACGCACTCACAAGGGACGGAAGGACGAGAGAGTCATCAATCCAGTGACTGGAAAGGAATGGCTGGACGCGCTCAAGACGTAAAGACGATCGATGCCCCCCTGACGATCATCATTTTGCCTTGGAGGAGCCGAGAGGAATGGGGCATCACAGAGGAGGAATGGGAAGAAACCGGCAGCTACATCAAGGAGTTGGCCGGCAAGCAGTGGAAGCAACTGATCATCATGCCAGAAAAGATCAGAGAGGACACGGATAAGGAGAGAATGGAAGGTATGTCTGAAGTCCTTGGAGCTTTGGCAGCTGGAAAAGGAGGGGACCTGGTAGACATCCTGGAATTGAGCGAGAAGCTGCAAGACGGTATCAGTCCAGCATACCTAGCAGATGGTATAGTGGGGAAGAATGAGCGTTTCGGCGAGAGCGAGATGATCTCTTATGTCAAGCGAATCAACAAGTTGCGAGGACGTCCGATCGAGTTCATCGAGGAGGCAGCGACTACGGGCGGAATGCAGAGGAACTTCGGCAGACAACTCAACGGCAACTCAACTCTCATGCGGGGAGGGGACAACGGCACCCATTCTCTCTCGCGAGGAAGATTCAACGGCGGAACTTCTCTCTATCGTGGCACGGGCAGAGGCAGCAACACTCGAGGCAACTATCGTTACGGACACACGCACACCAGACACACGAGCGGCGGTCGGGGACGCCCGCTCTGAGAAGGAGGGGGATGTCACGGGAATGACCCATCCCCTGTCCTCTTTAACCTCTTTATCAACCTCATACCATAAGTCCCCATGTCATCATCTTTATGAGGCACTCTTAATAGTGCCGTTTCAAGTGTCAAGACTACGGTCTAGTCCTTCTTATATTTTACGGCATATATATTTGCATTTATGATTACGTGTCATGTGTTAATGTTGGCTTGACTTTAGCCATATTATTCAGTCTTCTGTTCTGAGCTCCTAGTGAGCAGTCGTTTCCCGTTTGTGTTGCGCCTTGACCAGACTTTGGAGCTAATAAAAGCTGGTCGTTTGAACTCTTCCTCGTCTTCGACATCGCAAGTGGTAGAAGAAGAGTAGCAGAGGCTACTACATGGCCCCCAATATCTTTATTTCTCTCATTCTTCTGGCTCTCCAAAGTGGAATACCATTAAAAAAATTTTTAGTGAAAGAGAGAGCGAGACAACATGACAGGTATAGAGAAAGGGTGAAAGGAAATTCGGACTACAGTGAAAGAGAGAAGAGAGAGGGAGAGAGCGAGAGAGATACTGAGAGAGAACAAGCCGATAGGAAATAGAAGCAGAAAACTGTTTTTTTCTTTCCTAATTGTAAGGGAAAGAAAAGCTATGTCTATCCAAAAAAATTATAATAATTTTAAAAGAATGTTATAATTATGAATAATAAATACAATTACTTGCAACTATTCTAACCTCTCGTCATCGATATCGTTGCCGCCATGCGATTTGTCATAGAGGAAGGAGGTGGTCGTCGAAGTTGGCGAGGCCGCGCACAATCTCGCTCTCCGCACGGCAGTGAGAAACTGAGAAACGAGAGAGAGAGAGATAGAGAGAGAGAGAGAGAGAGAGAGATAGAAGAAAGGGAGAGAAATCTCTCTCTCTCTCTCTCTCCCGCTTCTCACGGCAGAAGTCGTCATTTGGCGGAGATTATCTTTATTTTTAAGCTTTTTTTAATTTCTATTAATTATCACTTTTATTACCGTACTTTGGCTCCGTTGCTAATTTCTGCTAAACACCCTCGTTCTGATGTTGACCGCTTTGCTTTCAAATTCGCCCGAATGCCTTTCTATTCAAGTCAATTCGAACTTTATACACTAAAAATATCATTTATATCTCTCCCTCTAACTCTCTAACTCTTTATCTCCCTCTCTCTCTCTCTCTGTCTCGCTCTCTTTCGCTCTCTTTCTCTCTGTTTTTCTGTTTCTCTCTCTCCCTCCGTTGCTCTCCTCTCTCTCTCTCTCCCTTTTTCTCTCTCTCTCTTTCTCTCTCTCTCACAACTCTCGCTCTTCTGATCGCGACCGTCTCTAGTTATCTCCTTTGCAATCTGCCCAAATCGCTCAATATCCATCCCATCATTCCTAAGCCTGACGAGCGGACCGCAATGCTGGCCATTCAGAACGTCTCGCAAAACCTGTCGTCCGTCAGAAAGTTCTCTTTTTCGTCGGAAAGTTTCTGATCCCTCCTCTCAGACTGCTTTCATCTAGAAAGAAAGAGAAAAAACAGCGTAGACACACACTCACAAGCTAATATGTGATCAGAAGTTCGGCACCAAACTGCTAAGATAGTTCGGAATCCAACTATTAAGATGGTTCGGAAAGCAACTATTAAGATACTTTCGGAATCCAAGTGTATGTATTGTCGCCAATTCTACTGTTGATACTAACATAAAATGTTCCAACCAATATTGTTTCGAGCATATATTTTACGTATCAGTCAACGTGTACATGTCTAGCCATAAATGGACATAAAAAGCCAGGTTCGACGCACTATCTGAGTCATATACAATCATTTCCGCTGCTGATAAGGAAGGGCTCATATATGAGAAAGGCGGAAATGTTTGCCTTACGCTGGAGACTCATGAATGATTCTTCATCTTTCTCGTTGCGTTCTATTAGTGAACAACTTCTGTGCGAAAATGAAAAAAAAAAGAATTCGAGTCGCTCATATTGTCCCGCTCCAGATAACTCAAAAGTATTTCTCCACCATACTTTTCGTTTCATACGCACAAGAAATGAGCGTAACATTGGACTTTTAGCAGTTGCCGCTTCTACATGTGATGCAAACCTTTTATCATCGTTCGACAATGATCCGTAATAATGCATTGTTTCAGCTGCCAATATGCGGCTAACCACGAGAACTCTTACGACATTGCTATTGTTTCTCTTCCAAACAAAGGTTTCATTAATTACGGTTTCGCTTGCAAACGAAAGTTTCATTGATTCCTTAATTGATTGGGACAAAGATGCCGACAATGTCGCAAACTCTAAATCTTTAAATAATTTAAAATTTAATAAAAGAAAGGCATAAGCTATAAAAAAAAAGAAGATCTTTATGTTGTCTTCAGCAAAGTGAGACCTTGCCATTCGCAAGGCGAATGCTCTTCGGACGTGGAGATGGCGGCCTCTGTCCGACCTTGCAGACCGAGGTGAAGCAGAGTAGTTAAAGGGGTCAAAAACTAACGTTTGAATTCGCGCCCTTTGCCTGACGTCATGGAAATTCGAATATATGATGGTTGCACTTCGTGATCCTTTACAATAAAATCATATTAAATTAGGATGGCCAAAATTAAACCTACGAACTATATTCACATTATACCAATGACCTCCTAATAAAGTTCAACTTTAAAGGAGCCCATCGAAATAGACTCGGATGACATCGGAAGCGCAACATTTGACCAGCTTCTTGATCACTTTGCAAAGGATGCCAAGAAAGACTTTTGGAAGCAGGTTTGAGAAAGCGATTTAGACAATAAGACAATTTTTTTTTGTTTTAGAAGTACTTCTTCAACAAAGCATTCGTTGACGGCGCCGGTATCAATTTTCTCATTCTCGGTGGTGAGGTAAACATGCCATTGTTTTTGCTATGATATCACACCAAGGAAAATAAGCGTTATTTTAAAGTTCCCCACTTACAATTAATTACACATATAAGAAAGCATATCTATGCGTTTAATTTTGTAAGTGTACTTCAATTTATCAGAACATCAGAATATATTCGTACAAATACGAATATGTATATTCGTATTTACTAGTACTAATATATTCATACTAGTAGTACAAATGTAATTACTAGTACGAATATTAGTACGAGTCTATTCGTACTTTTGCCAAGCTGTCAGGCGCCTTTCGACGTGAATCGCATACAAAGCTCGCGCAGTCCTTTTGTCGACTACGCCCGCGACTTCAACGCGACTCTCTACGGACTCGAGCATCGCTTCTATGGCGCGAGTCAGCCGACAAGGTCTTTTTTAAATAAAGATTTTCTTTATTAAAGAAAATTATTCTAATATCTGTTTAATAAATGCAAATACTCCTTGATCGTTTTGGTAAATGAAGCCTATGGGTTTGCTAAAATCGGATACGATTATTGATCTTTATCAGTCTTCCTTGCATCTTCTTGGCAGTAATTATGTGAGATAAGAGTGCCGGAAGTGCATTATCAGAATATTTTTTTCCTTTCGACGTGAATCGCATACAAAGCTCGCGCAGTCCTTTTGTCGACTACGCCCGCAAGGCGAATGCTCTTCGGACGTGGAGATGGCGGCCTCTGTCCGACCTTGCAGACCGAGGTGAAGCAGAGTAGTTAAAGGGGTCAAAAACTAACGTTTGAATTCGCGCCCTTTGCCTGACGTCATGGAAATTCGAATATATGATGGTTGCACTTGGTGATCCTTTACAATAAAATCATATTAAATTAGGATGGCCAAAATTAAACCTACGAACTATATTCACATTATACCAATGACCTCCTAATAAAGTTCAACTTTAAAGGAGCCCATCGAAATAGACTCGGATGACATCGGAAGCGCAACATTTGACCAGCTTCTTGATCACTTTGCAAAGGATGCCAAGAAAGACTTTTGGAAGCAGGTTTGAGAAAGCGATTTAGACAATAAGACAATTTTTTTTTTTGTTTTAGAAGTACTTCTTCAACAAAGCATTCGTTGACGGCGCCGGTATCAATTTTCTCATTCTCGGTGGTGAGGTAAACAAGCCATTGTTTTTGCTATGATATCACACCAAGGAAAATAAGCGTTATTTTAAAGTTCCCCACTTACAATTAATTACACATATAAGAAAGCATATCTATGCGTTTAATTTTGTAAGTGTACTTCAATTTATCAGAACATCAGAATATATTCGTACAAATACGAATATGTATATTCGTATTTACTAGTACTAATATATTCATACTAGTAGTACAAATGTAATTACTAGTACGAATATTAGTACGAGTCTATTCGTACTTTTGCCAAGCTGTCAGGCGCCTTTCGACGTGAATCGCATACAAAGCTCGCGCAGTCCTTTTGTCGACTACGCCCGCGACTTCAACGCGACTCTCTACGGACTCGAGCATCGCTTCTATGGCGCGAGTCAGCCGACAAGGTCTTTTTTAAATAAAGATTTTCTTTATTAAAGAAAATTATTCTAATATCTGTTTAATAAATGCAAATACTCCTTGATCGTTTTGGTAAATGAAGCCTATGGGTTTGCTAAAATCGGATACGATTATTGATCTTTATCAGTCTTCCTTGCATCTTCTTGGCAGTAATTATGTGAGATAAGAGTGCCGGAAGTGCATTATCAGAATATATCGTCTTCGATCAGTGATGAACTCGGTGCCCCTCAAAAACGGAGTCGTACATATTTGTAATCTTTTTTTACTTAGGCCTTTTTTCTTTCTTTCTCTTTCTCCACCTCTCTATTGCTCCATTAATAGCTTTGTCTTTGCATCTCTTCTACCTCTCTTTCTACTCTCTCTTACACGCTCTCACTATCTCTCTCTCTCTCTCACATCTCTATCACCAATCCAATTCAGCAATCTCTCAATGGCAAACCTCGCCCTGTTGACATCACAACAAGCACTCGAAGATATTGCGTACTTTATCAACGTCATCAACACAAAAGAGGCGTCTCCACAGAAGTGGATCATCTTTGGAGGATCTTATGCAGGTTAGGTTAGGCGCTTTGCCTTGTCCATGTGGACTGACGTGGCGAGAGGCCAGGAGTCCCCTTATCAAGGGTAGCGCTGGTTTGGCACGCCAGTGTTTCTCATCGGGAATCGCAACGATGTACGAAGTCTCTTTGCCTTCCCAGCGGGCTAAACCCCATTCTATCACCACATTCTACCACATCAAACATGGGCATGTGGCAACTAACTGAAAGAGTTCTCACATTTTACCAAGGCAGAGAGAGCTTTCTATTCTATTTTATAGTCAGTGAGAGTACAGATACATATAGGTCTAGGAAAAATTCGTAGAATTTGCTTGTTTAGGAGTGCTTGCTTTGCGATTCCGTGAAAAGTTCCCGGACGTTGTCTTAGGCGCCGTCGCGAGTTCGGCGCCACTTCGAGCTCAGATCGACTTTCACGGTTTTCGTTTTTCACTCGCTTCCCTTTGTAAGCTAGCAAGAACAAAATGTGATTTGAATAACTAGGTAACACCTATTTGGTTTCTTTTTTCATTAAACAGATGGAATTTCTTGGAATTCTGAAAATGAATAGACAGATGATTTTTTTTTTATGAAACCGCTATTATAAACAAAAAATTGATATAAATGTCTTGCTAATAATACAAGATAAACATAATGCCGATATATTAGTATGGAGATGAAAAAACGGAGACAATCCGTTCTTTATATTCGTAATCAGCAACGGATATATATTTTTTTTGTTGTGCGGCAGAATATCTCGGAGTAGTCGCCGATGACGTCGAACGCTATGATGTCGCGCATCCGGAAGGTATCGGGTGCGCCAAGCAGGTGAGCATGTTCGGTTAATCGAAGACAGAAAAAAATGACAAATTAAATTCAAACGAAATTCTTTTGAAATTCATATAAAAAGCGAATCCAAGAAAATCTACTACTACTTCCTTTTCCTATTTAGAATGAGGTTTTTTTAAGGAACAATATTTTCCTATTTAGAATGAGGTTTTTTTAAGGAACAATATTTAGGAATGTTTAGAATCCAATTGTTTAAATTTTAATACTTAGAATAAATTATTCTTGTAATGTACATAAGTATAGTCGCACAGAAGAAATGAAGCGTAATTTTAAGTTTATTATTTTATTTTGTTTTTAAGATTCGCGAAGCTGTCTCTACAATTGAGCGTCGAATGCAGTGTGAAGAGGGCCGGAAGACGCTGGATGACATCTTCAAGTTAGTGTATTATATATAGTGCAAAACAGGGGTGGGTGGGTCGGGCCGGGGCCGGCTAATTTGGCGGGCCCGGACCCGGCTCGGCCCGGCCCGCAAGGAAGGTGGGCCGGCTTGGGCCGGCCCGGGCGGGTCCATGCCCACCCCTGGTGCTAAAAATATGGTACACTAAATTAAAATCGCCTTTTTATATATATTTCATTTTATGGGTCATGTATTTATTTTTATTCTACTTCATTACCAATGATCACAGAATTCGGCCAGCACTCTTCAACACGTCCACCGATAGCAATAACGTCGCACTCTTCTTCCAATCATTGCAGGTTTCCATTTTCAGTCGGATACGTTGATGGACAGTAAAAAAAAATTCACATTTAATTTGCCGCCACAAGCTTTCAAAACTTTTCATCTTATCTTGCTATTTCGCAAACAGTTGAAACACGCATCGACAATAGATCACGAGAAAATGAGAAGTTAGAAAAGGCGGCAATTTGGAAGGGCATTAATTTTTTTGGTTACTGTCCTCCTTTGAATTAATTAATTAATTTAATAGTATTATTAAGATAGTAATCTTAATTAGTGTGTTTAGGTTCTTTTGAGATATAAGAAAGAAAGTAGCAATGTTTAGAGCAGCTTCCTCGCGGCAGCACAATACGGTGGAGTCGCGGACATTAAGGCCGTGTGCGATATTATGACAAAGGTTTTATTTTTCTTGCTTGTTCTTGTTTTTTATTCTTCTTTTCCATATTACGATTTATTTATGCAGGAAACGAAAAATAATCTAGCTTCTTATTCGTTCATTACAGTTATGAAAGGCTATATTTTCATGAAAACTTCTTCCCTTTATCGTCATGAAAAACTCTCGTCAAGAAAAACATGTCTTTAGCCCGGTGATGAGGACAGCGTTGCGCGTCTGCGGCGCGTACAGCTCTATCCACATGGCTCACCTGCTGATGAGGTATGAAAGGAGCGCTAGCAAAAACTCGCATTTGAATTC
The DNA here is from genome assembly GCA_945643635.1 of Allodiplogaster sudhausi. Taxonomy (NCBI): domain Eukaryota; kingdom Metazoa; phylum Nematoda; class Chromadorea; order Rhabditida; family Diplogasteridae; genus Allodiplogaster; species Allodiplogaster sudhausi. The sequence goes on from CALZFC010000108.1 coordinate 186,889, forward strand.
GCGCCTGTTTGCCTGTCTCAAGTGCAATAGAGAGCAAGGTGATTTTGAGAGACGCGACTATAATGATCAGGAAAATAGAAATGGCTCCTGATCGACTTTCACGCTTCGTTAATGATTCTTATTCGTAAAAATTGAAGAGAAAAAATTTAGCATGTACTTTTGCTAGATGCAATTTCGAAGCAAAAAAATCTAAGATTATTATAGAACTTGATCTCTCAAAAATGTTTTTTTTTCTCTTTGAATTTACCGTCATTCATCTTTCTGTCTTCCAGACGTTAGTGGACCTCAACGCATTGATGGACATGCTGACCGATACAGAATGGAGTGATGATGATGGCGGAGGTGAGCAAAACCCACTTTTGGGATGTTTACACAAAACCCACTTTTGGGAAGCTCGCAAAACCCACTTTTGGGATGTTTACACAAAACCCACTTTTGGAAAGCTCGCAAAACCCACTTTTGGGATGTTTACACAAAACCCACTTTTGGGAAGCTCGCAAAACCCACTTTTGGGATGTTTACACAAAACCCACTTTTGGGAAGCTCGCAAAACCCACTTTTGGGATATTCACACAAAACCCACTTTTGGAAAGCTCGCAAAACCCACCTTTCTGATTTTCACACAAAACCCACTTTTGGAAAGCTCGCAAAACCCACTTTTGGGATGTTTACACAAAACCCACTTTTGGGAAGCTCACAAAACCCACTTTTGGGATATTCACACAAAACCCACTTTTGGGAAGCTCACAAAAGGGATTTTCACACAAAACCCACTTTTGGGAAGCTCACAAAACCCACTTTTCTGATTTTCACACAAAACCCACTTTTGGGAAGCTCACAAAACCCACCTTTGGGAGAAATTCCCCTTTAAAGGAGCGCAGTTCACTGAATAATTAAAATATATGGTTTTATGGCGTGTGGATGGATCCTTTCGCATCTGCCTAAAACATACTTCTGAAAAGTTTGAACCATGTTTTTGTCCACTTGTTACAAAGTTAAAACAACGCAAAATAGTATGGCTCGCCCGAAATTTGTTGTTGTACTAGCTGTTATCCATCCCATCATCCAATTTAACACGCTCTCTAACCTGTCAAATATTGGAGGACGCGCGCTCAAAGTGGTCCTAATGTACTACTCTAGAATCATTCAGTCCTTTAAGTAATATATAAATTATTTCACTACCATTAATACCTTTTTCACTTGACTATAAATAAAAATATAAAAAAAATAAATTAAAATTTTAAATCCTCAAATTCGCTGCGAAGCTGGAAAAGGCGACTGTAAAACGTACTTCTAGAATGTTTGAACAAATTTTTGCAATGAATACTTTTTCACTTGATTATAAATTTAAAAAATATTAGTTAACTTTTTAAAGCCTCAAATTCGCTGCGAAGCTGGACATGGCAGCTGTGCACGGAATTCGGCTGGTTCTTGACGACGAACGGACGCGGAAGCAAGGGCCTCTTCGGCACGACGCTACCTTCAAAGTTTTTTTTCTTCATTCCTCTTTTTTTTGCCCTTTCCACAACACGATCCCGCGTGTTTTAACAGAAAGTACGACATTAATTTTTTTATTTGAAAAGATTTTTTGTTTCTTTTATTTTTGGAGTTTTATTTTTTAATAATGAAAAATCTTTATAAAAAACTGGAAAAGAACATTTCTGGTTATTAATCCAATTTTGAATGAAAGAAATCTTTATTTTTTTTAAAGTGAGAAAAAAATTTCAGGTATTAATCCAATTTTGAATTCGCGCCTTTTTCCATGATTAGCCGGCGCTGTTTCAGCCTCTTTGTAATGGTGTGCAACCGCCTCTCTTACATGGACTCGCGTCGGATATCGAACGCGGTCGACCGTGCAAACTCGCTCTATGGCGAGCGTGCGTACTTCACGGTTGGTTCATTTTACTTTTTTAACCCTTGTTTGTCTGTTGTTAATGTACCCGACTTGCTTTGTGAAGCAAATTCATAGGGCTTTTCCACCCATTTGTTCTTTTTCTTTCTCTCTCTCTCTATACGTCTTTCTATCTCTCTCTTTCTATCGCTTTGTCACTCTTTCTCTCACTTCTCTTCCTCTCTGTCTCTCTCACTTTTTCCCTCGTTTTCTCTCTTTCTCACTCTCTCTCCCCTCCTCTCCCTCTCTTTCTCTCTTCTCTCTCACTCTCTCTCTCTCTCTCTCTCTCTCTCTCTCGTTTTCCCTCTTTCTTTCTCCCTCACTTTTCTTTCTCTCTATAACTTCTCTCTCTAACTTCTCTCTCTGACTTCTCTCTCTGACTTCTCTCTCTCTCTCAAAGGGCACAAATATCGTCGCCACTCATGGCACACACGATCCGTGGTATCCGCTGGTGAAACAGCGCTCTCTTCATCGAAGTGTCGCTGTCTTCGCGATCAAAGGTAAGAAATTTGATGTTATTATATTGTTTTTTAGTCTTAATCTTTTTCTCGCTTTTCAATTTTTCCCGTGAGAAATAAAGACCAATTAGAAGAGATCGAGAAGGAGAGTGTCGGTAGACATACAGAGAGAGAGAGAGAGACAGACTGCAGAGAAAAGAGAGAGACAACAGAGCTACATAGAAATGAGAGACGGTAGAGAAAGAGAAAGAGAGAAAGAGAGAATGCGAGAGAGAGAGAGACGGCAGAGAAAGAGAGATAAAGGGGGTGTTATTCTTCTTTTCCTTTTTTTTTAAGATGGAACACACTGCCGTGACGAGCTGCCGGCCATCGGCGACGCTTCAGTCCAGCTGGCTCAGCAGCTAATCCGCGGCAGCATTGACCGCTGGCTGAACGGGCCGCCGAATCCCGACAAGGAAAGTACGCGATCGATCAGGCAGCCTGGCTTTCTGTCTTAATTAATTAATTAATTAATTTACTTATTTTAAGACTTTGAATCAACTATCTTTCTATTTGACAAGCCTTTCATTTATAAAAGGGGGAAAATAGCTGCATCACAGTTGAAAGAAGCACCACAAAACTCAAATACGCGTTGTCGATTTGAATTTTCTTAAGCCATTCTAATTTTTTTTTCAAGAATTGGAAATCAAAGCTACATTCACAAAAGCATTATCCTTTTATTTATAATACGTGTGGAAAAGTGTTATATGTATAAGTATTTTTTTTAATTAGCTAAATCCAAGTAAAAATAAAATGTTTGCCACTAACAATCCAACTTTTGCTGCTGGTATTTGAAGTCAAAATCAACGACGACGTCGGCAAGCGGCCGGTCATTCGGCCATTCAATCCGCCACCGCTCCACTTCTTCTCCGAAGACGAATCATCGCGAAGGGTTTTTCGAATCCATTTAGAATGGATAAATTATATAAATTTTTAAAAAAATATAATTGTTCCTCTCATAATATAGTTTTCAAAAAATATATATATATATGCCCACGTGTATATATATATATATATATATATATATATATATATATATATATGTATATTAAGATGAACCTAAATAAATTAATAAAGAAAAAAATGTGTGCTTCCCTTTCCTAGTGGGCAGCAGAGGGCGCGGCGGCGGCGGTGCGTCGAAAGAGAGAAGTGAATAGTGGCGCCCGCCGCTTTGTCGCTGGCCGCGACAGCATCTACGGCATGCTTCCGCCACCATTGGTCTCCTCCGAGGTTACTAAATATTCACTTTATTATTTTTAAAAAAAGTTTTTTTTATAAAAAGATGCACTTAGCTATGCGCTGAGTATTAAAATTTTTTTTAAAAATAAACATTGTCTAAAATCTCACAAATAGTTTGCCCTAAAGAAGTCCTTTTACATTCCATCTCTCGCGTTTCTTATCTTCTTGCTTCAGTTAATCTCTCTTCTTCTCTCTCTTATCACTCTCTCCCTCTGTCCACTCTACCTAGCACTGTCTCTCTCTCTCTCCCTATCTATATACAGTCATCCTCACGCTGGCCGCCGGGGATGCGCGAGGGTACCGTGGTCCAGCGTTCGATCACTTCAACGCGACCATTCCGTTCACTTTTCAGCAGGTGAAAGTGTGCTTGTTTTTTTTTAATTTTACTTTACTAATTCCAATTACGATTTGTAAATAAGATGATCTATATACGAAATCCTAATTATTCTACTATATTATATATTCTATTTATCGGCATCTAAATAAATTAATTTGACTACACTTGGAAATGCCAATTCAGTTATTCTTAAATAGTTCCTGTATTGTGATAGAGCAAAGAGAAAATAATGGAAAAATTTAGAAAAGTAGAAATTTGGAAGGAAAATATATAGGGAGATGAGGTGGGAAAGGAACGGAAGAGTATCCACTGCGTATTATGGTAATTTCCTATCAGAGATTCTTCATGAATGACGCCTTCGGCAGCGCCGCCGGTCCCAACTTCCTCATGCTCGGCGGTGAGAGCGTGCACGAACAAGAGGCGTGGATACGCAACGAGGAGTTGCCGTGGATCAAATACGCAAAGGTTCCTGATTTATTAATTAGTTAGTTAATTAGTTATTTAATTAATTAAAATTTCCTATTCTCTTATGAGGTGATGACGAAATCTAAAGGAACCAAAAGTAATCAATAATGAATTCGCGTTCTTTCACAAGGGAAAAATACTTTTTCCTAGAATGGTGAGGAAAATTGAATTGAAACAATTCAAGAAACTATAAATGAATGAGATATACTGACTACTTTAAAAAGTTATAGATTTTTTTGCTCATAATTAAAGATTTCTTTACATAATTTAGGAGTTTGGCGCCAACGTCTTCTACCTCGAGCATCGCTACTATGGCAAGAGCAAGCTCAAGTTCGGAGAGGAGTTTTGCCTTTTGTCTTGGAATATTACTTCTAATTCATAGTCTATGATGATTCTCATGTGGTTTCGGACTTCAGAGATGGGCAAACATTCAGTTTATAATGTAGAAATGGCATGTGCAATCGAGAAAGTCGCATACGATAACATGTGGAGGACTAAAGAGATCTTTGAGAAACAAGTGAAAGAGGAAAGGCAGCCGCTTAGAACAACGGATTTTAGAGCAACGCATTTTTAGAGCAATGGTTTTAGAGCAGCGGATTTCAGAACAACGGATCTGCGCTATCTGACGACGTCGCCTTGTTCATCCGCCAGGCCAAGCTCGGCCTCCGCCTCAGCGGGCCCTGGATCACGTTCGGCGGCTCATATGCGGGTGAGGATTCTTTCTTAGCTGTTAGAAATATGCTGATATTTAAACTCCCGCCAAATTATAGTTTAAATTTCCCTGATGATCAGGCTCGCTTGCCGTCTGGTCGCGCCAGTGGTTCCCGGAGCTAATTGCTGGCGCTGTCGCTAGCAGTGCGCCACTTAAAGCAACCGTCGACTTTTTCGGTCGACACGATTTATTTAAAAAAATCTATTTTTTGTCGTTATGGTATATCTTTAAGAATCTTAAATTCATCATTATCATCATTTTTGTATTAAGATTATCTCTACGAACTTGAGTTCGTTCTTCTCCGCGTTCCTGGCTTTTGTTATGATCGAGCTCTGTATGTCATGGTGGAGATTCGTAATCTCATGATATCACCGGCCGGTCGTTCGAAGCTGTCGGAAGCGTTCAAGTAAGAGAGAGAGAGAGAGAGAGAGAGAGAGAGAGGGAAGGAGAGAGAGAGAGAAATTGAGAGAGAGGGAGAGAGAAAGAGAGACATAGAAGGATGGAGAGTGTGAGAGTGATTGAGAGAGAGATTGAGAGTGAGAGAGTGACAGAGAGAGAATGATGGCAAGAGAGTGTGAGGAGAAAGAGAAAGAAGGGGAAGAGAAAGAATGAGAGAGCAAGGGGAGGCAGGGAAAGAGGGAGAGTAACACGGAGGTGGAGAGAGTGAAGGAGAGAGATAGAGATAGAGAGAGAGAAAGAGACAGACAGACAGACTGCATCCCCAAGGCTTTCCCCACCACGGACACTCGATCAGTCGAGTGTGCCTCCGGAGAGCACTCAGAGTGTCTACGCCGGTCTCATCGGGCTCTTCGAGGAGGTCGCTCTCTTCTCGGGCGTCAACAATGAGAAGTTACGATTAAGGGAGAGAGAAAAAGAGAGGGAGTGAGAAAGAGAGAGAGAGAGGGAGGGAGGGAGGGAGGGAGAGAAAGAGAAGGTCCGTGGGATCTCTTTCCTAGAGAGCGAGATAAATCATGACCTGGAAATATTTACATATAAACATTGTTTTCATTTCCCTTATATCTCAGAAAATAATTATTATTTGCAGAAAATAACACAGTTTAAAACGTGGTGTAGAAATGAATTGTCGCCTCTTGAAGGTGCAGCACAAAATTCAGCCGTAATCCGCGTTTGAATTTCCCTCCTGACCATTGTAGTCTAGTCTCTCTAAATCTCACTCTTATGTCCCTCTCTCTCTTGTGTCTCAGCGCAAAAAGGCGCCAATTCAAAAGTGAGTTTTTTTTTTTAACTTTCAGGGCGTCGCCCATAACTTGACAACCCTCTGCGATATAATGACCGAACACGCCGCGACACAAAAGGCATTCGATGCGCTCGTGGAAGTGCACAAGTGGCTGGTACATTTAAAAAGATTAAAAAAAAATTTTGCATTTAAAAAATAATAAAAAAATTTAAGTAACACAAACAAAGTGACAAAAAGTAGATTTCTTTTCTTCCTTAAAACATTGACAAAAAATCAAAATCGGTAAACAAAATTTAAAAAAAACACAAAAAGAAATACAATATCTCGATGTAGCAATCGAATCGTCCTACCTTGAGGGTTCGCCCGTTATAATCACCGATCCAGGAAGAGAGAGCAAAGCGCTCAAGGAGAGGATCGCGCACATTGGTAAGGGCTACTTCTGGGAATTTTGTAAATTGCTCTTTTGTTTTAAATACATTTTTTTAGCAATTCGTACATTTTTCAGACGGCCATGATGCGCTATATAGCGACGAGCAGCTTGCAGGTTTTTAATATATATATATATATATATATATACTTCTATGGAATTTTTCTAAATAAAAATATCTTTTATAAAAATAGCAATCTGTGCAGAACTTCTGTGGACTTGGCAGACGTGCAATGAGTTCGGCTTCTTCAAGTCCACCAACTATCTCAACATGCTGTTCAGCATGGGCACCGTGCCACCCAAGTATGAATATGTTTTTTTTTAAAAATTTTTATTGTTATTCTTGTTGCTACAAAAAAAAAATACTATGAATTATTGATTGACTCAAATATTGATTCTCAGTTTTTACACTTGCGTCTGTGAGGACGTCTTTGACGTGAGCGCCGAACATCTGGCTGCGGGCGTCGCGAACACGAACTATCTCTACGGAGGAATCGATCGATTTGGGGTTCCTTTTTTCTGAGCAATTCAATGCAACATTCCTCACTCAAACCACAAAATGCCTAGTTCTGGTAGTGTCACGCAGTTACATAGTTATGCATCTTGTGAAATACATACATATATGTAGTATACTACAGAAATGATTCTGTGAAGTACATGATCTCATGAAGTATGATTTCTTTTTCTAATTAGTACGATTAATTAACTGGAATACAATGAGATATGTTCACTGCAATAATGTCATCTTTATGAAGAAGAAAAAAGTAGTCATGAAACTAAAAAAAAAAAAATAATGCTGACTAATTAATTAATTGTAATTAATTAATGTTAAATTAATAATCATCAAATGAATTTTTTAAAAAACCGCCACCTCTAACAGGGCTCGTCGTCCGTGCTGACCAACGGAGGCATGGATCCATGGGCGGACGTCGGGCTGCGTTCCTCGGAGAATCCTTCATTACGGGTCATGGTGACGACAGGTTCGTGCTTTCTCGCAAAGTTGATTGTGGTTGCAAAAGCGCTGTCGGCTCTGCATATTTGTTTAAAAAACACACTATTGACAGGCGAGATACATTCAGCTCTCTTAAAACATATTTGTTGACAAAATAATTTTGACTGAGACATTTAGCGCTACTAAAAAAAAAATTTTTTATTAATGAATATTTATTATTTCTCACTAGTCACCGCCCAATTTTTTTTATGATGTTATTCGTTCTTTCTCACAAGACACGGCGCACTGCGCGGATATCTACGCGGAGCGTGAAGAGGACTCGGCATCGTTGAGGTCGACGCGGCGGCTGACGCGGGACGCCGTTCGAATGATGATTGGTAGAATTTTAAAAATAAAATAATAAATTACTTTAATTTTCTTTTTTTTTGTTGTTGTCTGATGTCTCCACAGATTAATAAGTCATTGATAACTCATTATCATTGCTTGATATACAAGGAAAATTTCCGACGGATTCTCGGAAGAGATTTAAATGGTTCTTTCGTGGTACTAGCTATAATTTAGCCTTGCGTTGACAAAAAGCCCCGATTTTCTAGGTCCTCTTCCGGAGGAAAAGACAACAGATTTGTACGCGACGACTGCATCCGTTCCAGTACCAACAACAACAAATGGTTGGGTACTTATTTTTTTTTGTATTAGTTGAATTACTACTAATTAGAGCGGGCACATAATAGGTTCAATATGTTTTCATAATATATATGTTTTCGCATAATTCAGTCTAATTAGGTTAACTATCCAAGTTATGTTTCTTTATTTATGTCAATAAAAAATAGTACAACTTTTAAAAGTTTATTTTTTTAAAGCTGCTGTCACTTCAAGTGCGAGTACTCTTCTCGCCATCGTCGCCTTTTTTGCGTTTTTGTGCGTTTTTACGTAGCTTGACTTCTTATAAATCGTTCATAAATAAAATTATGTTGACCAGAATAAAATTATATTGAATAGAGTAAAATTATGTTGACCAGAATTCTCTTATTTAGCTTTTTCTTCTTCCATGTCTATCATGTTATTCATTAGACCTATTCACGTCGCCTCGTCTTACTCCCACTGTCCACTCTCTCTATAATCCGCCGCTATCCTCCGTCCCTCTTCTTGTCTCTCACTTCTCTCCCATTCTCTTATCTCTCACTTCTCACTCTCTCACACTAGTTACAAGAGAAAAAGGCAATGCAAATAAACGCCACAATTTTCCTTCCGTCTTTATTCCGTGAAACATCGAAAATGAGCAATCAGAGAGATATGAATCAGTGGCTGAAAGTTGAATACCAAACAACAGTTCGAACGGCAAAATCGATATTACTATAATTAAAGCATCGAAAGAAAATAGCGCTGCCTTCTTCTTTTTCTCTATATTTATTTGCATAGCATTTTGAGGAGAAAAAATTTCCACAGCAATATTGCAATAATTAATATGTGTGACGATTCTAGTTCTTATTAGAGTGCATTTGATTCAATTAGCAATCTTAGTAGCCTACGTCCGTCGAATGAGCGCTTTCTTAGACAGCCATGTAAATGGTGTTCTCACACATTGCCGTTGGTGCCCTCAAGCCGTCCGCCGCACTTCGTAGACGCTGAGAAAAAAAATTGATATTTATAATAATAAAAAGGTTTTATTTAAAAAAAATCAAATAAAAAGCGAACCCTGATCAGCTCCTTGTCCAGCTCTTTAATGTCTGGCTGTACGGAATCGGCACCCTCGGCGACAGATGGTTTGAGCTCCTTAAAGCGATTTAGCTTTATAATTTAATCAGTATCGTTGGGAAAACTTGGAAAGCAGCAACTACTACTAGAGATTTCGGAAGAAGAAGAAGAAAAAAAAGAAGAAAAATTGCAAAAACCGGCAGAGACCTCAAAGTCGGTGAAGACGGCGTAATGATCCGATGGGTAGTCGTTGTCCCACTGATTCGGAATGCGCTGCAGCGGCTCGCTGCCGCAGTACGTCTCCGAGCGAACGGGCCTACTCTCCGACGGATAATTGATTGTTTTGAGAGAATAGTAAAAAGTACGGTAATCGATAATTTTTATGATGTCCAAAAAGTATTTGCACCAAAAAAAAAATAATGATCACAAAATGTAGTGTACGAACATTGAGGCTGTCTGTCACTGAGATGCCGAAAAAATAAATTTTAAATAATAATTATTTATTTTTCAATTTATGATCCGACTTAAGTGGTCCGAGGTAGTTGACAAAGTCGATTCGGTCTGCTGGCTCTTGGATCGTGTAATCCCATTCCTTGTTGAACTTGTTCACGGTCGACCATGTTACACCTAGATTCTTGGGGAAATGTTTTATTTTACATGAATTTTTTTAAATAAAAATAAACAATTTAATTTAATTTCCTATTTAATTAATTAATTGTCACCGCTGACCTGGATAGCTGACCGGGTCCGGATAGAGCACACGGAACGAATCGAGAATACCCGTCGTGTCGCGCAGCATCGCAGTTGCAGGCCACGGGAAGATCCAGCCACCGTGAATGTTGCTAGAGAGAGAGAGAGAGAGAGAGAGAGAGAGAGAGAGAGAGAGAGAGAGAGTGAGAGTGAGAGAGAGTGGTAGAGAAATACAGACCGATTACCCTCCACCCAGTCGAGATCGGATGGCGCATTGAAGTCCCCAGCCACAACGACCGGCACGATCTGCGACTTTTGGATGTCCTGGCGGAAGGCACGAGAGGTCAGCAGCTGCACCATGTTGTGGACGCGGCCTGAGAGAGGGGAAAGAGAGAGAAAGAGAGCGTGGGAGAGTGGAATGGGGAAAGAGAGAGAGAAAGAGATAGAGTGAGAGAGAGAGAGAGGGTGAGTGATAGAGGAGAAATATCTATTGCGCGACTATATTCTCTGTGTACTTTTTCAGATATTTGATTCAAGCGATTGTGTCGAAAGTTTTCTATAGCTGAAAGACTCCAAGTGGCTCGACGAAGAATAGCCCCCTCCCGCTCAGGTTCTTCTCCCTTGGCTCATCGGCCTCCCTCCCCCTTATTAGGGCCTTCCAACACCCTCCTCCTCAGGGCCATCCATCCCCCCCCCTGACTGACCAGTCGTGGTATACGGAAATTCGCCGGCCATGATTTGTGACTCGTTGGTCACGAGCTTATTGTAGGCGGCGTACGGACCGTAGCTACGGTAGTCCAGGTGGAGCGACCACATGGACAACTGGAGAGAAGGATAGAAGAGAGGAGGAAGAGAGAAAGAGAGAAAGAATGAGAGAGAATGAGAGGAAGAGAGAGAGAGAGAAAAGCACATATTTCAGTTCAACTGAAACTGCAAGGAAAAGAAACACATTTCATCGGGTAATCAGTAGAAAAACGAATTCCTACCTGCTTGCCAGAAGGCAGCTGAATCTTGACGCTCATTCCATAGTCAACGTGGGTGTAGGTCCCATTGATGATCTATAGAAGTAGAAGGAAAGAGTGAGAGGGAGAGAGAAATTTTTTTGTTAAAAAAATAATTTTACTTTCGTGATGATTCTAGAATGCTCTCTTATTATTATTGATTGTTGGAATGTCGCCACTTTAAAAAATCGTGTGTAATGTTCGCAAATAAAATAAAAAAGCATAAAAGACAAATAAATAACTTTGAAAACAACCAAACAATTTACTCTTTGGTCTACCTGGTGCTTTGTGAGAATTGCCGTGTCCGGATAGGTTGCATTGCAGTGGTGGACGCCGGACCAGGGAGCGCCGAGGAGGGACGTAATATTCGGAACGACGTCTGGAGTTTCTACTTCCTTGAAATTGATCTTTTATATTATATATATATATTACACAAATATATATGTGTAAAATATATAATACATATTATACATAAATAGATTATATAAGTATATTATAAATATTTTTTATACATAAATCCTCTACATACCTGGAGCGCGACAATGTCCGGGTTGACTTCTTTGATGTGGTTAGCGATCTTTTCCAGGCCGTCATGCACTTCGGCGCCTCAAGAACGACGATGAAGAATGGCGAGAGAGAAAGAGAGAGAGAAGAGAGAGTGAGTAGAAGAGAGAGAGTGGAGGAGAGAGTCTTGCTCTCTACCCTTCTATCCCTCGCTGTAATTATTCTCTCCTGCATGTCTTCTGTCTGGCAATCGAAGATAATATATTTTACAAAAATTTTTGAAATATATTATTTTTAATTTCAATATATGCACCTAATGATAAAAAATCAATCTACGTTCTTGAGAGTATGTTCCCAAAATTGGGCATGTTGTTACGAGCCAAGAGAGGAAATTGATAACTGATAGGGAACAACTCTACAACTAGTTCGCATATACGCAGTTTCAATCAAAATGGAGGACGTGGAAGTACGAATGAGAATGACGAGTTATGAAGAGTAATAGAGAGAGAGAGAGAGAGAGAGGAGAGAGAAAGAGAGATGCAGAGAAAGTGGTGGAGAGTGGGTGAGAGAGAAACTGACAGAGCATGCTACATACTACATACATTCTCTCCGTCTTCAAATGTGCATTGGGGATTGAGATTGAGCAAGAAGAATATCAAAGTGAGTGAGACTAAGAAGTGCTCGTAGAGAAGAAGAGCTAATGAAAGGTCAATAATTTAGAATACAAAATAACTTTTCTCTTCCTTTATACATTTTATTCGCAAATCCTATGATTGACACAAGGGCGAGAGAGCATGTGATCTAGAATTTAAGAAATGCTGACTACAAAGAAGAGGAAAATTCATATAGATTGCGGTTTATTTTATTGCTCGCTTAAAAAACTGAAAAAAAAATAAATAAAAAGATTACGGTAGAAATGGGCCTCCTCTACCTGACAGCCAGATGTTGAAGGTCATAACACGGAGCGCGGTGGTCGCCTCGGAGATGAGCACCAACAGAACGAAGGCGGCTAATACTGGCCGACCAAGAATAGCCATCATTCTAAACGAATAAAAAGTTATGATTTCCTACTTTATTTATTCGTTCATTCATATTTTTAGGCATGAAGAGTATCAGCACGTGGAGACAAATGTAACAAGATACAAGTTTTAGCAATATTGTCAATTTTGCGGGACGTCGTAAAGAAGCTGAAGAGCATAATAACACTGATAAGATCACTGCGGTCACGTTGACGGGCTTGTCAAAGTAGTACTTGATAAAAAGGGTGGAAGAAGCAGAGAGAAGTGAGAGAGAGAGTGAGAGAGTAATAGAGAGAGAGAGAAAGTGAGAGAGAGAGAAAGGATATTAGAGAAAGAGAAAGAGAGAGAAAGATAGAGAGAAAGAGAGAGAGAGAGAAAGATAGAGAGAAAGAGAGAGAGAGAAAGAGAGAGAGAGAAGTGAAAGAGAAAGAGAAAGCAAGAGAGAGAGAGAGAAAGGAAGAGAGAGAGAGAGAGAGAGCGAGCGAGAGAGCGGGCGAGCGAAAGTTGTTCAGGCAAGGAAGACCGATTTTTAAACTAACTGATTGGGCGGCTCATTGACCAAAGTTTACTTTAATCTGAACCAAGGCTAACCACACGCAGAGACAGAGAGTCTGAGAGACAAATAGAGAGAGAGAGAGAGAGAGAGAGAGAGAGAGAGATAGAGAGAGTGATACAGAAAGACTGAGTGAGAGAGAGAGAGACATAGGCTAACTAAAAAAAAGAGAAAAGTGTTAGATTGACAAGGAAGAAATTTCTTTACGTACTTTACCTCCCACAAACTACATATTCAACTGACACCATTGGAAAAATTCGAAAAAAAAAATTACATAAATAAATCAATAGTAGCAATTGACAAAAGTTCTAGCAACTATAATTCAAAACAATGCTCCTGAATCCAGAGAACAGACAAAAGGGGGAGGGAAGAGAAGCAGAAAGGTGGAGAGAGAGTGATGGGACCAATGTGGATAAGCAAAGCGGAGAGACGGAAAAGTGAGGGCAAAGCAAATCTCACTAAAATGTCTTCCAAATGGGCTATCCTAGCGTCCACATCTAATTTACTCCGAAATGCTTCCAAACACAAAAGTTGCCAAACTTTTGATAGAAATCCCAAGAACGAACACAATATATACATATGTGAGCCTTTCAAGGGCAAAAAGCAACAACAACATGAACTATAACAACAGAACAAGGTCTTTGCTCGTAGGAGAGAAAGAAAAGCGGACCGGCTAGCTAGCTCAGAAAAAGTCGAAGTGAGAATGACATCCCAAAAACAGCGAAATGCAAATGAATCTACCGCTCCCATGCAATTCCAGGCGAGAGAATGACTAATTTAAAATACTATGGAAAAAAAGTTCCATGTGTCATACTTATTAATAAGAAAAACAAATCCATTTTATAACGAGATTTGTCAAGTATCAAGTAGCATTCGCACGCTCTCAAAAGAGATAGTAGTTGTTTAATGAGTGAAAGTATTCGTAAGAGATAGATTGATGAGGACAGAATCGAGTTGCATCAGACACAGAGAAGAAGAAGGACAGAGCAAGAACAAGTGTTGATAAATGATTGGGAGGAAAAAGGGTGAGTGAAAGAGAGAGACGAGAGAAAGAGGGGAGAGAAAGAGAGAGGAGAGAAACAGAGGAGAGAGAGAGGAGAAAAAAGAGGAAAGAGAGGAGAATCGGGTGGTATCAATTTCTGAGCAATGCGGTGTAGGAGAATACGTTTAAAAGGGCCCGAGGCCGAATGTTGAATTGATCAATTGGGTTTGGGTCAAGAAGTTGGCTGATATAAGAGTTTTCTCCTGTCAGAGAGAGAGAGAGAGAGAGAGAGAGTGAGAGTGAGAGTGGGAGAGAGAGAGTAGAAAGATACAAGAGAGGAGGGAGAAATAGAGAGGAAGTGAGAATAGAACTGGAGAAGATTGGAGGAAGAAGGGAAAGAACGTAGACAGTAGAAGTGAGTAATGTTTCTGAGTAAGATGAGAGAATTTCAGGGATCACAAAACAAATGTCTGTCTGAAGGGGCGAGAGAACGTGAACCTCTGTTACGTATGCCATTTTGGTGGAAAGAGTTTGAGAAGAGGGAACCATAGAGAGAGGGAGAAAGAGAAAGAGAAGACAGAGAGAAAGAGAGAGAATAGAGAGAGAGTGAGAGAGAGATAAGAAGAGACCTAGAGAGATAGAGAGAGAGAGTGAGGAAGAGAAAGGAAGAGAGAAATGAAACAATATGGACGAGGGACTTTCGCTCATTTTCCTTCATAGTTCGCACATCGCTTTAAAAAAATTTCATTTGTAAATATGAAGTGAGAGCATATTGTAGCACAAAGGTCATGCTTCCACTTCTTTTTTTAACGTTTTAAAGAGGCAGCGGAAAGTTGGACTGGTCTCTTATCAACAGAGTTGGTCAAGGCAAGCAGAATAAGTTTTGCTGTTTTTGTCTCGTGATAAGCAGGAGAAACTTCCTTTTTCCTGGGTTGTCCGTGACAAAAGGACTCGTCTCTCAGATGATTACAACACATTTAGCTCTTATCAGCAGTCTATGCTCGAGCTCCCATCGAGAACAATGAAAGTAAAGTGGACGTGAAGCGGTCAACTCAGCAATTGGTGCCATCTGTTGTATAGTTGGAGCGAAATTTTTTTTTAAATCATTTTCATTCTAAAAGAAAAATTGAATTGCACAATGTTATGAATCATTGTTATGAATGTGCTTTCCCTTTACAGGCCAGCTAAAAGAATGATAACGGAAAGGAAAGAAGAGAAATAAAGAAAATTCCAAGCGAAAGGAATGATGGAGAAAGAAAGTTTTAATAACAAACTGAGTAAACGAAAGGAGAAGTGAATCAGAAAAAAAACGGGGTTTTTGTTAGGAAAGGAGCCAAAAAACCAGGAGCCAAACAAACTCAATTTTGAATTATCGC
This sequence comes from Allodiplogaster sudhausi, assembly GCA_945643635.1. Lineage (NCBI taxonomy): Eukaryota > Metazoa > Nematoda > Chromadorea > Rhabditida > Diplogasteridae > Allodiplogaster > Allodiplogaster sudhausi. Next base: position 202,427 of record CALZFC010000108.1, read on the forward strand.
CATTTTACCCTGATACAAGGTGCGAAAGAGCATGACATTGTGAGAGACGCCGACTACAAAGTTCAGGAACATTTGAGTAGACTACGATTTTCGTGCTCCTTATAGGATTTTTAGAAATTTCGTGCGCTTTATAGGCAAAAAAAGGTTGTTTTTTTTAAAATTAACAATTGCTCCTAACAATACTTTATCGCTGTCTCTTAGCGCGAGTCTAAAACAAAAGTGGAACTGACGTTCGAACGAAGATGGTGGAAATGAGGTCAGCGAGTGCCTATGTACCTAAAAAAATAAGTAGTTCAAACTCGAGGAAGTTGTAATTTCCGATTTGGGAAATAGGATAAATGAAAAATATGGGTTAGCGAGAGAGAGAGAGAGAGAGAGAGAGAGAGAGAGAGAGAGAAAGAGAGGGAGAGGGAGAAAGAAGACAGAGCGAGAAAGTGAAGGGGAGAGAGAAAGAGAGAGAGAGAGAGAGAGAGAAGAGAGAGCGAGAGAATGAAGGAGAGAGAGAAATTATGAGAGAGAAAGATAGAAGAGAAAGAGAAAGAGAAGGAGTAAAAAATACTGTTGAAGAAAAATTCTTTTTATTCGCCTTGTTCATTGAATAGTCTGAAAAATCATTTGAATCTGTTGACTCAGCGCCTAATCTGAGGCAGTCGGGATTTTTGGACAAATAGAATCCGTTCGGAATATTTTTATTAATATTATGGTCTTCATTATCAGCTCGATGATGTAATACAAGTAATTGTATCTAGTCGGATATCAAAAGGATGACCTCGAGCTTCAATCAAAAATCAAGCATTCAACCACCCAAGATCTTTGCCAAACTTCACTCCAGCCCCTCCTGTAACGTCAATACAAGGGCACAAGAAAGAGTAAAGTTTATAAAGATTTAAAGGAAGAAAATAAGACCAAAGGGAAATAGAAAGAAACAAAAGCACAAATCAACACAATCAAATCAGCACCTTAAACTGCCCTTGAACACGTGGCTGGCCCGTCTACACAACTACGCTCGTCGATGAGCTACCCGACCGCCTCTCACCTCCGACCCGGGGACGACTGATTAACCACCCGCTAAGCCAGCCAAAATGCTAAGAATGAAAATGAAATACACCGCGCAACATAATCTACACAAACAGAAATGAACTCTAAAGCAGAAACAAAGAAATGCACCGAATGTGCGGGATAACATTGAACAATCATAAAAGAAGAATGAGAGGAAAGAGGGTTGGCAAAGGGACACTCTTGACAATGAGAGCTTTCGAACGGTTTATACCGTAGCTAATTTCATGACCTCGAATCATACTATTCAAAGTTCCGTTCTGTCAGGAGGAGAACGAGTCAGGAAGTTCTTATGAATTCTTCGCTGCGCCCGAAAATAGGCGGGTTTGACTCGATGCGTCGACCTGAGACAGTCGAGGACTCCCTCGAGTTCGAGTGCGACAGCTCGGTTGCCTTCCTCCGGAGAGCGCACGACATCGAAGGAGAGCGAGAAGAGACATCCTTCTTCATCCTTCTTCAGGAAATCGCTGCCGCGCTTGTAGGCGTGATAGTCAGTGACTACTGCCTATTGAAGTGTCATCAAATGAATTAATTTGACATCGATAAACAAATAAACTAATAAATAAATAAATGCAAAAGCGACAAGCTTACCGTAATCACCAGCCAGATGAAGAGCCACCCTTTGAAAAGGGAGAATCTGCTCGATTTCCTCGATCATATTCAAATGGCCTTGTCCATCGAACTCAGGTTAAAGTACAAAGCGAGCATGCAGCTCAACGTTGACTTTAGGAGTGTAGAGGAAATGGTGGACGGTCACTGCCTGATGATGGCGGCCATGGTTTGTTGACGACGTCTCTCTCTTTCTCTCTTTCTTTCATTCTCTCTCTCTTTCCCTCTTTTCTCACTCTCGCTCTCTCTCCCTCTTTCTTTCACTCTCCCTCTTTGTTTCACTCTCTCTCTCTCTCTCTTTCCCTTTTTCTTTCACTCTCTCTTTCCCTCTTTTTTCACTTTCGCTCTCTCCCTTTTCCACTCTCCCTCTGTCTTTCTCTCTCTCTCTCTCTCTCTCTCTCTCTCTCTCTCTCTTTCCTTCTTTCTCTCGCTCTCTCTCTCACTCTCTCTCTCTCATTAGGCATACATATCTCTGCTGACCGTCAGTCAATTATTGCTCGACTGCCCTACGTAGCATGCATGGCATGTCGATTGTCGTGCTCTCACTCAGTTATGCTCATTCCTCTGTCTCTTTGCCGTCGTGATCGGCTTTATTTATCTTTCACCACATGAAAGAACGGGTTTTTTGAACCTGTACAATTGCCCATCACTTCAATATAGCTACAATCTTTGCGATAATCTATAATTAGAGACAGAAATCCGATGACTTTTTTTCGAAAAAAAAAAAATTTTTTTAAATCGTTCTTTTGCCGTAGGTTTTAGGTTGGGAGAGAAGAAAGTCAATTTTATTCTTTATAATAATACTTTTTGCTTCATAATTTTCAATATACAGATCGGAATAATTCATCGTGAATTTCTGACTCAAAATAATTCATCGTTCCATGTCTTCCTGTTATTCTGAGCATTATTATAAAGAATTAAATTATATTGAAAATGATGAAGCAAAAAGTATTATTATAAAGAATAAAATTGACTTTCTTCTCTCCCAACCTATAACATAAGGCAAAAGAACGATTTGAAAAAAAACAAAACATTTTTTTTTTCGAAAAAATATGTGTTGAAAAGGTGAAATTAAAGCAAATTCATGCATATTTCGGAACTGTTTTGTTAGTTTTAAGAAGACAAATCGAATGATCACTCTAATGTTGCCCATTGTTGAGTTTGAAGCGATTTATGCCAATTTTCCTGCTCACGAGTTTGCGCAAATGTGAATGTTCAGGTGGAAATTAGGATACCAATACGCCCTACAATCCTTTAGTAAACCATTGTACGAGGGGTTTTAAATGCTCCTCTTTCACGTGGTGGTGTCGTATTCGCGCGCTCGAAACGTTTTCGTGCCCAAACCGCACCTCCGATACATTTGGGTGTCAATATGACCCCTTAAATGAATTTCTTAAAAAAAATTTGTATGACTTTTTTATGCCCCTGTGATTGCTGAACGTAATAAACTTTTTAAAATTCAATTTCGTTGAGCTTACAAAACGTTATGGCTATTTAACTGATTTCGACATTTCGAGGTATACTGTGCTTAAAAACAAAAATAAATTTTTGAAAAAAAAATGTTTTTGGAATCCCCATAGGGTGCTACAGTAACCCTTCAAATAAAATTAAGATCAAAAAATAATTTTATTCCTTGCACTACCTTAATAGGCCCGTGGTCGAATCTCTCAGACTCTTAAACGAGTCCGTTAATCGCGGCGTCCCGTTCAATTATTTGCTATAAAATTAGAAGGTGCAATAAGGATGCATCGACCGTGTCAGGGAAATCGTGGTAGGAGTTAACTAGTTTCAAGCGACAGCCTCTTTAACCTGCTCAGGACCTCAACCTCAGCCGCAGAGATGCACGCTTGCCCAAATTTTTTGGGCTCAGCCGGCCTTTCGGGCCCAAAATAACGGCCCGGCCCGCAGTTTTCGGACCCTGCCTGATTTTTTTTTTAACATTTAAAATGCATGCTTCCAATTCGTCTTTATATGAGTAAAAAAAATTCGCTTAATTTACCAATCAAAAGCTTTCATTTATTTCATTCCCAAGCGGAATACTACTTCTGATCTGCCATATTAAGTTGATCTGAAAAATAAATAGAAAATAAAAATAAATTATTTTTAAAACATACTTTTAAGGTTTTCATAGATCGAACAACTCAATGAAATAGAATTATAATGCGAGATTAGTACTTCTTTGGTAAATATCGAATCGAATGCAATGAAAGAGAGTCTGGAACCCAGGGAACAGCGTCTAACATAGAGAAGAAAGAATGAGCTGAAAGAACCACGAAGTCAAGAAACATCATCAATGCTATGGAGAAAAGAAATCGATAAGAAGAAAATTAATTTGAAATGCCGGCCTAGGACTTGCCAGTAATAAAGCAATACTAGAGTATCCAGTGCTATATGTACTTCGAAATGCTTAGATGAAAGTGTTTTGATGAGAGAGAGAGGAGACCGAGAGAGAGAGACAGAGAGAGAGAGCATACAAGACAGAGAGGAGTACGTGAATTGAAGAGACAGGAAGACGACCAGAGGAATTAGTGTTCGCCTCCTTTTCCCGTCTTTCCATTGCTGCCTCCTGGTCAATGTGCGCCATGGCGCCCCGTGTGGCTCTTGGCCGAACTCTTCGCTCGTATACAGCGATTCCAGTGATTCACTTGCAATGGCAGCATACATCTGCCACGTCTCGACTCCAAGGATATACTCAAGAAATGTCGGTAAGTGTAAGCCCTTCTGTTTATTTTGAAATCAGCGATTTTTATCAATGAACTTTGACGTATAGAACGCAACGTAGGTTCCACGGAGCAAACGATAAAATATGTATACAAAATAGCTTTAGAACTTTAGAAAACACTCTTTACTATTAAATGGAAAGATGTTATTTTCAGAAATCAATAAATTTATGCTAGTTCACAGCATTTTATGGGCAATACTCATAACTTTGATATGGCGATCATCACTTCGCCATATCAGAGTTGTGAGTATTGCCCATATAGTTTTGAAAGTTTTCGATGTGATCAAAGAAAGAAATATCAATCAAGTAGTTTATCGACTTCGCCACGGTTGTGACTATAACGTCCATGTTCGAGGCACGACAACTACCAATTCATCGCGCTAGGAAAGCTTCAGGACTGCTGAATGCATACAGAAATGTTTGTTATTATCCCTTTTTCTCTGGGATTTTCTTGCATTCCTCTCTTTCCAGCAAAGTATATTACCTTTAGTGCTGACCAGTCGAAATTCAGCAAAATATTAGCGCCTTGATTACGGGAAAGTTGTTTGTAACGAGAAATCTTTAATGTTTGGCGAACAATCTGCTGATAATTCGCTTCACAACTCAACTTGCTCAGCATTAAGGAGGTGAAATTTATCTTTTAAGTAGATTTATTCAGCTATTTTAAGCCAAGAAAGTCCAATTCTACACGTAGCCGGTATAGGAATCACAACTAAAGTTTCGATAAACTTAAGCTGCCCTATTACAGGCCGGAAGGTTGCCGTATTCGATATTGACAGGAATATTTCGTTGCATAGCACACAGTGAATGAATGGACGGTCGGCCGTGCGAGCTGTCTCTTCATCCTCATCGCGGCCGATTAACAAAGAAACTGGTGTGAACGCGTCGACGACTGAGAGCAGGCGGAGAGATGCGTGAGAACACATAGATAAAAAAGATATTTAGACAATGACATTTTTAATATAATTATATATATATAAACAATTTAAAAAATTAATTTAAAACAATTCTTCCAAGCATTAAGGGTATTTTTATTAAAAAAGAAAAACAATTCTTCATAATCTTCACAACGATACTGACAAAAATAATGTTGCTTGCTAGACAACACTGGAATGCGGGAACAGAAAGTGGAGAAGAGATTGATCGCCTTATATGGGACTGGAGGATGGAGTACTTTCGTAAGGGCGAAGGGAATAGTGGCTTCTGGCACTAACTCGAATAAAAGCGGAGAAATCACATGAAGTGCTAAGAATTTGCGAACAAAACCGAAGATTTTCATACTTAGCAGTACTTGTAATTTCTACACTTTCATATGTACTACTTGAGATTTCTCCACTTTCGACGCCGTAAGCCTAAGCCTTGGCAAAGAGCGGCCATACGAGGTTTGGATATTGGATTAACAATAACAATTTATATCAAAGCCTCAGAAACATTTTGTGAAACATTTTTCAAAGCAAATCGTTTGTCTTCGTAGTTTTCGATAGGTTTGAGTGAGATATACAAGTAAGGTCTAGAATGTAATTTAATTTTTTTTATAAAGAAGAGCCTGGGTGACGATTACGGTACTCTAAACTCTCTTTCACGGATTGCTTATCTTCGTCGTTCTCATGCAATCTGCGGTTGATTTCTTCTCCCGCGAAACCCTGAACAAGCTCAAGCTCAAGATCTGACCCTTAGACACTACTCCCCTTTTGTGCTCGACCATGTCGTCACTTCATTATTTGATGTGTGAATAAATAAATAAATAAATGCCTTAGCAATTTTCTACTCGGACTATTTAATGGTTCTTGGAAATTCTATCGTATTTAACGGACCAGATTGCAGACTTCATTTCCAGAAAGATAGCGGTGTTAAATGTGATACAGCGCACAAATGAAATGTTCTCCGGATGCAGCGGCATGAAAAATCGCGCATTCAAGCATTCAGCGCAGAGATCAAAAAAGCTGTAGAATATCACAAATGACAAAAAAAACAGATTCACGGACTCCTCACCGACAATACATCAACAAAGCCAGCCAAGCTCAAGCATTCAAGATCAACCTTGCCGCTTTAATTAAAGAAAAAAAAATGGAAAAAAAACAGCTAAAGTTTTCTTTGGCTAGTGTAATTGTCGTGGTTATGCTGTTCAAGTAATGCCTACTATTGAAGATTGATGCTCATTAACGAGATAAAGCTGTAGCTCATTACGCAAGATCTTGTATGAGAATACAGATAAAGAGAAAGATAGTTGCTAACGGGTTGCCTTTTTCACTGGGAGTGTCGGCATTTAGAGCCGATATCGACTCCTCTTTTCACGGCAGAAATGTTTTGACGATGCTGACTCTTTTTGGAAATCACTAATCATAGAAAGCGATGCTTTCAATTCTTGACTACATTGAAAGGCAGAAAATAAGAAACGCTGTTCAGCCTCAAACATGGAGAAAAAATGAGCTGAAGCAACCACAAGCATGATGTACAGGGGCAAAAAGCGTCGTCAATCCCAAAACGAAAAGAATAAAAATAATTTCAAAAGCTATAAAACGGGTAAAACACCCAAGAGAATCTCCCCCCCCCCCCCACAAAACATAAAATACTGCTAAATATGGAGGAAATGATGACAAGCACGACTCAGAAAGAAATAAAGTGAGATCAGAGAGCAGAAAGAGAGAGAGGGAGAGAGAGAGAGAGTATAAAAGCCAAAGAGAGAGAGAGAGAGAGAGAGAAAGAATAAAAGCGAGAGAGAGAGCACACGCGACGTAAGAGAATTACATAATAAAAGAGTACTCGAATTGAAGAGACAGGAAGACGACGAGAGGAATGAGTGTTCGCCTCCTTTTGCCGTCTTTCCATTGCTGCCTCCTGGTCATTGTGCGCCATGGCGCCCCGTGTGGCTCTTGGCCGTACTCTTCGCTCGTATACAGCGATTCCAGTGATTCACTTGCAATGGCAGCATACATCTGCCACGTCTCGACTCCAAGGATATACTCAAGAAATGTCGGTATGTTCAAGTCCTTCTGTTTAAGTTCGTTTTGTCTTTATGTCCCCTAACATAAGCAGACTGTTAAAAATGGGCTCAAATGGGTGCAGCTCAGCGATGAACGATTCAAGTAATGCGTGAAGAAAAGGTTAACTTCTTGTTGTAGTAACACACAGTGAACCACACTTCATTCGATTCAGCTTCGCGTTCCTTTTCATAAAAGCTACATATCAACATTCATAAAATATCTTTCAACTGTTAGAATTATCTATGTAGGTTATCCAACAACATCTAGAATTCACAAAATGTGCGACTGCAAACCAAACATTGTGTAAATGGAGGTCGGAAAGCAAGAGTACGTCTGCGTTTGTGTGCGGATGGCTTTTCTAGAGTGCAGTGAACGCTAGGTAAGCGGAACGGTTTTTTAAACTAATTAAATGCCTTTGGTAACATTATACTGTAATGGTTTTAATGGTTGTTTTTTTCTTATTTCTTCAGTCCGTCATCACGAAATGTCTGCCATTCTTGGCGTAATTATCGCCATTCTCACCATCCTACTCATACGAGAGGTCCGACGTACGAACTATACAACTGATGAACAGACTGAATTTTTCTTATTATAAAGAAGGTGATTCAAGAAGTTGACGCCCTTGTAGAGCTCGGATGATGATTGTCGTGCTCTCATTGTCAGTGATGTTCATTCCTCTGTCTCGTTGTGCCGTCCTGATCGGCTTCTCGTGTGGATGCCTTAAAGGAGCTTAACATGGAGCTTGAAATCTAAGGTACTTTACTGTCTGCGTCTCTCGTTTTGCATATTCTTTTCCAGGGGATTACGGTAGTTTTTAAGGTCCCTGGACATTCTCTTTAACCTGCTCTAGACCTCGCCCTCAGCCACTCCACCAAATTACAAGGCAAAATAAAGGATTCACGGACTCCTCATCGACAATCATCAGCTCCAAACCAAATTCAGCCAAGTTAAAGCATTCAAGACCATCCTTGTTGATTTAATTGAGAAAAACGTGGTTTATTTTGGATATAGTAGCCATGCTGTGCAAGTAATAATACCTCTACAATTAATACTCGATGCTTATTATTGAGATAAAATTGTATTTCATTAAGCAAGATATTGTATGAGAATAAAGATAAAGATAAAGATAAAGACAGTAGCTAATGGGATGCCTTTTTCACCAGGAGCGTCGGCAACTAAAGCAGATATCTATTCCTCTTTCCACAGCAGAAATGTTTTGACGATGTTGACTCTTTTGGAAATGACTAATCATGGAAAGAGATGCTTTAAGACTATTCGCTCAGGCAATATTGTTTTGTCTAGAGCACCATCCATCAGACTACTCCTTCCCTCCCCAATCCATTTCCAGCAATAACACATTTCCCTTGCCATTAGAAGCCCACAATAACCTGAAAAATAAATTGAAAATGAAAATATATGTATTTCTTAAGCATACTCCAAAAGTTTTCATACAACGAACAACTCAAGGAAACAAAATTATGATCAGAGATTAGTACTTCTACTGTACAATATCAAATATAGTGAAAGACGGAGAATAGGAAGAGCCCGGAGGTCTGGGACCCATTGAACAGCCTTTAACATAGAGAAGACAAAACAATTAGCTGAAACAACCACGAACATGATGCAGCTTTTATTGGCGATAGTTGCTATGTTTTATCGAAAATGTCGCATCCTTGTTACTAAGAGATTGTCAGTGCAATACTTCGAAAAGCTTAGATGAAAGTGTTTTGATGAGAGAGGAGACCGAGAGCGAGAGAGAGAGAGAGAGAGAGCGAGCGAGAGCAAGAGAGCATACAAGACAGAGAGAGCACACAAGAGAATTACATATAAAAAAAAGAGTGTGCGAATTGAAGAGACAGGAAGACGACGATAGGAATGAGTGTTCGCCTCCTTTTGCCGTCTTTCCATTGTTGCCTCCTCGCCCCGTGTGGCTCTTGGCCGAACTCTTCGCTCGTAGACAGCGATTCCACTGATTTTCTAGCAATGGCAGCAGACATCTGCCATCCACGTCTCGATAAATTGAGGATATACTCAAGATACAACAAGTGTATGTCGGTTTGTTTAAATCCTTCTGTTTATTTTGCAATTAGCACTTTTTATCGATGAACTTTCGAGTACAGAGCGCAACGTAGGGTACACTGACATTTATACAAGATCGCTTTAGGATCTTTTACTTTAAAACGATTTTTTTTCTTCAGAAATCAAGAAATTAAACTTCAGAGCATGTTCAAAGCACTTCACCATTTCAGAGATATGAGTATTGTCCATACAATTTTTTAACGTTTTCGGCGCGATCAAAGAAAGGAATATCAATTATGTAAGTAGTTTGTTGATATCGCTTGCAGGCAGCATCAACTGTCCAATTGCCGTACATTATCTCGCGTTGCCAATTGCTGCTACTTCGACTGGCCGTGGACTCATAGGAGGAGAGAATGACGTCTGTATCCAACTTATAAGTTGGATACATTTAGTTGTCAGAAACATTTAGTCTAGAAGAAGAAGAAGCTACATTATCATAGCCATAAAGCGTGGGAATATTAGAGCCAATTTCGTCGCACGCTGATGTTTGCCGAACACGTCTGGATTAGTTGGCGCTGTACGCCGTGGGATAATTTCCACCACTTTAAATAGTCAGTGCTGAATGGTGTTCGCTGCCTTTTCCTTTTCCTTTTACATTGGAATTGGTCCAAGATGAAGACTTGTTAAAGAGTCCCCAAACTTGTTGACAACTTCATTGCTCGGTGCATCCGAGGACACCCTTTGTTGTATAGTGATCGGAGACAAAAGAGTGTCGAGATGCCCCCCGGAGGCAACATCATCACGCGCATCGAGGGATGTGTGGACGAAGACGACGACCATCATCTCCTATTTCTAATTAGATTCCTGTCTTTCACATCAGAAATGTTATGACAATGTCTACTCTTTTGGAAATGACTGATCATGGAAAGCGATGCTCAGTTCTGGACGAATTCTCCATTCTTGCCCAGGCAACATTGTTTGGTCTAGAGTGCCATCTGTCACCTACTCCTTCCCCCCCCCCATTCCTTTTCACATCATTAACCTATTTCCCTTGCCATTATTAGATGCCCACAATAATCTAAAAAATAAATAGATAATGAAAATAAATAGAAAATGGAAATAAATTTATTTTTTAATCATACTTTTAAGGTTTTCATAGAACGAACAACTCAACTAAACAAAATTATGATCAGAGATTACTACTTCTTCAGTACAATATCAAATACAGTGAAAGACGGAGAATAGGAAGAGCCCGGAGGTCTGGGACCCAGGGAACAGACTCTAACATAGAGAACAAAAACTGAGCTGAAACAACCACGAATATGTTTAACAGAACTATGGAGAATACTATAGAGAAAATAAATCGATAAGAATGAAATTAATTTGAATTACCATAAACCGGGTAAAGCGACCAAGGAGAAGTCTCCCCACAAGATATAAAATACTGCTGATGACATGCAGCACGACTCGGAAAGAAATAAAGTGAAATACATCTAGCTTTGATTGGCAATAGTTGTTATGTTTTGGCGAAAATGTCGCGTCATAGTTACTAAGAGATTGCCAGTAATAAAGCTATACTAGACTCTGCTGTCAATACGTCGAAATGCTTAGATGAAAGTGTTTTGATAAGAGAGAAGAGACTGAGAGAGAGAGACAGACAGAGAGAGAGCATACAAGACTGAGAGAGCAAACGCGACGTAAAAGAGTGTGCGAATAGAAGAGACAGGCAGACGACGAGAGGAATGAGTGTTCGCCTCTCCATTGCTGCCTCCTGGTCAATGTGCGCCATGGCGCCCCGTGTGGCTCTTGGCCGAACTCTTCTCTCGTATACAGCGATTCCACTCATTTACTATCAATGGCAGCATACATCTGCCTCGTCTCGAATCTAATAAGGATCATCTCAAGATATATCGGTTTGGTTGACTCTTTCTCTATGAGGTTTTTTTAACTTTATAAAAAAATTCAATTTTTGAGCCAGTTATAGTGTGTCTTTCCTTATCGTAGCGCTAGTGATGAAGCAACTTGGGGTTCACGGAGCAAAAAGACAGGGGACCCCAGGGGAAGGCTATGTACATATCGTATGCCCAATCCGAAACCCAGTTCGCGTCCGCTCGCATTGTCCCGGCAATATGAACAAGATACATAGCTCTGGGATCATTAACTTTAGAAAACACATTTTGGCGCTGCTAATTGCAAGTGTGTAGCGATTTTTTTTTCTCCAAAAATCAAGAAATTAATGCAAGTTGAGTGCGTTTTCAAAGCACTTTGCCATATCAGAGATATGAGTATTGCTCATAAACGTTTGAAACGTTTTTTGATACGATTAAAATAATATCAAGCAGTCTCGACAACTGCCAATTCAAAGTGTGCTCCATACTTGATGACTCCGAATGAATCCAAAAATGTTTGTAATTATCCACCTTTTTCTCTGGAATTTTCTCGCATTCCTGTCGTTCCAGTAAAGTACATATGTTAATGTTTCTTTCGTGCTAACCATAAGCCGGTTGCAGAGTGTAGAAATTCTGCAAAGTACACCTAAGACTCCGGGCAAAATGGTTTCCTGCGTCTAAATCCTATCTAACGTTTAGCGAACATGCTGATAATATTTGGAGTCATCCACTTCACAACTCGACATCCTCAACATTAAAGAGGTGAAATTTATCTTTTATGCACGTTTATTCAGGTTTTTTTTCAGCTAAGTAAGCCAATTCTTCACGTAGCCGGTAAATAAATCATAACTAAAGTTTGCATACACATAAGATAAAGAAAATGTCGGAAGTTTTCCTCGATTTCACTATTGTAGGGAATATTTCAATGCCTACCAAGTGTTACTGAGAGAGCGGCACGAGAGAGTCAGAGAAAGGGAGCACGAGAGAGTCAGAGCGGGTAATGATGGGTGGCCGGCCGGTAAGCTGTCTCTTCATCCTAATCACGGCCGCGGCAGACAATGAACTCGTTCGGACACGTCGACGGTTCGTGAGAAGACATCAATAAGCAGATATTAGGACAATCGCTTTTTCTATACATATACACCTTTTTTAAGAGAGTGAAAAATTCTTCAGTAGAGAAAGTAAGTAGGAAAAAGTAGAGAAATCACAAGTATTACTAAGAATTCGCAAAACAAGAGGGAACATTTTTTTAAGAATTAATTAGTACTACTTGTAAGTTCTCTAGTTTCATACTACTTTAGATTTCCCTCCATTCGACGCACTGGGCCAATGGGATTCTCTACGGGCGAACGGTGGCAATATGATATGGTTATTACATAGATTACCAATCAAAATTTAGATCAATAGCATTATTTCTTTCTTTTCCTTGTTTCCACAGTGTTTATGTCCGTGATTTATGAGAGGTCTGAGCAAATCATACAAATGAAGAACAAACTGTAGTTTTTATAAAGAAGGTGATTATTCCTTAAAGTAGTTGATGCCCTTGCAGAGGCTCGTTGATTGCTCTCAGTAGTGATCCTCATTCTCGGTCTGGCTCTCGTTTTCGTCCTTATGGCCGTAATCGTTCGAATGTGTTCCTTTGACTGCTCAATGCCACACCCTCAGACAACGACACTCATCGCAAATGACAACGCAACATCAAGGATTCACAAACTTCTCATCGAAAATGCAGCAGCTTCAAGTTCAGCCAAGCTCAAGCATTCAAGAGCAACGTTGTGGCTTTAATTTAAAAAAAAGTGGAATATACAGCGATCATTTTCCTAATGATTGTCATGGTTATGCTCTACTCGTAATAGCTACTATTAATGCTTGACTCTTATAAACGAGATAAATATGTTTCTTTTATAAATCTCTTTTTGACTGGGGCTGTCTCTACCCCTTTCAAAAAGATATTTTCCGAAGGGGGGGGGGCTGTCGACACCTAAGTCGATTCGATTCCTTTTTCCACAGCAGAAATGTTTTGACGATATAGACTCTTTTTGGACATGACTAATTATGGAAAGAGATGCTTTCAATTCATGACTATTCGCTCAGGCAACATTGTTTTGTCTAGAGCATCGGCCTACATACTCCCCTCCTCCTTTTCACCATAAATGTTTTCCTTTGCTATTAGAAGCCCGCAATGATCAGAAAAAATAGAAAATAAAAATAAAATTATTTTTTTTAAATAAGGTTTTCATAGAACGAACAACTCAATGAAACAAAATTATGATAAGAGATTAGTACTTCTTCGGTAAAATATCGAATACAGCGAAAGACGGAGAATAGGAAGAGCCCGGAGCCGGGTCGGGGACCCAGTGAACCACCTCTAACATTGAGAACAAATAATGAGCTGAAACAACCACGAACATGTTTAATAGAAGAGACAAGAAACGTCGTCAATACTATGGAGAAAAAAAATCGATTATCATAAAATGAATTTGAAATGCCATAAAACGGGGGTAAAATTACCAAGGAGAAGTCTCCCCACAAGATATAAAATACTGCAAATATGGAGGAAATGATGACAAGCAGCACGACTCGGAAAGAAATAAAGTGAGATCGGGAGAGAGAGACAGAGAGAGAGAGGCAGAGAAAAAAAGAGAGAGAGGAAGAGAGAGAGAGAGAGAGAGAGAGAGACAGACAGACAGAGAGAGACAGACAGACAGACAGAGACAGACAGAGAGCATACAAGTCAGTGAGAGCACAGAGAATTACATAAAAAGAGTGTGCGAATTGAAGAGACAGGAAGACGACAAGAGGAATGAGTGTTCGCCTCCTTTTGCCGTCTTTCCATTGCTGCCTCCTGGTCAATGTGCGCCATGGCGCCCCGTGTGGCTCTTGGCCGAACTCTTCGCTCGTACACAGCGATTCCACTGATTTACTAGCAATGGCAGCATACATCTGCCACGTCGCGAATCTATCGATATAGTCAAGAAATGTCGGTATGTTCAAGTCCTTCTGTTAATTTTTAATGTTTCTTTAGTGCTGAACAGGTAGAAAAAATTCAAGAAAAAATATTAACACCTTTGACTCCGGTTAATTTGTTTCCAGCGTCTTAATCCAAAAGGTTTAGCGAAAACGCTGCTACTTTTGCTCACGCAACTCGAATTGAACCGCAATCGAAGGCGACTTCAACAGCATTAAGATATATTTTTGTTTTAAGTACATTTATTCAATTATTTTTAAGCAAAGCGTAAGCCCAATTTCTTTTCCGTACATGTATACGTAAACCGGTATATGAATAACAAGCAAAGTTTGGATAAGATTTAGGCGCGCTTTTGCTGGTCGAAGTTGTCAATATTGTAGGGTGCATTTCGATTCGAACAGTGAGATCTAATGGGCGAGGTGCGTCTTCATCGTCAACAACTCAGACGACAAGGACTCGTATGGACACGGTATCTATTGCTTTTCATTTTCAAAAAAAATTTACCGGATTAAAGGTGCGACTTCCTTTTTTTGCCCCCAGCTTACAAATGCTCTCCAGACGAAGAGACAACTTACCAACGGCCTCGGCGGCCACGGCGTAGCGCTATCGATTTTTTTTTTTTGAAAATGGCGGGAAAATAAAATATTCACGAATTCAAAGTAGAGAATACAGTTAATTTCCTCAGGGCAGAGGGGATTTTTGTGACTTCGGGATACTTGCAATCGAAGTTTCTTGCACAACCTGACCGAATAAGGCAAAAAAAAACAAGACACTATTTATTCGCCTTAGATCTCCTTTAATGGAGACTTCTCGATTAGTCAGAATGCAGATTTTATAGAAGAAGAAAAAAAATAAGTGCATAACAAAGTATATTTAAATTTTTTCTTCTTCTACTTCTTCCAGATGGACTCTATCGAACTCTTCGTTCCGCGTCTTCCACCCACCCTTGCAATTCAAATACGGTCGGTCGCATATTTTTCGTTGTGTAGCGCCTCGTGTGACACTTTTGCTAGTATTCCGATATGGTTACGGAGAAACAACTACCATTTGTTCTTCTTTAAAGATTGATTGATTGCTTTTTAAAACCTAGGGACGTACTCGTCCTGGTGCGCAGCGAGAACTACACAATGCCACTTGACATCGCGCCCTCGACACTGCCGTAAAGGGAGGAGAGACAGCAGCAGTGCCGTCCTCCTCTTCTCGCTCTCGCCACCAGCCGTGCTATTAATCTAGAGAAAACTGACGCCAGTTTGGCCAAAAGTTAATGAAGATTTTATTTTGAGCTGAGTGAAATTTCGATGAAATCTATGTATAAGTCTCAGGGGAAGCCTTGGATTTCTTTTTATTTCTTATTTTCTTCCAGTGGTTTTTGTACGTATTTATATATGCAAATATATACATATATGTATGTTGAGAACTATGAACAACCTATTGGTTCCTATTCGGCGTCGGCAACCCAACTTGCCATACATTCGACAGCATCCTATGCTATTCTTCGCTCCCAATGAGAGGCTCCTTTGTGATCGCTTCCGGATGAGACCGGCTCGAGTTAAGCAGCTTGTACAGAATCTCGTGGCAGCTCTCAACCACTACTCTTTGGGTGACTGGGCCATCTCCGAAGAAAATCAGGCAGGCCGAGCAATCCGAGTTTGATATAGAGACGTCGAGAGAGCTGAAAAACATCTGCTAGTTCTATTTGTTTTAACACATGCAACAGGTCCTGATGCTGCTCAAATTTCGAACATCTTGGACTTTTGAGTCTTTTTACTTTTTTTTTTAAACTTGGAATACACAGCGATCGTTTTCCTGCATGTTATGGTTATGCTAGCGATGCTGTTCAAATAATATCTACTATTGATGCTTGATGCTTATTAACGAGATAAATCTTTTTTCCTCTTACAAATCTTTTTTTTCGATTGGGGGGAGAGGGGGGGGTGTCGGGGCACCAAATGTCGATTCGATTCATTTCTTTCACATTGATGTTTTGACGATGTCTCGACTCTTTTTGGAAATGACTAATCATGGAAAGCAATGCTCACATATCAGTTCGTGACGAATTACGGATTCCAAATTCTCGCCCAGGTAAGCAGCACGACTCAGAAATAAATATAGTGTGAAATACATCTAGCTTAGATTGGCAATAATTGTAATGTTCTGATGAAAATGATGTATATATCCTTGTGAAGTAAGATTGTCAATAATAAGACCGTACAATTAAAGTGCTGTGCAATACGTGGAAATGATTATTGTTAGATTAATGTGTTCGATGTGAGAGAGGAGGCCGAGAGAGAGAGAGATCATAACAACCAGAGAGAGCGTACGCGAAGCAATATAATTAAAGAAAGAGTGTGTGAATTGAAGAGACAGGAAGGCGACGAGAGGAATGAGTGGGCGCCTCCTTTTCCCGTCTTGCTGCCTCCTGGTCAATGTGCGCCATGGCGCCCCGTGTGGCTCTTGGCCGAACTCTTCGCTCGTATACAGCGATTCCACTGATTTACTAGCAATGGCAGCATACATCTGCCACGTCTCGAATCTAATAAGGATCTGCTCAAGATATATCGGTTTGTTCAAGTCCTTCTGTTTAGTCATTATGATTTTTCACTGTATAAAAAACTATTCTATTTATGACCTAGTTTTAGTGCTTTCTTTATCGACGCGCGGTGAACTTTGACGTATCGAACACAACTTAGGGTGCACCTAGCAAAACCTTAGGGCACCCTGGGGAAAGTGCAATGTGGCAGAGATGTCAACGGGTCTAGGCCATTTTTGGGCGCGTATTATTATTATCATATTTCGGCTTAAACAATTTCGTTAAAAAATTCTTCACATGTTTCACTCAAGCAAATGTGAAGTCAAAAAAAGATCGAGCTGTGTTAGATTTTAAAATGTTACGTAGCAATACACTTGCATTAAATATGTTCCGAGAACGAAATCAACACAGAAATTATGAAAAGAATAAAATTGACTAATTAATAAATAGCACAGCTTCTCGTCATCTGGGGTATCCCGTATGCGTATGCTCACCGACTCGTCCCAACACTCTCCATTCTCGTCACGGCGATCGCAGGCGTCCGCGTCTTGTTCTGCGTGATTAGTCAAAGTGACTATCACTAATTGATTAATTGATTAATAAATAAATTAATTAATTAATTAGTCAATTAATTAATTTTCATTTTAGTGCGCCGCCATCGTGGTATGATCGGCAGAGTGTAATTGTATAAAGAAGGTGATTCCTTCCAAGTATGTAATTGCTGCCCTTGAAATGCCTCGATGCTGCCGTGCTCGCATTTCTCATTGTCGTCCTGCTTGCCGTCACGCTTAATGGTTCTTGGAAATTTTACCGTATTTAACATAACGGATTAAAGTGACGACTCTTGTTTTACACAGCAAACATATGGAAATGCTCTCGAGATGCAGCTGCATGAACAGTCCACATTCAATCATCGAGACGCGGAGATCGAACAACCTATGGAAACGAGCAAATGACAACATAACCAGGGGTGGCCGGTTGCCGAAAATATCCGGCCCCGACCCACGATGGTAGGCCCCGGCCCCGGAGACGGCCACCCCTGAACGCAATATCAAGCAATTCACTGATCCTCATCGATAATACATCAGCCTCATTCCTGCACTTGGCAATGGATGAGCACCGCCGGCTTTCTGCTAGGAGGAGGGATTTCCTATTATGCGAGGCAATGGATCCGTGCTAGTGTGATTCTCGTTGTTATGCTCTTCAGGTTGTTCAAGTAATATCTACTATTAATGTTTGATGCTGATTAGCGAGATAAAATTGCATCTCGTTAAGTAAGATCTTGTATGAGAATAAAGATAAAGAGAAAGATTGGGGCTAATGGGTTGCCTTTTTCACCAGGAGCGTCAATGCCTAATGCCTATATCGATTGCTCTTTTCACAGCAGAAATGTTTTGACGATGTTGACTCTTTTGGAAAATGACTAATCATGGAAAGAGATGCTTTCAATTCTTGACTACAATGAAAGACAGAAAATAAGAGGCGCCCGGACCCGGTTGTCGGTGACGCAGGAAACAGCCCCCCAGTACTTTGAGGAGCATCTCATGCTTTTACCAATCTACATACGAGCATATTCCGTGGGTTTCCGTGAATTGTTACTAATCTACGCTCTGATTTCGACGTTCCTTCGATTTGCGGTTGCGTTTTCTCCTCGAGACCACAATGACTACTCTTCGCATCGCGACAGTTTACCTTCTGAACGCGGAGTATACCGTATCCAAAAAAACACTTCTAGTTCATGGTAAATCCATGTCTTACAAATTGAACTGAATCGGCTGCTCGAAACGCTGTTCAGCCTCTAAAATAGGAAAACAAATGAGCTGAAATAGAAGCATGATGTACAGAGAGGCAAGAATTCATTTGTATAGTTCACTCATTGTTAGACCTCTCGTAAACAGAGATGGTAAATGGCCCAAAAATTTTGGGCCGGCCCGGCCCGTCGGGCCCAAGGTCTGGGCCGGCCCGGCCCGAACCATTTCCGGGCCCTAGAATTTTGGGCCCGGCCCGGCCCGGCCCGGCCCGTGGGCCCGTTTGAGCCCGATTTTCAAAAAAATTCTGGGAAAAAAGTCCGAAGTGTTTTGAAATTCAGAATTTTTCATGCTCGTGCTTCGAATATTCATTTTAATGTATAGAAAAAGACTTTTAGGGGGAAAAATAAACAAATGAAGAAAAGTTTTGCTCTAAACAATGCCACCAGTCGTCCTGACTGGACGACATTGTGTGCTTATCGGGCCCAAACGGGCTCACGGGCCCGCCCAACTTTTTAGGGCCCGGCCCGGCCCGGCCCGGGGCCCTGGGAAATTGGGCCGGCCCGGCCCGCGGGCCCGCCAGGGCCGGGCCCTGCCGGGCCGGGCCGGGCCGTTACCATCTCTGCTCGTAAATTACGAAGACAAACAATTTTCTTCGAAAAATGTTATAAAATGTTTTAATTCTATTTTTATTTGTTGTAAATAAGCGAGAGAAATAGAGAGAGAGAAAGAGAGAGAGAGAGAGAGAAGGGTGAAAGAGATTGAGAGAGAGAGAGAGAGAGAGAGTCCCTTGGGCGGACTCCCTGTAACGAGACTGTAGATGCAGAGTGACTCGTACTCCTGCTGTATTATTAGCAACATTTATTTAGTATCTTGAAGTTTTCTTTCTTCTTTAAACATTTCGCTTTTATTTATTTTTTTTTTTAATATATTTTTTATTTTCTCTTTCTTTTTCGAATTTTAGTAAATTTGTCCCTATGATAAACATCAACAATTGTTTATCAGCGCGCGAAATTGTAAATGGAACAAGTATTTAATCTTGCAAGCACGAAGAATATTATTTTTATCAATTACTCTTTACCAAAGCAGGAAACTTTTAACATTGATCGAAGTTGGGTTGCATTTCGTCATATTAATTTATTATTTTGATGTCGATAATCGTCGCCGTTGTCAATGTCCGTTGCCGCTTTCTCCGTTGAAGCTGACGCGGGCGCGGCAGCTTGCGCCGAGGTGGCTGAAGCAGCTGACACGGAGGGGGCGTCAGCAAGAACAGGCGAATCCATCATGGCTTCTCGAGGAACGGGCTTGTCCACCTGGCAGAAAGATTTTCTGCATTATATTGTATTACTGTATTGTAAGAAGTTGGAAAAGTAAGTGGATTACTAAATAATTTCCGCACATACTATCTCCTCGGAATTAGATCGCTAATGAAGTTACCGTAAATAGCATATTCTTCGGAGGACACAGCTGAGATTTGAAAATTCTCTCTTTGTTCACTCGTATATACAATGATGTCATATTGCAATACAGTACCGCCAACGAGCCAGAGGGGATACGGATCGTATACGGATTGAGCCGCTTGATCCTCGCCTACTCCAGTGTGAATTCCGGATCAGGGATGACGAAAACCAGGCCCGGACCGGGCCGGGTCTTACTTTGGACCATCCCTGTCTCCGGATGACCAACACTCATGTGAATGCTCGAGCAGTCGGCATTGAACATGACCACGTAGGAGATGGTTGTTGTGGGCAAAGTGTCGTGCAGCACGATCATGGACGAGTTACGCGCAGCCGATGACCAGCAGGCTGAGCAAGAGGAATGAGTTATGAAAATTCGGACACACCGAAAATCGGACACACCGAAATTCGGGCATTCATGGACGCACACCGAAATTCTTATCGCCAGAATTCAGAGACACAGGGGGAATGAGGCACAGGCTAAGGCCGGCACCGGGCCGAGCGTAAAGGATTGGCGTAATTTGCCAAGTCCGCCAATCCTTGGCACATAGAGAGAGAGAGAGACAGAAAGAGAGACCAGTCAGAGGAAAAAGGGGTGCAAAAATGCTCACTGTCGTTGCCGATGCACTTGATGACCGCGTCAGCGAGCCCGGGCACCTTCAATGAAGCTCCAGTGAACATGATAGAATAGAGAGAGAGAGTGAAGAAGATTCAGAGAATCCAGAGAGCGATAGAGAAAGAGAGTCAGAGAGAAAGTAAGCGAAAAAGAGAGTAGGAGAGAACAAGAAAGAGAGTCACAGAAAGTGAGAGAGAGAGAGAGACAACGAGAGAGAAATATAGAGAAAAAGAGAGGGAGAGAGAAAGAAAGGAGGTTAGAGAGGGACAGAGAGTCAATGAGAGAGAGAGAGAGAGTGAGAGAGACAAGAGCGAGCGAGAGAAAGAGAGAAGCTCAATCTGACCTGATATCTGGAGTCCGGCTTGAACGCCTTGATGAGAACCGTGCAGTATTTGCGAAGAGTCGACTCGGACATCACGGCCGATGCAACGGCGAAGGCGCTGAATTTTATTTAATTAATTAAATTAAATTAATAATATTACGCTGATTGTTCTCTGAAGTGCATATTCTTAATTCATTTACAAAACTCCTTGCATCTTCTACATATTGACTATGGCAATTAATTAGAGCACTAGGGCACTAAATTGTGCAGAAGGTTTTGAAGAAAAAAAAATGTTAAGTAATACTTATCGTTTGAGCAATTTTTTGGGTCGTCGAGTTTTATTTTGCGAAAAAGTCTTATCCTAAAAGATAAAAGATAGCTAGAGCTTCCTCTATAATCTGTATGAATTGAGAACTAACACTGTAGCGAGAACGACAATAGATGGCCGCATCTCTGTAGGCTTCTTTCTTTTCCCGACTCCAAGAGAGAGAAGACGACTCTTTTATCTTCCACCTTCCCCGCCTTATATACATGAACGTACATTTTCCATTCATGCTCCCCTCAGGCTCTTTCTTTCGGCTCTTTTTATCACATCGCTTAAATAGCCAAGTCTTCAGATCAATGTCTCCGCGATAACACTTCTTCCTCTTCTTCCTCCAATCTAGCCCGCCCCTCTCAACAAAATATGCACACTTGGCACATTTCTCTTGTAGGCTAGAAATGTTAAACAAATGAATATGCAAAAAAGTCTCTTTTTTTTACTATTTTATTTGAGTATGAAAATATATTAGTAATCTCTCCTAATCCTAATACAACGAATGCCTCACTCCAAGCAATTTCATCCCCCAACCCTAAGAAGAAGTCACGGTAGGTGAAATTGTGCTCCGAATCAACGAAATGACCTATTTTTTGGGGATTTGCCAAGTTTTTTTTAAATATAAAACCACACATTTGCAGGGAGAGCGCCGTAATGGACACAGTCTTTGAACGCTCGAAGGCTCTTTCTGGAAGTGCGCTGGAAAAAGAAGATACTTGTCTTTATTCATATTGAGGTATTCTTGCTAGATTCACTGGTTCTGACGCTGAGTGTTTTAAAGGCACATTAGAAATGTTAGCTGTGAAGCTGGCAGAGAGAGAGAGAGAGAGAGAGAGAGAGAGAGAGAGGAGAGAGATAGGAAAGAGTAAATAGGTGCATAAATATATTTGTGCTACAGTATATTAACAGGCAGTAAATATGCAGTCAAGGGTACATTTGGAGTAAAAGGCAGTAAAAAAAATTCGGTCAAATAACATCAAACATACAATAGCACCGAAATTCGCAAAATAAAAAAAATAAGCACGGGTATGTTCAGCGTAAGTATACACATATCTCACTGAGATTGAGAGAACTTAAAAACGGGAAACGAAAATAACGAGTGTATTGTAATACTCACAAAAAAAGCATAAACAATAAAAAAAACATATATACTATTACCTACTACTTAGAGCAAGTACTAGGCAGAGAATCGTGTTTCAAGTTAGCAGTAATGTATGCAAGAAACCCGATTCTCATGATTTTGCTATACTATATCCGAAACCTCACAAAACATGAAGAATCTGATTTGGAAAGGCCATGTGAAAATATGTATAATAATGAAATCATCACCCTGAAGAGGAAGTTGGATTGGAAAAAAATAATTAAAAAGCCATAACATACCGGCTTAGCCAATTAACTAAAAAAAAATGTAGATCTGAAGCAAAAAAAATTTTGAAATTAAGTAAAAACATTATCGATTAGGCATATAGCAATTCCATAAAACAACGTAATAAATAACATGAATCATGAGGTGTACGTATAATGCCTTAGAGCCATCTTTTCGGTCAGGCGTGTTAGCTTCAGAACTACCGATAGATAGAATGCCCAAAAACTGATTGGATGATGGGTTGCTGCTCCCTAAGAGTCGAGGGGCTGGTCACAGGGACCCTTTGGGGTGGGGGGGGCGGTTACTGGGACCCTTTGGGGTTGGGGGGGGGTCACTGGGACCCTTTGGGGGGGGGGGAGGTGGTCACTGGGACCCTTTGGGGGGGGGGGTGGTCACTGGGACCCTTTGGGGGGGGGTGGTCACTAGGATCCTTTGGGTGAGGGTTGTTAGACCCTTTGGGGGGTGAGGGGTGGTCACTGGGACCCCTTTGGTGATGCAGACGTGGTGGTGCCTCCTCCTGTTCCGTTCTTCGATCGAAAGAGTGCGACTCGGTGATTGTAGAGGACCTTAACGCAAAAAATAAGTTCTAATCTAAAAGAAATTTTTTTTTATTCTACATGACAAATGTTCATTATATAAATATCTGAAAAAAAACACACAAACATATCATAAAAATTTAATAATATACGTATTAAAAATATAATATATATATTTAATATCTCAATTAGAATATCTGCTGGTGAGACGACAACCTCAGCGGATATTTACATTATTAAATTAATTAATTTTTTCAATTTTATGCTCACCTCATGCACAGCAAGTTGCATTCGACTCGCAAGGATCGGATCGTCCGCTTCCATCTCTTCACCCTGTGCCGCTAGCAACTCACCTAAAGTTCAAAGTTCAAAGTTTATTAAACAATCAGGGACTAGGCCACCTAAAATTAGGTTCATTTATTGTTTCTTAATTCTTTTCTATTATTTAGTATGGGGAAAAGAACTAGCATTTACTATATTTTTGTTTGTAAAATATATTTAAACTATTTTGGCGGGAAAAATAATTTCAAAAAAAAAACTAACAAAATGCACGCCACGACTTCTTCGCCGGAGTGTTTCCTTTGATATCCTCGCTCGAGAGGGGTTCACGGCACTTGCTGCACAGGAGGCTGCCGCTACTGCTGCTGCCGTTGCTCGGTCCCGGTCCGGGTCCGGATACAGTAACCGATCCCGGTCCCGGTCCTGGCCCGATAACCGCTGTACCACCGCTTCCGTTGCTCGTGCTTGGTCCCGCAACGCCGAATACCGTACTACTGCAATCGCCATTGCTGATGAAACCTTCTGGACGTGACTCAAGCGATGAAGGAAGCATTGACGACGGCAGGTACTGCACCTGAAGTCATGGAATATGCCTTTGATTCTCTCGGTTTCCCTCTCCTCTCTCTCTCTTCCCTCTTTCTCTCTCTCTCCCTCTCTTTCTCTCTGCTCTGTCTCTCTCCCTTTATCTCTTTCTCTCCTCTCTCTCTCTCTCTCTCTCTCTCTCTCTCCCTCTAACCACATAGTCACTCGTGCCGTTGACGCCGGACGTCGCTATGACGATCGGAATGCCTCCGGCGGTAGCACCACCGTTTCCGCCAGCAGCCGCCGCCGCAGCGGCTGCCGAGAAGCTGATTAGGTCGGAGAATCGAATCGGCGCCGTGCCGACAATGTTCGCCGACGCGGCCGCTGTCGAATCGACCGAAGATGGAGGAGAAGCGGGCTCATCTATGAGAATTATTTTTTTTTTAAATATAAATTTGTATTAATCCTAATTAATAATACAGTAGTAATTAAAACCTTCCCTAAAAGGTACTAATAATACTCTTCTAAATTTTTTTTTTTACAATAAGAGCGCTCTGAATTCGTCCTAGCAATATATGAGACTAATGTTAAGTTGAGCAGGCGGTTTACAGTTTCCAGGCCGCTATTACAGCTCAAGCATGCCATATAAGAGTGCTTCGCCTTCTTCGCGGTCGCGTATATCTAATTAAAGACAATGTGGCAAATACGGCTTTAAGAAATACATATGTGATTTTTTCTTCTTTTTTATTCTTAATTTCGCAAAATACATACATACCAAATTAGTGAGAAACTATGATGATTCTTCAAAAATCCATCAAACTACGGATTTGAGAAATGCGCTTTGCTTATTTTACAGATGCATTAATGCTAAAAAAAAACCATGGTAAAAATCTCCAAATACCTAGTTACTTATTCGAATAGCTTTCATTTCTTAATAAATAAAAATATATATAAAAATTTACTTGGCGGGGTCTGCCTCCGAGTGACGTCCTCGAGGAACATCATCTTCTCCACAAACTTTGGTAGAGCAAAGTCGGGCTGCCGAGATTTAATCCTGGAAAGAAGATTAGGTTTTTTATAGTAAGTACTCAAATTATGTATTTGAGAACAAGAAAAAATCAAGGATTACTGTACTTCAATTTTTAATATTATGAAATAAATAATTAAAATAACAAACTTGTACGCTTGACGGAAAGCAGCCTGAAGTTCGCTCCACTTTGCTTGAACACTGTCGCCTGGAAGGAAGAATATAGAGATAGGGGAAGATGGAGAGGAAGAGAACTAGAAAGAAGAGAGAGAGGGAGAGAGAGAGAGAGGAGGAAGAGAGAGAGAGAGAGAGAGAGAGAGAAATAGAGAGAGAGATCAAAAGTTGCTCCTTACAATCCAGCATCTTCGCGTGTTGTTCCGCGAGTATGCCCGATGTCTGGAGTGCAGTCGTGATCTGCCTGAGCTGATCTCTCCTCTTCGTCAGGCCGCGAAAGTCTGGATGGCCGTTGTCCCAGAAGGCGCGTCTGGAAAGAAGGATATCAAATAATTAAGTAAAATATGTTTTAAATCAATAAATGTAAATCTTTGATTACTAGATCAAAAATATATGAATATATTAAACAATAAATCATATCAAGGAATTAATTCCAAAATATGTCTAGTATATCTCTTCCCATACATATAATTTCTTTGTCGATATGAAAAATTATATCTTTAAAATTAAATATATTTCGTTACCAATATGTAAACAGTTTACTCGATATTTTATAGCAGCGAATATCGAATTAAATTAAAAGTAGTCACAATTTTGGGATTAGAAAAAGCAAATACGTCTACAATTTTCGTCCGCTTTATTATAATTGTTGCATAATTAATTTATGTTCTTTTTTCTTATCTCACCTCTTGCCCACTTCAGCTATCAGTCGATCCCCTAGCGGCTCGGTCCAAAGTGATTCGGCTGAAAAAAAATTACATATCGCTGCTAATCTTAATGTTAATTATATTAACTAAATTTGCCTAAATCATACTTTCAAGATTTGTAGTAACTACATTATCTTCAAATTCCCAATTACAATCTCCTTGCCTTTTTGGGGCATTTTCTAATGCGAAAAAACTATTATTCACCCTATTAAAACCATGTTTGAATCTTTAAAAAAATGAAATAAATAAATAAATAAATAAATATATATATATATGTATATATATATAAATGTGCCACTAACGGAATCCCTTTTCTCTTCCTAGTCCTAATACGATCCCTGGTCCATGTCCAAGTCCAGGTCCTGGTCCTCCTCCACTCTCCTTCATCGTGCCCGGCATTGGACTGTTCATCGGTGCGTCCATGACCAGTGGTGGGTAGTAGATGGGCGCAGTGATCACTGATTGCGAGGATGAAGCTGCTGATAGAGGAGGAGCGGTCGCGGCCGTTGTCGCTTCCTCTTGAGAGACAGACAGAGCGGAAGATCCGGCCGGTATCGGATGGTGCTGCTGCGTGTCACCGTAGTCGTCGAGTGGCTCCTCTTTCACCGAGTCCATATCTGGAAAAGAAAGGAGTGATATTGATAGCTTTAGAAAATATATTTTTTCTTAGCAAAGAAGGAGTTCAAAAAATGTTTACCTGAGCTTTTTTCAGCAAAAAGAATCGGCATTTTTGGCTCCGGTTCCTGGAAAAAAGATTCAATAAAAAAAAATGCATACACAAAACAATGCATGACTTATCTTCCCATTTTCTCCGACTTTCTCTCTCTCCCACCTTTCTCTCTCTGTCTCTCTCTATCTCTGCCTCTCTCTTTTTCACTGTCTTTCTTATCAATCTCTCTCTCTCTCCTCTAACCACTGGCTCAGTCGTGCCCGTGCCATGCAGCCTCTCTGATCTCCGCTTCCTCGTGCTTGGCAATGCGGTCAGCTCTATGATTTCCCTATCGTTTTCCGTAGTCGCGAACAGCTGGCACAGCTGGCCAAAGCGCTCTGGCTGCAGGAGGCTGAAAGAGAATTTTATTATTTTATCTTTTTTTAATTATTCTATTTCTTTTTTTCTTTTATATTATTTATTATCATAAGAATTTATTTTTTTCTAAATTTATTTTTGTATTTGTATTTTTATTTTTCTCTTGAATTAACTGCCTAACAATAAGTCTAGCACCACAAAATAAGTATATGAAGCTAAGAAATAATTTTTAAATAATTTTTTAAAAGAATTTATTTAATAATTTACTATAAAATTAATTAATCAATATAAAAAATATATATATATAATTAATATTTCTCCGACTTGGCAAAGAGTTCGGCGACATCTTCATCTTCGCCACCGAGGAAGGCGAGGGCGTTCGCGTATCTCCACGTCGGCGGAGGGGCTGAACGGAGAAAAGAAGCAAGTCGACGGGCGCGGCAGAGCATGCCGCACAGCCAGCACCACTTCTCGAGCACGCACAGGCCTGTAGAGAGAGAGAGAGAGAGAGTGAGAGAGAGAGGGAGGGACAGAGGGAGAGAGGAAGAGGGAGAGTGGGAGAGAGACGAGAGAGAGAGAGAGAGAGAGAGAGGAGAAAGAGAGGAGAGATAGAGAGAAGGCAAAAATACATGAGCAATAAAACGGTTAAAATTTTTTAAATAAAGGTGGAAAAAGAAAAGACGATAAATTAGGCATATAACTTTTACTTTTTTAATGGAATAAATAATATTTAAAGAAAAAAAAGACAAAAACTGACTATCGAATCGCTGGTCATGATTCGCGAGAACGTTCGCGACGTCTCGTACAGCATCCATGTCGATTGGCTTGTCGGGCACGGTTGCAATCTGTAGAGAGAGAGAGAGAAAGAGAGAGAGAGAGAGAGAGAGAGAGAGAGAGAGGAGGAGAGATGGGGGAGAGAGAGGAGAATGAAGGGAGAAGAGAGAGAGAAAGAGGAGAGAGAGAGAGAGAGAGAGAGAGAGAGAGAGAGGAGGGGGAAGAGGAGGAGGAGGAGGAGGAGGAGGTGGAGAGATGGGAAGAGAGAGGAGAATGAAGGGAGGAGAGAGAGATAAAGAAATAGAGAGATGGGGAGAGGAGAGAGAAAAAAAATAACATTATTTACTTACCTACATATTTAACATTTATTTATTCATATATTTAATTATTCATTCAGTTATTTATTTATTTACTTATTCATTTATCCCAATATAAATTTACCTATTTATACCGCTTGTCAGACGTTTCATACGGTATAAAATGAATAGAATGACGTAGAATGAATAAATAACGAAAGTTATCGAAAAGAGACCCTGAAAAAAGATACAAATCCACACACACAATCTGTAAATCTCCAAAATCCAATTCTCCGTTAATAAGAATAAAAAGAGAGGATTAGCAGCGCAAGCAACGAAAATGAGCACGTATACAGATTATTTAGCAAAATATTACCATATTTCCCTATAAAGGACAAAAACGCAGAAATTCGTGAGAGACGAATATAGATGAGATTTTTGCACAGAGATCTTCCGAGGAATGCACAGGAACGGATCTAATTGTAAGCTGGCTCAGACGTAATACAGCTTTCCGTTCCTTTCGCTCTCTCTCTCTCTCTCTCACCCTCTGTCTCTCTCCCTCTCCCTCTCTCTCGCCCTTAGATTAACTTAATCCAATTTAGTGCACTCTGTCTCTCTAATAAAGCCTTGCAATCGCCTCAAATGGTCTTAACATGTCTGAATTAGAGGTGCCAAATCTTTGACGCACGAAATGTCTTATAGTTAGTAGACGGCATAAAAATTTGTTTTATAACTACTTTTCTTTTTTGCGTAAAGAGTTGAAATATCTTTTCTGTGTATACGAATCACGTTAGAAGGAGCATTATATACTTATATCTTTTATATTTCATAGTAAAATCAAACCCATCAGTATATATATATATATATATATATATATATATATATACTTTCATTTTAAAAAGAAGAGAAAAAACATTATAAAAAAACTTCTTAATCCGCACGTACACCACTGGCCGGCTTCGTCACTCCGTGCCAGAGAGTGCGCTTCTGCTCGACGAGTGCGATGAGCACGCCACGAATCGTGTCGTCCCATGGTGGGCGGGGCTGGAAAAAATTTTTTATTTATTTATTTTAATTAACAAAAATAAAATAATAAAAATTACATTAATATATTGAACTATATATATTTGTTAATTATGTTATTAATCTAAACAAAATTACTTATAAAGCTTTCAAGTTTTTTGCTTGAAAATTTTTTTTATTTAGATATAAAGATAGAAGTTTTGCTTTCAAATCCCATCATAGCTAAAAAGACGATGGCGTAGACAAATTTTCAGTTATCCTTCTTGTTTAAAAAGAAAAAAATAATCGACATTTCGGGCCCAATCAGCGTGTAATAGAATATATTGGCTATTTTTAGCATGAATTACATGAAAATGCAGGAAAAAAAGGCTTTTGCTCACACATCCTTCCTCGGGGCTTTTGGGCGCCCCATTTGACACGTTTACGATTGTACTGCCTATGAGGGGAAGAAAATAAATAATCTATTGTCTCCACTTCAATTACGAACAGTTATAGAGGCGGTAAATAGAATACAAAGTGTCTTTGTATATCTGATAAATGAACAACGTTTGCACAACCCAATCGGTGAAAATAAAGTAATTTTTTTTTGTTTTGTAAAAGAAAACTTCTTACTGAATTGCACAAAAAATAGTTTTTGTTACGCAAATTATTAATGAGAGAAAAACATATCAAAAGCTAGACAGACGAACGAGAAAAGTCTCTGCATTGAAGGAGAGAAAGGCAAATAGATGAGGAGATTATTGCGCATAAAAACCGAGAAGAAGGAGTATGGGTAAAAGGTGAGTGCAATGAGAGAATGAGAACGATAGAGAGAGCGAGAGTTAGAGGGAGACAGAGGAAGAGAGAGAGGGAGAGAGATTGCGTGAGCCAAAGAGACAGAGAAAGAGAGACAACCCAAAAAAGTGTTCGCCCCAAGTATGACGGTTAGTCTGGTGTTGTTCTCCAACAATAAGCCGGGTGCTTGGAAGAGCGACATTCAGGAGAAGGATTCAAAGTACAGCAAGGGAGGAGAGAAATGGGCAAGGTGGTGGAGGGACAAAAACAGAGAGAGAGAGAGAGAGAGAGAGAGAGACAGAGAGACAGAGAGAGAAGGAAAGAGAGAGATAGAGAGAGTAGAGAGCAAGAGGGAGATATAGAGAGGAGAGGAAGCTAGAGAGACAGAGAGAGGAGAGAGAGAGAGAGTGGAGAGGAAGAGAGTGAGGGAAGCATATATAGAGAGAAAGGCAGAGAGTACGCAAGAAGGAGAAGATGAGAGACAGAAAAAAATGGGTAAAAGATATGGCGCCTATGTTGTGGAGAGAGCCATGTGAGCAGTAAACTAGCAGGCAATAAAGAGAGAGAGAGAGAGAGAGAGAGAGAGAGAGAGAGAGAAAGAGAGAGAGAGAGAGAAAGAGAGAAAGAGAGAGAGAAAGAGAGAGAGTAACTTGGTTAGTCAAGGAATAGAGTACGCAGTGTTCGAGGGACAGTGTTGTGTACAAGCGAAAGTTTAAGAGAAGATAAAAGAGAATGAGGGAGAGAGAAAGAGAGAGAGAGAGAGAGACAGAAAAAGAGAGAGACAGAAAGAGAGAGAAAGAAAAAAAAATCGTTCGAAACGGAGAGTTTATCACGAGAGTGGCCTGACCATGAGCAAGTGGTCTCGTCTTCTCTCGCTCTCCCTTTCTCTCTCAGCCCCTCTTTACTCTCTTTCTCTCTCTCTCCTTTCTCTCTATTTCGCTCACCCTCTTTACTTTCTCTCTCCTCATTTCCATCTCTCATCTTGACAGGTTGGATCGAAACACATGTCATCGAGAAGGCGGTGCAACTAGTCCCGTCTGGAAGGTACAGGTTAGGGGGCTTGAATGGGGTGATGTATCCTAGTGAGAACAAGATCGAGAGAGAGATAGAGAGAGAGAGAGAGAGTGAGAGTGAGAGTGAGAGAGAGAGAGTGAGAGAGAAGTAAAAGAAAGAGAGAGAACGAGAGAGAGAGACCGATATTGCGAAATGTTGATAGAGGAAAAACATTCCAGAAAAACAAAGAGGACTAAAAGACAACTGAAAATCAAACGAAGTTAAACTAAACAAAGCGACAATTTTTTTATTCTTATTTTATGTGCAGCGAAATGAAATATTCCGCGGAAAAGTATGATGTAAATGCAAGATAATGAACGGGACGAAGAAGACAATGAAAAGTTGAGATACATACGAGAGCATAGGAACACAAGAGAGAGGAATAGAATGTAGTAAAGAGGAGATGGAGAGAGAGATAGAGAGACCGAGAGAGAGAGAATGAGAGAGAGATAGAGAGCGAGATGGAGAGAGAGAGAGAGAGAGAGAAAGAGATAGAGAGACCGAGAGATAGAGGGAGCAATCGGGAAAGAAGAGAACCACTGTATTAGGGAACAAGTTTCGTCAACATCCCGGTTGCCCCCTCGCTCATTTTCTACCTCTCTGTCACAATGTGGAAGACACTCTATTCGTTTCCCTGTCTCTTCTGTCTCTCTAACAATCTCACTCTCTCTCTCTTTCTCTTTCTCTATCTCTCTCTCGTCTTCTTCCATCTCTCACTCTTTCGCCCCCTAGTCTTCTATCGCCACCATTTGGCTGTTTATTTTCTCTATCCCTTCACTTCCAACATCAACTAACGATTGCTTCAAACGCTCTCACCAGAGGACTTTTTCTTGTCATTAACGAATATTTATGAAGAAACAAACCTTTTGTTATGTTTTTTTTTTCTTACTTCTATCGCACACAAACCCGTGTGATTCTAGTGCAATTTAGGTGTGAACTGCTCCAGAAACCAAGAAACCAGATCTAAGAAATGATGAGTCTACTTCTTTGTGGAATAAAATGTTTTATTCCTGACCAATCCTAATTATTCTTATACACAGCCAATGTTTGCGCCTGTTTGCCATCACACAAAATATGCCTCCTTCCGCTCGTCTCTCTCTCTCTCTCTCTCTCTCTCTCTCTCTCTCTCTCTCTGTCTCTCTCTCTCTCGCTCTTTCTCTCTCCATCTCGCTCTAACTCTCCTCTTCCTCTCTATCTATCCCTCTCTCTCTCTCTCTCTCACTTTTTCACTACATTTCACACTGCGTTCAACGTATTATTCGCCGATTTCGCCATTTAGTTTAACATTTAGTTTTCATTCACTGCTCGTTCTCGTTTAAGGCGCGTAGAAATAAAAAAAAAAGTTGCTCGCCTAGGTTCCAAATGCCTTTCTCATTTCTCATCACTTTATACTTAACTGACTCTCTCTCTCTCTATCTCTCTCTCGAACTCTCTATCTCTCCCTCTCTCTAACTCTCTCTCTCTCTTTCTACCTCTCTCTTTACATCTCTCTCTCTCTCTCTCTCTCTCTCTCTCTACCTGTTTGACGAAGGTCTTTGAGTGAAGTTTCGCGTATGCTGTCGAGAGTGATAGCCGGGCGGGTGGTGGCGCGGCGGCAGCGAGGCCCGTGTCCTCCTCCTTGATGCCTGTGATGGCAGACGCGGCGGCAAGCGAGCTGGTGCGGCGCGTCTGAAAATGGGCTCTAATTTAAGCTCCGCCCACCCGTCCACTTTGGGGGAGGGGTTCACTGACCTGATTCGGCATCTTCTGTGCGCGGTGCCTGGGCTAGAGGTTCGATCGGGCTTTAAAAGTGGCTGCCTCGTCTAGTCGAACCGAATGTAGAAACTATAATGGGCGTAGGGCGTCATATATCATGAGAAACACAGAAAAAAGAGGGAGAGGGAGAGAGTTAGAGAAAATTAACATGAGAGTGAAAGAGAGAGAGAGAGAGAGACAGAGAGAAAAGAGAAAGAAATATTAAGTGAAATAGAAAACATATTTTGTAACTATCTCTCTCTCTCTCTCTCTTCTCTCTCTCTCCTCTCTCTCTCTTCTCTCTCCTCTCTCTCTTTCTCTCTCTCTCTTTCTCTCTCTCTCTCCTCTCTCTCTCTCTCTCTCTCTCTCTAAAGTCACACGAATACGATCGATCTGGCCGACCAAGCACACACCGCCCCCTCTTCTCTCTCTCCCTCTCTCTTGCACACGAGAACCGAGGGAGCAGTCTCCGAGTGGGCGTGGTCTCGCCCTCTTTTCTGTCTTGGCTCCGCCCCTTCCATCATGTCTCAGCTCCCCCCCCCCCCCTGTCCCTTTGCTTGCCCCCCCCCCCTCCACCCCTTGCCTTCTCCCGCCCTTCTTTCGCGATCTCACTCCCACTTTGTGTCTTGTGTGGAGAAAGGGAGGGGGCAGTCTCTCTCTTTCTCTTTATCTCTCTCTCTATCTCTCTCTCTATCTCTCACTCTCTCTCTATCTCTCGCTCTCTTTATCTCTCTCTCACTCATTCTCTCAGCATATCTTATATATGCATGTGTATGTGTTGCTGCTGCATCCCTCTTCTCTCCTTCCTTTCTCTCTTCGCTCCGACTGTTGGAGTGTAGAGAAGATTGACGCGTCAGAGAGCGCCGTATAAGAGGCAACGAAAGAAAGAAATAGAACGGCAAATAACGGGGGCAGAGAAGGTGAGGAAGAAAGAGCGAGAGCGAGAGAGGGAGAGAGAGAGAGATAGAGAGAGAGAGGAGAGAGAGAGAGAGAGAGAGAGAGAGAGGGTTGTGTAAGTGTGCTGGCTGTGCGAATGAACGAGTGTAGGGAGGAGAAGGAGCGGGGTGGGTGGGGCCCCGATGAGAGTGAGAGAGAGTAGAGGAGAGAGAGACACAGACAGTGAGAGTAGAGAGAGAGAGGGGAAGAGTGTGAAAGAGAGAGAGAAATCGGACGAAAGTGGGAGGAGGCAGCCGGGAAGAGGGGCCGCCCAGAGCTAGCTCGTTCTCTCTCTCTCTTTCTCTCTCTCCTCTCTCTCTCTATCTCTCTCTCTCGTCCACCCTCTCACTCTCTTTCTCACAATATCTCTCTCTCTCTCTCTATCTCCTCTCCCTCTTCAACAATCTCAGTCGCCTTCCCCAATCTCAATCTGCTTCACCCATCCTTATCTTTCTCTCTCCTCTGCAACTCTTTCGCCGTTTTGGCTTCAACCTTAGAAAGAAAAAGGAAAAAGAGAAGAAGAAGGAGAAGATGCGCGCACTTCTCCTTCATTATCTCCTCATTAAGATTTCAGCGACCGAAAATGAGCGGACAATTGGGCTGACTGTGACAGCTAATTATTTGTTATAATTAGTTCAATTAAGATTATTATTATTATTATTACGATTATTAGTTCAATTATAAAAAATATTGTCACTAGTTCAATTATCATTTTAATTAGGCATGAAATGTTTATTATCCGTCAAATTAGTGCGTTATTATGCACTTAGAACTAACTTCAATATAATTATTAAATTAAACTGCAGTAAAACTATTTGAACTGGGTGAGAAAGAAGCAATCATTTCGCCATACTGACTAAGCCATATTTTATTACCTTTTAAATACACAGAGAGAGAGAGAGAGAGAGAGATAGAGAGAGAGAGTGAGAGAGAGAGAGAGATAGAGAGAGAGAGTGAGAGAGAGAGATGGAGAGAGCGAAATAGAAGGAACAAGAGATAATCAAAAAGAGGGAAGAGAGTGAGAGAGAGAGAGAGAGAGAAAGAGAGAGAGAGAGAGAGAGAGAGAGGGTGAGCGAAGGAAACAGACAGGTATAGCTATAGCTAAATCGACCACAATACACAAATCCCCGTCAAATCTCCGCGAGCTTCTATACAGATTTACTATGCATGCCACTATCAAAGAGTATGGTCAAAGTCGTCTAAGCTCGCGTGAAAGTTGAAACTATTCTCGCAAAATGGTGTAATATATAATAGGGATAAATTTATTTTCATATTTTTTGCGATAATAAAGCATAACGAAATTTGGCAGAAGGCCAACTATCAAGTCAACTATAATTCTATTCTATTCGCCATAATAAAAAAAAACGGTTGTATCTATCAATTTTCTGCCACTCTTTTTGCGTAGCCCAAGTTAAAAGCCGAGAAAAAAAATCAAATTAAATGTGCCGTAAACAAATCATTTAATCTCATCTTCAGAAGTATAAAGGAAAAACAAGTTTTTTTTTATGCAATACAATTAAGATGCCTTCTTATCACTAAATGCAAAAAAAGGAAAAATATTCTATTCGCTCAAATTTATGCTTGCCAGACTAGTTAATTGAAGCTAATATTAGGGGACTAACAGTTTTTTTTAAATAAATTAAGTAATACTTGATGTGCTAGCCATTAAAGCTGAATAATACAGGAAACAATGCTCCCGTATAAAACGAAAGCGCGAATAAAAGTATCCGTAGTTGAGGAAGCAATTAAAATAATTAACTAACAAGAACGCTACGACATATCTCGACCAAAGATTGGTTGACTTCTAAAACAGTTTCATTTTTGCCCGCTGGATCCGTACGAAAATTTATTAATTTAAAAAGGAATCTAATTTGTTCCTTTTTCGAAAATAGCGGTTTTTTTAAGCCACCAAAACTACCCGTATATCATATAAACTAAAATAATAATCATTATTTAAAAAAAAGAAAGCACCAGTAATGAGTGTGATCCTACCTGATTGTGAGAAGCTAGGAGATGAGCCAAAGTGGAGGGTCAATTCTTCGTGTGGTTCCTAAGAGGACGACCATGTTGTCTGCAAGAAGGCGTGAGAGTAACATCACTTGTCACATATCAAACAATAAAGCTAAAAAGGGGGTTTAAAAACAATTGTCTAAACCGAAACATACAAAACTATTATCAACACAGAAACTTAATTCCAGATTTAGTACACAACTGACAGAACGAACTGTAGTCGCTCCAGTGAACTGCTCCGTACCTAACATTTCATAGGAATATTTGAGTACAAATGGAAATTTGACATTTGTAAGCGAAACGTTTATTGTTACTGTAGTAATTATACCGTAACATATCCAACAAATAGTAATTGAATTCCTTATTTTGTACCTAGAAAAATTAATTTTATATATGTGTGTGTGTATATAATTTGGTTGCTGAATAATTGAAGACATCATTTCATGAAAGAGAGATTGAAGCGAGAGATAAGATGCGAGAGAGCGAGAAAGAAAGAGAGGTAGATAGAGAGAGTGCGCAAGATAAAGATATTAAGAGATAACTATGAGATCGAGTGATAACAAAAAAAAGTTTAATTTTTCCATTATATGTCTTATCATTCAGCCAGAGTTTTTGCTCTAGAATTAAACAATACACGAATATCATCTATTTTGAATAGCCTTGGCAAACATTGAGATAAAAGTTTATGCCTAAAATGAAGACAAAATTATGAGATTGAATTTAAACAATTTTACATCTAGAAATCTCGCAGAATAGTATTTGTTTACTATGGTTTTAATGTTTTGTGAGCGAATTGATATTACAAACACAACAAGAATATTCGCGGACGTCAATAAACTGACAAGAAATTAGCAGTATAGAAAATGTCTCTGATATTTTCTGAAAGAGTCTATATTTCATTTATATACATATAGAGAACCCAACTATGTAACATCCTATTCAATAAAAATATTGTTTTGATATATATTTTTTTCAAATTTCGTTCTCTGTACACATCACGAGTTTCTTCTTCTGAATGACAAATTTTTATATTACGAGTAGTCAGCATTTAGACATTTTTTTCTCCCTCTCTCTCTCATTTCTCTCTCTCTCTCTCTCTCTTCTGTCTCTCTCTTTTCTCTCTCTTTTCTCTCTCTCTTTTCTCTCTCTATACTCTCTCTCTTTTCTCTCTCTCTTTTCTCTCTCTTTTCTCTCT
Source organism: Allodiplogaster sudhausi (assembly GCA_945643635.1). Lineage (NCBI taxonomy): Eukaryota > Metazoa > Nematoda > Chromadorea > Rhabditida > Diplogasteridae > Allodiplogaster > Allodiplogaster sudhausi. The sequence goes on from CALZFC010000108.1 coordinate 239,096, forward strand.
CTCTTTTCTCTCTCTCTTTTCTCTCTCTCTATCTCTCTCTATTCTCTCTCGCTCTCTCTCTATCTCTCTCTCTATTCTCTCTCTCTATTCTCTCTCTCTATTCTCTCTCTCTATTCTCTCTCTCTATCCTCTCTCTCACTCTCTCAATTCTCTCTCTCTCTCTCTATCGTTCTCTCTATCTCTCTTAATCAGTCCCTTTGAATCGTTCTCTCCATTTCGCGTTAGCTATAATTCTCATCACAAACAAGCACAAACATACAGCATGAGCTGATAAGAACAGAGAAATGCTGTAGAATGCGACACGTTCGGGAAAAAGGCCAATTTACACCGTAAACACATTTTCCTTTTTTTACAACACTTATTAACACTGAACACTGAAAACTGTTTATTCAATATATTACAAGACAATAGCATATTATATACAATCAAATAACAACGAGTAAATAGTTATCAAGAAATATGTTCATAAAGTAATTCGTATTTCAAATTTTTCTGATATGACTAATGTATGAGTAAATGCATAGGGATTGGTTCCAGAAGAGATAAATGGTTACAATACATCATCCCTCTTTCAATCTCCTTCTCTGATCGCTCATTCTCTATTCCTCTCCCCCTCTCTCTCTCTCTCTCTCTCTCTCTCTCTCTCTCTCTGTCTCTCTTTCCCTCTTTCTCTTCCCTCTCTCTCATTTCTCCTTCTCTTCTCTCTCTCTCTCTCCCTCTCTCTCTTTCTCTCTGGAAAAGAGCGGGAAATTCAAAATACGAATTGCAAACTCCATCATGTCGTCATTTCTGCTTTCGTCACGTCAATTATTACTCCGCTGCAAATGCTATCAGCAGACCGCCGTGATGAGTCAGCAACCGATTGCGACATTGCACAAGAATCTCTCTCTCTCTCTCTCTCTGTC
>CALZFC010000108.1:247500-260000 GCA_945643635.1 Allodiplogaster sudhausi
CGGAAGCTCCGCCCACTTGCACCCTGAGGGCAGGAGAGGAGCGGCTTTTACCTACGACGAGCAGTCTGTTACCACCGCTCTCTTTCTCTCTCACTCACACACTCTCTCTCTTCTTTCTTTCTCTGCCTCTCTATCTCTCTTTTCTCTCTTTGTTGCTTTCTCTCTCTCTCTCTCTATCTCTCTCTATCTCTAGTTCTCCACCGGACGGGAAAAGACCAAGGAGTCATACGGTAGTCTTGAGAATATGTCGCGTAGCATTCTGCGAATTTAATACGAAATGAAAGCGCAATGAACACACTACATTGAATGTCTGCGAGAGGGAGAAGGTGAGAGAAAGAATGCGAGAGTGAGAGAGAGAGTAAGAAAGAAGAGAGAGAGAAGAAGAGAGATCTTAGGCACTAAGAGCATATCTTGCAGAAAGAAGACGAGAAATGTCACCTGTTAATGGAAAACAAGAATGTGTGATTCGGAAAAGCACAGCAATGTACAAAAGATTATGGAACGAAAAAAAAGGCCAAAGGGGGGAAAATTTTTTTCTTAAGCATTATTTTTCTGAGAATTTGCTCGAGATCAGCTTTCATTCAGACTACGTCTAAGTGTGTGTATAATTAATACCCTTTAAGATGAAAAAAAATTCTAATTGATACCTGGCCATGTGCGCAAGCCAAAATCTGTGTCCTACAGAAGCTACTAGAAGCTACTTTTCATGTTTGCGTAATGGTAAGCATCAAAATTTCAACGAGAAAGAGAGGGAGAGAGAGAAAAAAGGAGAGAGAAACAGAGAGAGACAGAGAGAAAGGGAGAGAGAGGAGAGAGAGAGAGAAAGAGAGCGCGAGAGAGAGAGAGAGGGAGGTCGAGAAGATTCCGAAATTACTTTTCTTTGTAATTAGTCAGTTTAGGACATGCTTGGCAAGACACCGGTGAGGCCCGAGGATAAGACGGCATTGAGCGTGGATAAGTACTGTGAGCTTTTACGCAAGCAGCGAGAGAGAGAGAGAGTGGGAGAGATGCAGAGAAAGAGAGAAAAGAGAGAGAGATGTGGAGAGGGAAATAGTGAAGGAGAAGCAGACAGAGAGAGAGAGAGAGAGAGAGAGAGAGAGAAAGAGTCGGCTGATATTCCCCGGACATTCCTCTATCGTAAGAGGGCCTGTATCGCGCACGAGGTGGATACAGATAAAACGCATGAGCTCAGAAAAGAGAAAACGGAAGTGAGAGAACATACTTGTGAGATAGGAGACGTAGAAGCGAAGATCGAGAGAGAGAGAGAGAGAGAGAGAGATCGAGAGAGATAGAGAGAGAGAAAGGAGAGGAAAGAGAGAGAGAGGGAGAGAGAGAAAGAAGAGGAGAGAGAGACAGAGAGACAGAGAGACAGAGAGAGCACAGTGGCTAAGCCGACATCCTTCCTCGATCCAGGTGTCGTCCATCTACCCAATCATTTCGGAACGGGGATCGGCCAACAGCTTAGCCACAGCTTTTCCTGTCTTCCATTCTCTCTCACCCTCCCTCTCTCCTTCTCTCTCTCTTTTTTTCTCTCTCTTTCTCCCTCTCTCTCTCTCTATCTCTTTCTCTCATTCTCTCTCTCTCTTTCAATTCTCTCTTTCTCTCTTCCATCATCTGAGTTATTCTCGACAATGATTAGCGGGCCCACCAACGAACGGTGTTACTCTCTTTTGCTGCCAGATCAGCAGCACTTTTAATACTCCCTCATCTCTCTCTCTCTATCTTACTCTCACTTTCACCGGCTCTCTCTTTCTCTCTTTTTTCCTTCTCTCTCTTTCTCTCTTTCTATATCTCTCTCTCTCTTCCTCTATTTCTCTCTCTCTCTCTCACTCTGCCCCTCTCCCGTACTGGCTGCATACCATTGTCATGAAGGGCTTGCCCAATTTCGCTCTCAATCGCATTTGTACAATGCAGGCATCGTCAATATTACGATGGGCTTATATAAGCAGAGAGAGAGAGAGAGAGAGGGAGAGAGAGAGAGAGAAAGATAAGGAGAGGAAGGCATAGAAAAGAGGGGAAGTGAAATGGTCGGCTTTAGATCCAATAAACACCATGGTCGCGTCGACGTATAGGCCCAATCCTGAATCAATGAAAAAGAAGAGAAGAGCGGGAGAAGAAGGAAGAATCGAGAGAATGGTCGGGGCTGTTCAATCGAATTCCAAAGTGGAGAGCGCCAAGCGTCTAATGCTAATACTTCATCGAAAGCTCTCCATCCGAAGGATATAACCAAATGCAAAATGCACATCACACAAATTGATGCACTAATTATCAAATTTATAGCCACTTTTGAAAATGCTTGATCAAGTTGCGAGGAAAGGAGAACAACCAGAGAAAAATCGAGTGCAAAAAGAACCGGAAACGGTAATAAGTATAACTACTATTTGTGCCCATTTCTCATGTGCGTTTTCAGCAAGCGATTCTGGCGAGGGAATTAGTAGTAAGCCAATTTCCCGGGGAGAACGAGGCAGCGAGAGATAGGAGAGTGAGAGGGTGAGAGAGTGAGAAAGTGTTAGACTGTAATAGAGAGAGAGAGAGAATCAGAAAGAGAGTGAGAGAGTGAGAATGAGAGAGAGAGAGAGTCCATTCATCTGAGTCCAATTTTCCCCATTAGGTTCGGTCGCAGAGCTTGCTTGAGTGCGGTATATAGAATGGCTAGTAGCTACGGTAGCTGGGTGGTGTCGGTGACTAAGTGGTTCTTAGGTGGGTGGGGGGTGGCTTAGGTAAGTGGTTCATAGATACTAGGTGGGAGAGCGGGAGGAGAACTGACTGTCTTGCAAGAAGCAGAAGTGGACAGATCTGGAGACGAACCTCGTTGGAAACAGCCAGGTGAAGGAAGAGATGTGCGGTTCATTTCATTTCGTAATGTGCGGCATACCCGTTATTGAGCCGGAAGGATGAGTGGGATGCAGTGAGAAAGAGAGAGAGAGAGAGAGAGAGAGAGAGAGAGAGAAAGGGAGGGAGAGGGAGAGGGGGATGGTGAGAGAGAGAGAGAGAGAGAGAGAGAGAGAATAGAGAATGAGACAGGAAAAGAGACAGAAGGAATGGAGAAGAGAGTTGGCATTCAGATGACATTCTCTCTCTCTCTCTCTCTCTCTCTTTCTCTGTCTAGCAACCCCTCCCCTATCTCGTAGTCCATTCTCTTCTGTGATCTGCGGTAGCCGACTCTTCGCGATGTCGTCGGGCTCCCGCAGATTACCATGGAAACAGCGGAAGGGTTTGAAAGAATATGTCGGGCAAGCACAGACAGAGATAAAGAGAAAGAGAAAAAGAGAGAGAGAGAGAAAGAGAGAGAGAGAGAGAGAGAGTAGAAAAAGACAGAGAGGAGAGTGAGAGGCAGAGAGTATAGAGAGGGAGAGAGAGAGCAGCAAAGAGAGAGTGAAATGAGAGAGAGAGAGAAATATAAAAGAGGATAAAGAGAAAATAGAAGAAGGAAACAGACGAACATATGCCTGTCCGACAAGGCGACTTCTAGGAAAGCATGAAAAAGATATGACAAATCTACGTATTATCTCTCTGCACATGATAACGGGTTTCTGCCTACGCGATTATTACGTGCGAGCTCAGAGGAATGTCAAATACGACATTTTTGAAGAAGATTGTCATTTGAGCAAACTACATATACATGCAAATAAAGAACAATGGCAAATAAATTAACAATGTTATTGTAATTCTGTGTATTGATCAGAGATTCACTCAGCGTTCTGGATACACATAAACACAACTGCAACTGCTGTGGTAATCCTGTGCGAGTTTTTTTTTAAGAGTAAAGAAAACAATATTCGACACAAAATTTAATATACCAAGATATCCATACATACTACATTGCTCTGTTTAAATCAAGGTTTGGATAAAGAGAGAGAGTGAGAGAGAGAGACAGAGAGTGAAAGCGAGTCTAAGAGAGAGAGAGGGAGAGAGAGAGAGGTTTTGACAGAGTAATAAAGATAGCGAGAGAGAGAGAGAGAGAGAAAGTGACAGAGAGAGATAGACATTACTTTGCAGAATGCGCTACAGAACGAGCGCTGTTGCTAGGTTCCGGTCTAGATTGCGCAGCTTCCTCATTTGTACAATGCACTAGTCGGTCAAGACAGAGAAAGAGCGAGAGAGAGAGGGAGAGAGAGAGGGAGAGGGAGAGAGAGGAAGAGAGAGAGAGAGACAAAGACCGAAAACGACAGAGAAAGAGAGTTTTTTCTATGTATGCATGTACTACATTTACCGGGCATTGTGTGTGGGCTTTTGCCAGCCAGCAACTTCTGCTCCATTCTGTAAGTGATTCTATTCTTCACTCTATCTTTCTCCGTTTCCGTCGTTCCTTAGTCCATTTCTCTCCCTCTCTCCTTTTCTCTCTCTCTCTCTATCTTCCTTCTCTTCTCTCTCTCGCTCTCTCAGTCCCTTTCCTGTCTGTCTCTCTCCTCCATATCTCTCTTTGTCTCTGTGTCTCTCTACCTCTCTCGTTCTCTTGCTACCTTCCGTCTGCTAATAGCCAATTCCGCGCTTTCCTCCAGCTACATGGCAAAGTCGTTTTGTAGCGGACTCCCCTTCTTTGACGTCGGCGTATATGAATGGGCTGCGAAAGCAGTACGAAACAATTGTCTGTCCGTACTTTTGTTCTCTAATTCATTCTCGCTCTCTCTCTCTACTCTCTCTCTCTCTCCCTCTCTCTCTTTCTCTTCCTCCCTGTCATTCTCTCTTTCTTTCTCCTTCGCTCTCTCTCTCTCTCTCTCTCTCTCTCTCTCTTTCACTTCGCCTACTATTCTTAGCTGAACATACCGTAACGACCGACATAAAGTGACCAAGGACTCTTGCCACTTTCTGGCTCGTAAGCTTCGCAAGTCTCTTCCTTGACTCCTTTACGTTTTAGCCCATCTTGGAAGACTAGGACGAACAGGGACTTACATATGTATGTATGTTATAACGACAATAGATGTCAATGATACTCATATCACCAATCTGATCAGAGATGTGGAGAACAGAGCGAGCAAAGAAGTGGTGCGGGGAGGGGGTGGCGAGAAAGGCCCCACTTGGAGCGATGACAGAAGCCACCCAATATTATATGGCGAGCAAAGATAAAGTGTACTTTTTTTGTCGCCTTTTTCACCCTTCGCACCCTGCAAAATTTCAAAAACTTAACACAAAAAGCCAACCATTTTGTTAAGTTTTAGGAATTTTTTTGCAAAGCGCCCTAATGGCAGGTGGCGCGTCCCTTCCCTCAATCATCTCCCATTCGGAATGACTCTAGTTCGCTGCCTGGATAAGAAGAAGCCTAAAATCACTTTGTCAGATTCCGGGAGGCGAAGAATCGTCGAAATCTCTTCCATCCTGGATCATTCATTAATGCCTCTTGACCCAACCGGATAAAGAGGCCTTTTCGCATCTTCTTCGGTCAATAGAAAGACTGCCAGTTTCAATCTGATATAATTCTATGTATATAATCTTTCCGACTTTATCATATGCATATGACTTGAGTTTTGAAATAATCATGGAAACAAGGAGTGACGCTAAACATGGGGGCTAGAAAAAAAACTGTTAGAGAAAGCACGATAGAGTGAGAGAGTGCCAGTGACAGAGAGAGAGAAAGAGAGAGTGAGAGAGGGAGAGAAGAAAGAGAGAGTGAGGGTGGAAGAGAAAGAGAGAATTAGAGAGAGATGAAAGAGAGAGAGTGAGAAGGGGGAGAGAGCGAAATGACTTGAGTAAGCTATTCTAGAGATAAGAGAGAAAGAATGAGAGTAGGATGGTACAGATAGAGAGAGAGAGAGAGCGAGAGAGAGAGAGAGATACATACAGAGAGATGAAGAAGTTGGCGAATGAGAGATAAGAGAAACATTTAGAGATGTTGATGTTTCGCGCAACAAAAACATAATAATCAGCTTATGCGCGTTTCAATGTTCAAATGTCAACGCGGCCTCGTTTGCTCGTAAATCTCTTCTCACTTGCACGAGAAATGTCTGAAATAAACTGAGACCTTTTTCTCGCAAATATGTATATTATTTTCGACATTTGCACATTGAAACATTACAACTTATTAGTTTTTCCTTCAGTTATTGCATTAATTTTTTCAAGTATTAGTTGCTACAATTTAAATATTACAATTTATTCGCTTGTACATGTAAACCTTTAAGTTATTGTAATCTTTAGTCCTAGCCACAATAGAATGATTACAAGATTTTCTCTCTCTCTCTTTTTCTCTCTCTCTCTCACTCTCTCTCTCTCTCACCAGAGTGGTCTCTAACACAAGCGCCAGATATCGTACTGCGAGATACTCTCGCCAGCAACCAACTTCTTTGCTGTATCTCTAACGAGTCCTTAAAAAAAATTTTTTTTTTTCGTCTCTCTCTCTCGCCTAACTCTCTCACTATCTCACTGATCGTACTCCTTCCCTTTCCTTCTCCTTTTTTTTTACTTATCGGTGCGAGCACCACCGTAACCTCTAAAGATATGAACAGAGGGAACCAGCGGGAGGAGATCCGAGAAGTGCTTGTGATGAGTAGATTCGATGCGGGAACAATGGAGGCATAAGAAGACTGGAACACTGACACTCTTTATTCACGGGTAGACGGATGTTTATATAAGAATGGAACTTCGTGTACTTCGGCTGTTCAACGGGGGGGGGGAATAGTGCAGATATCATAGCCATGATAATTCCTACATACTTTCCCTTGTTTCCCAAGTCACGTCTTCCACTGATATACACGTAGTAGTAACTCCACAACTGTACGTAAACCATGCTTCGCTCTCAACTGGGCCTATTCAAAATATAAACGTGAGAACCATCGCAAAACTGGTGCCAGTTTTATCAAAGAATAATAGCACAGCAAGATTGATATGAACGGCTCACCATTTGACATGTCTGTTCATGATCGTTATTTTATTTGTGTACGCACAAACATTGTATTTATTTTTATAAGTAAAAAAATAATAATTGAGCGCCTAAAACTTACATGATCCAAGACATGTAAGCAAAATTTCCATTGCAAAACGATTATTAAGTACGGTTGTATACAATAGAAGAAGCAGCATTCAAAAGGCCAACACACGCTGCTGCCGCTACCCGTTGGGACATGTGTATAAAACAAGACTTTGATATGTTCCATCTCCATCTCTGGCGGAGTTGTTGATAGCCTTCTACCGTGAATGTGGCGCGACTAACGCCTTTAAAATACGCGGTAAATGCATGAAAATATATATAATTAATTAGTTACATTAATTAGCGATTGCAACAAAAGTACGCGAAGGAAAGAAGGGAATTGTGGCAAGAAGAGAAATAAAGAAAGAAAGAGAGAATTATGCAAATTCTAAAGGGAATTATTCAAATTCTAGAGAGAATTATGCAAATTCTAGTTATAAAAAATAGAAACACACACAATGTTTTGACCATTTCTATACAAGCATCTATGCGACTTGCATATATATCAGACAAGCAGACCGGGAATGTAAAGCGCAAGCAGGGAATTAAAGGAGTTGAAGCAGGGTTGTATCTATCTCTCGCTTTTTCTCTCTCTCTCTCGCTCTCTTTCTCATTCTCTCTCTAACAGGTAGAGAGAGAAAAAAGAGAGAGATGAAGAGAGGAATTGAGAGAGAGAGAGAAAGAGAGAGAAAAGAGAGAGAAAGAGAGGGAAAGAGAGAGAGAGAGTTAGAGAGAAAGAAGTATCTCTCTTCTATCTGACCCGACTGCTCGCTCTTGTCTTGTAGACTCGTCGATAGACTCTTCTTCTTCGTCCTTCGAGGGGCCCGCCGAGTAGCTGCAACTCGATGAAGGAGGGCCGGTTGAAGGACTCGATCGAGATGTCGTTCGAGGATAGCAGACGCAGCTGTTCGGAGACACGCTGGAAATGTGGGGGAGAGAGAGAGAGAAAGAGAAAACGAGAGGCGAAAGAGAGAGGGAGAGAGAGAAGGAATCGGCGAGAGAGAAAGAAAGAAAGAGAAAGAGAGAGAATAAGAGAGAGAGAGAGAGTGAGTGAGTGAGATAGAGAAACAAAGTGGGAATTGATGTGAGAGAAATGGAGGGAAACAAGGAGAGAAGGAGGTGAATGCTGAAAAGAAGTAAGAAAAAATAAAATAAAAAAATAAAATAAAAACAAGCTACAGACCTCTCTGCAGGGAGTGCCCGGCCGGTAGCCTCGCCACACGGCGCGCAGTTGTGCTTGGAGCTGTTGCTCAAGACTGCAAGTGGCGGCCGTGTTTTAGGAGAGTGGTTAAACAGTTATCAGAAGTAAAAGTGATGCTAGAAGTTGATAAAAAAAATTTAGCCACAAAAAAACTATGATTTAAATTTCCCGCCAACCGTGAAATAAAGTGAGGCTGTTGGCACGCATATGCAGGTGGACGAAGGAGGCGACGAAGAGATGGAGGCAGATTGAGCAGGATCTGCCTGCAGAGGTGTGAAAGCTGCATTTCGTGTGCGGATTCGAACCGAGACCTTCTGCTTCGCACGCCCTAGTGCGTAGCCACTGCGCCACCACGGAGCCCTAACCTCGTCTTTTGCTGGAGCTGCTCGCAGCTCGCATTCGGCGCCGATCGCTGCCAGATGGCCATGATGCGTGCTTGGATGGCGGGCGGGAGGGAAGAGATGATCGCGAGGCTCGGGCAGCGTTTTCTGTGTTTGAATTGAATTTGTGTGAAATTAATTAATTAATTCACTTCTTAATTAATTAATTTATTTATTTAAAAAAGAAATCATCTAGATATGAACAAATATAAAAACAGAAGTAACATATAATTTTTAATTTTTTTTAAAGAAAAAAAAGTGAAAAAGTATGAAATGACTTAGTACCTTGGCTCGACTGCGAGTGGTCTTGGTTGCGGTGGAGGCAACAACCTACGTGGAGTGGGAGGAGGAGGAGGAGCCTCTGGTGCTGAAGGCCTCTTGTGAGGCGGCGGTGGAAGTAAAGGCCTCTTTGGCGCCGGCGCCCGTCCCGTGACCGGCGGCAGACCGCGGAAGGCTGCCCACTCGTCGCCGGTCATCTCTTGCAACAGCAGCCTGCGTGCGATAGTGTAGCATTATTTAGATTTTCTTTTCTGTTTTCTCTTCTTTTTTTTTTTACAAATTCGTAGTAATTGAACTTTTGAACATCAATTTTACATTTTCAGAACCTACTACACATAGTATGTATTTATGTATTTTCTGGGTGCATATAAATTGACCGCAGCGCTCCGAGGACACGAAAGAACGCCTAAACTTTGTGATTTTTCAATTCAAAAAATCTATTCTAGTCTTCATTAGAAGTGGAAACACAATTTAAAATCAATACTTTCTATATAGAAAAAACAGTTGTAAGTTCATAAGTTTTAAGATAATAAGTTCCGGTGTGACGGAAAGTGAGAGAGAGAGAGAGCGGTCTTGAGAAAGAAAGAAAGAGAGAATGAGAACGAGAGAGAAGAGAGAGAGAGAGAGAAGAGAGAGAGACGCTTACTGCGTCTGACGCAGGAGTTCTCCGCAGTCGATGGAAGGAGAAGGCGGTGGTGGATGGGTCGTAGTCGTCGTCGTGAAGTGATAGGGCGATCTTGTTGTCGTGCTGGTCTCTGCTGCTGCCATCATCGAGGATGTCCATGGCCGCGTCGTGGACATCCTCGTGGTCGGAAAGGTGGCGGCGGCTGCAGAACTCGGCCGAGTCTGATAGCGGCCTTTCGCTGTCGCTGCCGTGAAGTAGGCGGACGGATGGGGACGAAAAGTGGTGGTCGGTGGCTCCGTGGAGTAGCTGCTGCTCCTTTCTTCTTCTTCTTCTGGCAGGATCAACTCGTCTCCATAGCCATTTTGCGGGGTCGCGTGCCGGGACCCACCTGTGACCATTACAGCGGGGGTACCCTCATGGGACCATGTCGCCGAGTACCCGGAGGGGGTAACTACATGCTGCGTGGTGATTCTTGTCGTAGTGCTGCTGCTCGATGACGCGGACCCCGATGAGATGAAGGCTCGCGCGAGCGTTGTCAACGGCGTGATCCTTGATGCGGTCGAGTAGTGCGAGGTATTCTTCGAGAATGACGTCATAGGTAATGACGTCATGGGCCTGGTCGGCGACCACGGTGACGGAGACGTCTTGTAGAAGTACGTCGTGCGAGGGGTGGCCGGGGGACGGCGTGATGATGGGTGGAAGTAGGAAGAAGTGGTAGAGGTGGATGATACTGGAGGCGAGGTGGTCGATCCGGGGGTCGACGACTGTTGGGTCGAGGAGGACCCAATAGGGGTAGATGACCCAGGAGGAGGGGTCTCATCGTCAGTGACGTCATCGTCATCCCCAAAGAAGAGCGACGCCTCTAGAGCTGTCGTCCACAGGGCGAGCGCGCGGTCGCGGAGACGCAGAGGAAGTCGACTGACATTGGGCGGCGGCGAGCAGGGAATCTGTGGAAAGAAGAAGAATGATTTCGCGATAGCAATGGTACTTTTTTTTATTTTGCGTGGTGTGTTTTTTTTATTCCAGACATCTCCCTCTCTCTCTCTCTCTCTGTCTGTCTTTCTCTCTCTCTTTTTCTCTTTTTCTCTCACTCTCTTTCGGGTTCTCTTTATCACCTCTTTTCTCCTCGTTCTTCCGCCCTCTCTCTCTCTATTTTTATTTGTATACTCCACAGTTTATCTCCTTTTTCAGTTTAGCTTTAAAAAACATTTGTCTTCAAATGTTGCTGGATAGACTTTAAGAGAAGCAACCGCCTCAACAGAAGAGGAGACAACAACCCCCGAATGTGCGCGTATGACCCACAAAAGGTGAGTGAGTGGCCAACAAGAAGGTTGTGTACCGGAGCAATAATTAACGAGCTACGATTAAGAATTCGTCCCTTTCTTTTATTCCTTATGACCTGAGAACAGTGCTCGGAGAAGAAGAAGAAGAAGAAGAAGAAGACGAAGACGAAAAATATAAGTATGACCAACGGGTTCTGAATAGAGGTCACATTCTCTTGTCATGTTTTTGTCTTAGCACTTACATACGTCACAGATTCCTTTCTTGAGTTGGATTTACTCTCTTTCTCTCTCTCTCTCTCTCCTCTCTCTCTCCTCTCTCTCTCTCTCTACTCGACAATCTCTCTATATCAGTCTCGCGGTGGTCTAGATCTGAATCATGAGTCAGAGAGAGAGAGAGAGAGAGAGGGAGAGAGAGAGGGAAAGAGAGAGAGCGAGAGGGAAAGAGAGAGAGAGAGAGAAAGAGAGAAAGAGGGGAGAGAAAGAAAGAGGGAACGCCAAAGAAGGAGAAAGAACACCGCAAACATAACAAATAAAAAAGTGTGGGAGTCACTGAAGGAGAAATGTGCGAATAGAAAAGAACCTTTCGGTTAGATTGCGCAGACTACAAAGGAGAGCAACCGGTAGAGATGGGTAGAGAGAGAGAGAGAGAGAGAGAGAGAGAGAGAAAGAGAGAGAGAGAGATCGGGTGATATAGACAGAGCTATGGAGAAAAACGGAACGATATGACAAATACATAAGCAAGACTAGAAAAAAAAATTGAAAAATTACATAAAATTCTTTACTTCCGCCCTGACGACTACATGAAGGGATGTTAGGAAGAAGATGAGCTGCAGAAGTACGAGCAGCCTCCGCATCCTCACGGCTGCCGATCTGGAAAGAGAGAGGGAGGGAGAGAAGGAGAGAGAGAGAGGGAGAGGGGGGGGAGATTGAGTGAGAGAGAGAGGGGGGAGTTAGAGGGAAAGAGGGAAAGAGAGGGAGAGAGAGAGAAAGAGGAAATTGAGTGAGAGAGAGAGGGGGAGTTAGAGGGAAAGAGAGAGAGAGAGAAGAGAGAGACTTAGAGAAAGAGATGCAGTATGAGAGAGATAAAGAGGCTTAGAAAGAGAAGCAGAGCAATGTTGCAGATCACTGGGGCTAACGAGCATTAACAGGACAATGTGATATCCGCGATCTTCATGATCTCATTGATGATTACGGGCATTCCAGAGAAAGGCTAAAGCACGGAGACGAAACATCTCACAATCAGGATCGCTTCAAATTCGGAAAGATGAGAGAGAGAGAGAGAGAGAAATATGGAAAGAGGAGAAGACAGAGATTGGCAGAAAGAGAGAAATATAGATACGAGAAAGGGACAGAGAGAGGAGAGAGGAAGAGAGAGGGAGAAAGAAATAGAGAGAAGAGAGAGAAAGTTTGGAGACAAACTGGGGGATATGTGAATGTATCATGAAGAAAGAAAGAGTTCTCTGAACACCTGTTCAGCTCTACTGGACGAGATTGTGAAGATTCTTTACATTCTTCAATGCATCAAAGATTACTGTTCCCTAATTGTAAGAAAAAAAAGAACATGAAAGCTATGGAATTTGCCCGGAGGAGATGAACATGTTCAGGAAAATGCCGGAATGAATGAATACAAGCAGGCTCTTCTTCTTCTTCTGGTGGACAGACTGGGGTGGAGAGAAATGAACCTGAATTATATGGTGGTTGAGGGAGTGGCTCGTGTACTAGGTGCAACGCAATAAATGCGGAAAAGAAAACATTGACAGGCACTAGGAACACTGAAAATGAGAGAGAGAGAGGTAGTGAGAGAGAGATAGTTAGAGAGAGATAGCTAGAG
>CALZFC010000108.1:265000-317500 GCA_945643635.1 Allodiplogaster sudhausi
AAAGTGAGCGAGAGAATGAGAGAGAGGGGGAAAGAGGGAGAAAGAGAGAGAGAGGAGATAGAGAGAAAGAGAGAAAGAGAGAAAGAGAGATAGAGAGAGAGCGAGAGAGCGAGAGAGGAGAGAAAGAGAGAATGTCTAAGGAAGACACTTTAGTAAAAAAGAAAGAGGATGAAAGAATGCACAAACTCCTAAGAATTGCGTGCACAGTTGGTGGTATTCAAATGAAGAATGCGAAGGGGGCATTGTTGCGGAAGGCAGGCTCTTCCTCTCTAATGCTATGCCTGCCTCGTTAGTAGAATGGAAGAGCAAGGTTGGGTTCTAGTCAGGACACATCTTTGGATTCCTTGGCATAGTAAGGGGAGAGAGAGAGAGAGAAAGAGAGAGAGAGAGAGAGAGAGAGAGAGAGAGAGAAAGAGATAGAGGGAGCGAGAGATGGGCTGGCGAAAGATAACGGGATAGTGAGGAACCAGAAAAGAGAGCGAAACAGAGGAGTTTCAAGATAATGACCAGGAGGTTTTTCGTTGTAAGAGAGGGAGAAAAAGAGCGAGAGAGAGAGAGAGAGAAGGGAGAGAAGGGAGAGAGAGCGAGAGGGTGTCAGAAAAGGCAGAAGCTTGAACAAACAAAAGCCTATTCCGGTGCACCATCGTTTAGCACGCCCCGCTGTTACGGGCACATGCTAATGATCATAGAACGTTCAGGTTTAGGCCATTCGCACTCTAACCATAGGAATACAGACAGGAATAGACAGGGCATAATCACTTGCCTGCGGCTAGTCCTTGGGCACGCCCCGCTGTTACGGGCACAAGCTAATGATCATAGAACGTTCAGGTTTAGGCCATTCGCACTCTAACCATAGGAAAACAGACAGGAATAGACAGGGCATAATCACTTGCCTGCGGCTAGTCCTTGGGCATTACCTAGTCAAAAGAGTTAATTTTTAAAAGCGGTTTTTTTAAATAGCAAAAAATCTCTTAAAATCAATCTATATATACATATATATTTAACTAAACATACATACATTTATATTTCTATACTTATTTTTTTGATGATAATCATAATTTTTGAAGACACTAGTGTGCAAAGCTGTAGTGCTTACATAGTGAGCTTGGCTTTGATATCTGCTAAAGAGGAGGGACGAGGTGTGCTCAAGAGGCTGGCCATTTTAAGCTTTTTCTCAATTGAGGACTTTTGAGAAGAAGCTGCCGGCTGATCAAGGCTCAGCTCGTGAAGGAGGAAAAAAGAGAAGAAAAAAAAGGGAGTGCATTACGAAACTGATGAGTGATGATTGACAGATCGAGAGGAATATGGGAAGTGGTGGATAGAGAGTACGGTAGGAGAAGAGAGAGAGACGGAGAGAGGGGGAGTGAGAGAGAGAGAGAGAGAGAGAGAGAGAAAGAAGAGAGAGAAAAGAGAGAAGGAGTTGAGAGCGAGGGAAAATGCTCTCAACTCTTTCTAGAGAAAGTGAGGGAAGATTAAAGAGAGAGCGAGGAAGAGAAAGCTAGAGAGAGGGATAGCCAGAGAGAGAAATAAGAGAAAGAGAGGCAACGTGAGAAAGCTTTTCAAAAGAGGGGCAAGAACAAAAAAAAACCAAGAAATGTGTCCTCTCAAGACCTCTTGAAAAGGAACGGAAGAAAGTCAAGGCTCGAGGGGCGCTGAATATGTTCGCAATTTCAGTATGAGAAAGGAATGATGACAAACCGATGAGAATAAGAGGATGCCTTCCAAAGACAAGGTCAGCAAGTGAGGAGTAGAGAGGGAAGAAGAGAGAGAGAGAGAGAGAGAAGAGAGACAGAGAGAAAGGGAAAGAGAGAGAGGGAGGGAGAGGGAGTGAGAGAAAGAGAGGGAGAGAGGGAGAGAGAGAGAGAAAGAGAAGAAGAAAGGAATAGAGAAAGTTTAAAAAGTAGCCGCCGAAATTATGAGATTGCGAAGTTCGAGTTCAATTGGAGAAAAAGGCGGGGGAAAAGAGAAGGCAACTAAAGAAGTTGAGAACGTTTTTACTTCATTATTTTGCAACAAGGAAGAAGAAGCGACTTGAATGTTTTGCGAGGCACGAATAACAAAGGGAGATCGTGAGGAGATATGAAAATAATATAAAAAAAGGTGAAACCAAGAGAGAAAGGGTGAGAGAGAAGGGGAAGAGAGAGACAGAGAGAGAGAGAGAGAGTGAGAGAGAAAGAGAGAGAGATAGAGAGAGAGGGAGAGAGAGAGGGAGAGAGGGAGAGAGAGTGAGTGATCGTGATCATGTTCAAAGGGTGTTGACGCACCTCAAGACGGAAGTCAGGACAACCTCGTCTCACACCCTCGAGCGGAAAGCTCAGGCAGGTCGAAAGGTTATTTTCTCTCTCTATCTCTCTTTCTCAATCTCTGTTTCTCACTCACACTCCCTCTCTCTCTTAGTCTTTTTTCTTTCTATCTCGTTCTCTGTCCCTCTCTCTCTGTCTCTCTCGCTCTCTCTCTCCCTTTCTCTCTCTTTCTCTCTCTCTCTCACTCTCTCTCTCTCTCTCTTTCTTTCTCTTTCTCTCTGCCTCCTCGATGGTTATCTCGTCTCTGGTTCCAAAAGTCTGTTGCTTGCGGCGCAAACGGCAGGAGGTGTGGAAAAGCGTAGGTCCTAAACCAGCTGGTGCGCAGACAATGGAATGTGTGCGTCTGGGTGTCTTTGTGTGTGTCGTGTGTGTATTCATGTTGCTGTGTCTATGTGTGCCAAGAAAACAGGCGAGAAGCAGCAGCAACCTTGTCATGGCTAATCGGGCTGCCAAATCAGAAAGAGCTTTTACCAACTCATACCCCCCCCCCAACTTCCCAAGAAGCGGAAATACATATGTTTACCCGAATACCGTGGTAAACTAGACGAAATAACATGAACAAGAAGAGTCATGAGACAAAATAAAATAAGAAAAATTGTCTACGTTCATGCATTTAAGGAGAACAGATTCAAAAAGCCGTCATTTCAAATTGTTGACGCATATTCATCTATCGATCACTATTTCATCATATGCTAATTATCACATATTCATTTTATTCGAATTTCTCACGCTGTCCATGTGGAGAGAGAACTCTCATTCCCTCTCATTCTTCCTCTCATCATGGAGCGGACGCGGTCGGCTGATGGTGAGAGTGGCAGCGGTAGCGGGAGTGAGAGCGCGGCGGGCGCTGGATGCGAGCTCGTCGGCTTTCCGAAACGAAGCTAGCGGCTCAACAATTGTTTAATAAGAACAATAATTATTATTACGAAATTCCCAACCTAATTATACTCTGTTTTTCTGTATCCAAAACCATTTAATAGTAATAATAATTATTATTATTACGAAATTCCCAACCTAATTATGTTCTCTTTTTCTGTACCCAAAACTATTTAATATTAATAATAATAATAATAATTATTATTATTATTATTTTAATACTAAATTCCCAACCTAAATATGCTCCCTTTTCTCTCAACTCCCTTCCCACCATCCTCCTGTTCAGCCAAGCCTCTCCTTCTCTCTCCTCCAGAGACCTGGTCGGCCGCCTGGCGCCACTTTAGACGCCTCGACGACCTGTGGGCCGAGTGCATGCTGTGCGCGCCGCCAACACGCATTCGCTTCTACAACACGTCCAATCTGAAGACGCATCTCGCTTCTTGCCATCCGGAGAAGGTTTCATTTTTTTTAAAATATCTTTTTTTATAACTTTTTTTTAAAGTATCTTTTTTTATAACTTTTTTTAAAGTATCTTTTTTTATAACTTTTTTAAAGTACCTATTTTATAACTTTTTTTAAAAGAATCTTTTTTTTTATAATCAACTACTCCTTATAGCAGAAATAAATATAGTAAAACTATAAAAAATAACCTAACGAGAAAATCTAGAAGATAAATAAGAAAAAAACTAACCCGCATCAGCATTCTGACCCAGCGCTCGTCCAATCGTGTTGAGACTACGGTATTTATTTTCTTACACCGTTTTAATTCACCACCACCGCCGCCGCCTAGGAGATTAGCCTATACGCGAGCGGGCGTTTTCATCCCTGGACGGGGTCTTCCTCTTTCTTTCTTTCTGCTCGTGTTTCTGGCCGCGGAAACTCTTAAAGAATCCGTCTTATTATCATAGTACCCCTATTACATTTGTTCCGCGATAAGGAAGTCATATAACATAATTATCTAATTTTTGGCGTCATATCACTTGCTTGACTATATTTACCATTCTAAAATGAATGCCATGTTATCTTTGCTTCCGAGATAAAATGTTACATCCCTCGTTTAATGCCATTTACGATGATATTGGCAAAAATTAAGCTAAATTGGTATAATTTGTCTTGGTCCGTTCGGGTTGATGCACTGTTTCTTTTCGTTGTCTTTGACAATATAATATATATATATTTATTAGATATAACATATAATACAACTAGTAAATCTTTATTAACCCACAGGTCCTTGTTCCACACCCGCTCGACCCTCCTAAGCCTCGTCTCTGGCCGTCGATGGCACCGCCGCCGCCTTCGGAGCGCCACAAATACGCCGTGGTGCGGCTGCCCGAGAGCAAGGTCATCGACTTCTTCTCTCTTTTGGTTCGTCCTCTCATTTCACGGTCGTCACCTTTTAAACCCCTTAAAAAGCTACTTTTAAATCTCTTATTTTTTTTGGAACCCCGTCTTTTGAACTACTTCTAAACCCCTCATTAAGACGTGAAGTATGCGTCGTTTAAAAGCCCTTTTTGATAGCATTTAAGTGTTTGGAATGTTTGCATAGGTTTTTTTTAGTTCTTTCTCCTTCAAGCAGGCGCTTTCGTTCTTCGTAATTAAGACTGCTAGCTTGGCATGTTAACGAGGATGTCCCTGGACCTTAAAAAAAGCTACCGTAATCCTCAAGAAAAGATGATGCAAAACCGTAGACACAGACAGTATATAAAGTATACGGTTTTTTCCTTTCTTAAGGTGAACAACGGCTACTCGGACGTCTCTTTCGTGTCCAATCTCGCGCACTCCAATATTCGCCCGGATGCTAATGACGCAGGGATTGATGGTGAGTTGTTGTTTTTTTTTATTATTTTTAAATAAAAAATTGAAAAAAATCTATTCCTGTTATCTGGGGATTATCAAATTTTTCATTCTTAAATATCGTATTCTTAATCATTGAATCAAGTGAACTCGTCTGCTGTAGCAGTAAGAAACGATGCTAATTGTAAGCGATGCAAGTCGTCAACTAAAACTTAACTTAACATTATCTTTATTTACTTTATGAATACTATCAGCACATGATGAAACGGTATGAATTAATATCTGAATTATTAATAATAATAAAAAACAAATATTGCAGCTTCTCCGGTCGATCGCGTCTTCTACCAGCAGCCAGAGTTTTCTTCGAAGGAGCAGCAGCAGCCGAGCGATGGCGCGAGCGTCGAGCGGAAGGCTGCTGGCGACGGGGACCACTGCGGTCCCGACCACCGCGGTCCCGACCCTCGCGCGGGTCCCGAACACCCTCGCGCTGACAACCCCCGCGGTCCCGCCTCCTCATCCAGCTCTACTTCGTCGTCCCTCATCGCAGTCAGCACTGCTGGTGCGCCGCCACCGAGCACGCCGCTCCCTCCGTCTTCACCGTGCGCCGTCAAGGAAGAGGTTGCTGTAGTTACAGCTAGATCTACCGTACATTATAGGCAGAGAGGGTTAAGGTTCCCAGCTATACTTAAGGTACCTTAAGGTAGAGGCTTAAGGTACCACATAAACTTAAGGTGCAGAGGACCGTCTATTTCACAGACCCACCATGATTTTGGGGTGTATGTTGAAACTATTTTGTCTTGGAAGGATCGACAAATTTGGCGTCAGTGCGAAGTGAGCTTCACAGTCTATTAGGAATTCGACTTGGACACTTGGTTCTGAATTTTCTTGGTTTATTACAAACTGTTTTCCCAGGTTTTTTCTCCAACTTTTTTCTCCATGGAAGTTCCCTAAATAATTTCCCTGCTTTCCTGGGGATCATAAGGCATCTTTTCCTCACCGCTCAGCTCGAATAAAGGTGCTGTCTGTTTGGGTTCGATAGTAGTAGTTCTTGGAACCTGTACCATATCTGGACTTGTGAATTACTGTTTGGCCCCGCAGGAACCTCTTGCGGCAGTGGTCCCGGTGACGCGACCGCTTGTGGCTTCCCCGGTTCCTCCATCTGTCCCCGCTCGCCACGTCTGTATCGTGGACGGGTGGGCGGAGCCTAAGCAGGCTCAACAAATGGTGGTGGCAAAGAGGGCGAAGACGTGGATGCATGGACGAGGCAACGGAATTGGCGCCGCCGTCAAGCTGCAGGTGCTGGCCACGGTCAGCCGGCTGATCAAGGCCAAGGACCCGATGGTGGCGAGAATCACCTCACCCAGCGCACTCGAGTACATCAAGAGCCTCGTGCCCGAGTTCACGAAGAGCACGAAGACGCTATCTGCTCTGCTTCAACGTCACAAGAAAAAGACCGGCTCGCTCTGCTAAGAGACCATCACTGCCCTATCCCTGAACAGAGAAATAAATGTTTAGTACTACGGTAACTATATAGTACTAAGATAAATGCTTAGTACTAAGGGTAAGATTAGTAGTTCCCTAATAGAACACAACGTCTATTTTGGTTAAAAAGGTGGAATTTTTACTGGTGTCGACTTAGTATTGACTTTAGGAACTCAGGCAATGGTTTCTGATTAGGAAGCGAAATAGACTGTATTCTTATTCTCGCCGGGAGCGCGAAGAAAGGGTCCCTTCTGATCCACTGGAATGCAGTGAAAAAACTTGGGTGGTATTTATATTCTATCATAACACTAGTCTATCCAAACAAATGATTGAAAAGACAAAAATTTCATAATTACTTCCCAAGCGCTGACACTTTCTGAAAGAGAAGTCGCACAGTTCACGTAGACTTTTTTTTCATCCTTCTTCCACTTTTCTAACAGTCGTGACTCTGCTTGACTTTAGGTACTAAATAAGTTGTCGTGCGTCTCGGCTTTGGTTTTTACTAAACAAGTTATATCATGTGTCTTTAGTACTAAATGAATCATCGTGCCCCGGCTTTGCTTTAGTTTACTAAATGAGTCTATATCTCGTGTCTCTCCACTTGTAGTTCTACCGGAGGCCGGAAGCCAAATATACGTCATTTTCATTTTTATTCGCGTGGAAAGAACCATATTGGAAATCCGGAAAGCAAATGGAGAAAATAATTGTGAACCGTTTCTTTGCATTACCCCGATTCCGTTTGTATATCTGAAGTGCTCAACATTGCTGGGGACGGGGGTTTTTGTAATTCATTTAATATTTTTTAAATTATATATTATAGTATTCCTTTTACACCACCGTTTAATAAATCTGTTTAATTTTCAGATTCTTTCTACGTCAACGCCTGAATTCCAGCCGAGCACTCCACTACCGTATCCGACGAGCCTGGCGAGCACCCTAGAAATGGCGAGGCAGCTGAGTACCAACGACCATCATCACCAGCCCCATGGACACTCTCCTGATACTACGCCGCGCATCTTCCCTCATCAGCCCATGCTTCAGCCACATCCACTCTCGTTCCAAATGCCATCGTGAGTTATTGAGATTGTGTTTTGGGCGGTCGTGAAATCGTGAGTTTTTATACCAAAAATATTCTTTTATTTAAAAGTTAGTTCATATATATGAGTCAAATTACGCGTTTCGAAAAGACAAAGCTTGAAGCTGTGTCTGCACTCTACAGTATCGCCTGAGCGAAATTTTATACAGTAGGATCGCATTACCTTCTCGCTAACAGCGTTGCCTCTCGCGAAGGCTCTCTCTCTCTCTATCTCTCTCTCTCTCTCTCTCTCTTCGTCACTCAGTCTCTCTCTCCCTCTCATCTCTGTTCTCTCTCTTAAATTCTCTCTCTTAAAGGAAGAAATTCTCTCCTCCAGGCACGTCGTCTTCATGCCCCAACCGCACATGGTGAACGCGGTGAGTACGAGTATAGGAGGAGGAGTCGGAGTCGGTCCCGTTCCCGTTCCAATTCGACCCCTCAATCAGAACCACCAGCCGCAGCAGCAGCCGCAACAGCAGACACCAGACTCCGCCCACCCGTCCACCACGCACTCCTCTCCAGAGGGCGGCGCAAGGAAGATGGTCAGGATTCCTACAATTTCGCGGGAGAATGGGGGACGGTAATTTTAGTGTGCTCCTAGGAGAGGGGAATTTTAGTGTGTGTGCTCTTATGTGGAAGGTGGGCTGAAAATGTGTACAGAAGAATGGCGACTTGGTATGATTTTGGGCTTTTTTAATTTCAAAACGATGCATAATAAATTAATAAAATAATAATAATATCAAAATAGTAAAGATAAAAATTTCTGTGTTAACAATTATTATTTTTGTAATTACTAATAACAAATTTCTCTCTTTCTTTCCAGCCCTTCCAGGAGCGCATGAAGGGTTGGCAACGTGAGCGGCTGAAGGCGGCGATGAGAGAGGGAGCGATCACGACGAGGGAGGAGCTTCTTCGGATATGCTCAGACATCAACGTAACCGAAGTGCAGGTAAGGGGTCTCTCTCTCTATTTCTTTCTCTCTGTCTCTCTTGCTCTCCCTTTATCTCCCTCTCTCTCTCTCTCTCTCTCTCTCTCTCTCTCTCTTTCTCTCTGCCTCTCACTCTTTCATTCAAATCTTTCTCTCACTATATCTCTCTCTCTCTTCTCTCTCTTTCTCTCTCTATCTCTTCTCTCTCTCTCTCTCTCTCTCTCTCTCTCTTCCAGGCTCAACGTTTCATCCGTAAGCGTCGCCTGCCGAACGGCGAGTGGATGGACCGGCCACTGGGCGCCGGCCCCGCCCCCATCTACTCTGGCTCCGCCCACTCAACGGCAACCGCGTACGCCGACCCCGGACAGCATATCTCGGCATTCAACGCGCTGTTTGGTGAGGAGGAAGTTTACGGAAGTGGAAAATTTATACTTTTTTTATTATTATTAATTTTATAGAGAACATAAGTAATAAAATAAAATAAACAATAGTTAGACACGCTAATTATGTTTAAACTAGTGAAAAAAATTTATTTATAAAAAAAATTTTGAATAAAATAATTTATATGTACAGCATAAATCAACATATTTGTTCAATTTTATTTTTTACATCTTTATTTACAGGGGAAACAAACTTACATGTACAGCATTAAATCAACATATTTGATCAATTTTATTTTTAAAATCTTTATTTACAGGCCCATGCAGCGTGGTCAGCATTGACGACGACGACGAGGACCAAGATGAACAGCAGCAGAAGAGCGAAGCGGACGAGCCGAATTCGGAGAGTGGCAAGGGTTACGGTAGTGGAATGGAGCAGGAGTAGGAGAGATGGAGAGGGTTACGGTAGTCGTCAGATGGAGAGGGATAATGAGGATTATGGAGATAGGGTTAAGAAGGAGGCTGGAGATGAGGTTAAGGATGATGGAGATAAGTATAAGAAGGAGGCTGGAGATAAGGTTAAGATTAAGGATGATGGAGATAAGGATAAGAAGGAGGCTGGACATCGAGTGGAGGTGAATACGGATTAGCAATTCTGACGAGAAATTGGACATGGATACACCTAACAAGGGAACCACTTATCCATAACTAAGCCATTTGCGATCTAAGCAGTTTTATTATCAAGACCTCCACGAAAAATGAGTCCTAAACTATTTTAAAACTGCTATCGTCGCTTTTCTGATTTTATATACAATTTAGAAAAATGGACAAAAATTTAAATTGGAATGCACTACCAATATCAGTCGTTGATTTCGCATGACCAACGTGGTCAGTTCGGCGCAGTGGGTTGCGCTCCCGCGTTCAATTTTCGAGGTCCCGGGTTCGATTCCCATCGGTGACAACGTTTTTGCTGCCACGTTTTTCTTTAATTTGATTATAAAGGGCACGGTTAACTCTACTTAAAAATTTTTTGAGTGCATGTAAAACTTTTTTATGATAATTTTGCGCTGTATTGTTTTTAGAAAAAATTTGCCAACAATCTGTTTGTTTCTTTTTTGCTGGAAATATTTTCATTTCGCCATGAATTATGACCAGCAAGTGGTCGTAAGACTGCGAACTGGCAACATCAAAAATTTATTGGGGTTTGAATATACTGGGAAACTGCTAGCAGACGTGATATGCCGTGATAAAGCAGGCCATGCAGATATTTTTCATGCAGTACGAGCACTTCACGAAGCAGTCTCGAGTGCAAGGAGAGGCCTGACAGGTTCCCACAACGTCAGAGCCGAAGCAGTACTCGTTTGGGGTCAGGAAAGGAGGGGGACGGTTGGTGAGATACCCCGGCTTGAACCATGCGAATTGTAGGAATGGTTTGTATCGGGGGTGCCGAAATTGGTGGTATACCACACTAATCGTCTTGAGAAGGTTGTCACGCGCCGACACGTTGAAATCTGGGTAGTTCACCAAAGAGTGGGAGTGTATGTGTCTTATGTAGCCTTTCAGCATCCGGAAGAAAAATACGTCAAGAGGCTGGATCAGGGACGTCGCTCCCGCCGGGATGTTGTAGATCGAAAGGGAATAGCCGGTGCGACGCCCTTCGCGAAAACTCGACCACATGTCAACAGTAAGTTGAATATCGGTGGGGTTGCCGGGGATGAAGACACAAGTCTTGAGCCAGTCTAGCATAAGCTCTTTGCCCATAATGTGGCTTTTAGCAGCGCGGACGACAAGATTAAAGCACTGAAAAGAAAGGCCCATTTGATATGAAAAAAGGAATGAGAGACGTTCACATAAAACAAGTTTAAATTAAATTACAGCGATTGGTGGCTTCGTTGGTGGGAAGACGCCCTTCGCTTCGGGCAGAACAACGAACAGCTTTTCCCCCAATTTTCCGCTTGCGAAGTGCAGTGGTAAGATGGTATACGAATGGGTCAGCGAATTCGTACTTTGAGCAATCACTTCAACTGTTTTGCTTCCCTTGACGGCCAGGGTTCTGCATTATTAGATAAATTATGGCAATATGATGAAAGCGAGAGAAGGAAAAAAATGTCTTGCCGGTTGGAGTGAAGCTCCTTAACCACTCCAGATTGGTCTGCATTGATGAAATTCGAAGGTGATTTGGCAGCTATCAGATCTCTGATCTTGACGACGAAATCATTAGCCTCTTTGGCAATATCAGCCTTCCCATGAAGAGTAGTGTTCAATTGCTTTAATAATCTGCAATAAATAGTTATGTAATAAATATGTGCATAGTATTAGGCCAATCGTGTCCGAAAAAAGAAGGTTGCATGCCTGCGACTTCGTCGTCTTCTTTCCCAGAAAACAAACTTCTTCATCCGCCAGAAGGGGCATATCCGGATGTTCAACGTCGTCAACAGGATATCAGTCAGAATCAGAGTCAGCGTCTTCACAAAAAAGCGGCGTTTCACTTTCATCGATGAGAAGTTATCGATGCTAATACTATGCACATATTTATTACATAACTATTTATTGCAGATTATTAAAGCAATTGAACACTACCGAGCCCCGGAAAAAGGAACGCGACCTCTCAACTCCATGATGAATAGATTTCGATTTATTTCCGACAAAAATGGACTAACAAAATTGCGCGAATTTGAAACAATGTATCAAAAAGATGGAGAGATCCGCGCAGGGATTCGTGATAGCTATCGTCAACTGGCCGAGAAACTGAAACAATCAGTCAAAGAGAAAATGGACCAAGGTTTAATGGTTTACATAACAGAATGGCACTAACTTGTTTTAATTTTATACAGGGTTGGAGCTTCATGATGAGGATCTACGGAGGCTCGCTCACTCCCTCAACCGGGAGTACACGCACATAAAGGAGTTTGTGGCAAGCGGTACATGGCTTAACCGGTTCAAGGTGCTAACTCTCACTCTTATTTCGTTAACGAAATGTATTAATTCAGACTGCAAATAAGATCTGCTCAAGAAAAGTTACTTCATTTGTTACGCGACGTACTCTTCATGGGAAGGCTGATATTGCCAAAGAGGCTAATGATTTCGTCGTCAAGATCAGAGATCTGATAGCTGCCAAATCACCTTCGAATTTCATCAATGCAGACCAATCTGGAGTGGTTAAGGAGCTTCACTCCAACCGGCAAGACATTTTTTTCCTTCTCTCGCTTTCATCATATTGCCATAATTTATCTAATAATGCAGAACCCTGGCCGTCAAGGGAAGCAAAACAGTTGAAGTGATTGCTCAAAGTACGAATTCGCTGACCCATTCGTATACCATCTTACCACTGCACTTCGCAAGCGGAAAATTGGGGGAAAAGCTGTTCGTTGTTCTGCCCGAAGCGAAGGGCGTCTTCCCACCAACGAAGCCACCAATCGCTGTAATTTAATTTAAACTTGTTTTATGTGAACGTCTCTCATTCCTTTTTTCATATCAAATGGGCCTTTCTTTTCAGTGCTTTAATCTTGTCGTCTGCGCTGCTAAAAGCCACATTATGGGCAAAGAGCTTATGCTAGACTGGCTCAAGACTTGTGTCTTCATCCCCGGCAACCCCACCGATATTCAACTTACTGTTGACATGTGGTCGAGCTTTCGCGATCACGATGCCATGAAGGGCGTCGCACCGCCCGGCTATTCCCTTTCGATCTACAACATCCCGGCGGGAGCGACGTCCCTGATCCAGCCTCTTGACGTATTTTTCTTCCGGATGCTGAAAGGCTACATAAGACACATACACTCCCACTCTTTGGTGAACTACCCAGATTTCAACGTGTCGGCGCGTGACAATCTTCTCAAGACGATTAGTGTGGTATACCACCAATTTCGGCACCCCCGATACAAACCATTCCTACAATTCGCATGGTTCAAGCAGGGGTATCTCACCAACCGTCCCCCTCCTTTCCTGACCCCAAACGAGTACTGCTTCGGCTCTGACGTTGTGGGAACCTGTCAGGCCTCTCCTTGCACTCGAGACTGCTTCGTGAAGTGCTCGTACTGCATGAAAAATATCTGCATGGCCTGCTTTATCACGGCATATCACGTCTGCTAGCAGTTTCCCAGTATATTCAAACCCCAATAAATTTTTGATGTTGCCAGTTCGCAGTCTTACGACCACTTGCTGGACATAATTCATGGCGAAATGAAAATATTTCCAGCAAAAAAGAAACAAACAGATTGTTGGCAAATTTTTTCTAAAAACAATACAGCGCAAAATTATCATAAAAAAGTTTTACATGCACTCAAAAAATTTTTAAGTAGAGTTAACCGTGCCCTTTATAATCAAATTAAACAAAAACGTGGCAGCAAAAACGTTGTCACCGATGGGAATCGAACCCGGGACCTCGAAAATTGAACGCGGGAGCGCAACCCACTGCGCCGAACTGACCACGTTTGTCATGCGAAATCAACGACTGATATTGGTAGTGCATTCCAATTTAAATTTTTGTCCATTTTTCTAAATTGTATATAAAATCAGAAAAGCGACGGTAGCAGTTTTAAAATAGTTTAGGACTCATTTTTCGTGGAGGTCTTGATAATAAAACTGCTTAGATCGCAAATGGCTTAGTTATGGATAAGTGGTTCCCTTGTAAGGACATGGACATGGGGAGATTCCTAATGATATGGACATGAACAGGAATTTGGTAGAAGTAAAGATCCAAGATTTGAAGGCGATTATCTAAGCAAAATGTTCTATCTTATTGTTAGTTTGTGGCGATGATATCAATTCCTCCAGGCCTTTTACTTAAAAAAAAAAAACTTTAGGCATGCCTATAGATTACCATCTACGAAGAGTAAAGTATGATCCCCCGCTTAGCACAGTGAAGATAGAGATTTAGTGATATATTTTTGCGCTTAACCGTGATTGTAACATTTGATCTCTAAAAGTGTTTTAGAAAACTGATGTATTTCACTTTACTTCTGAGTCATTATCGTTGCCTCCACATATTTAGCATATATTTTAAATGTTTTCTGGCGACTCTTTTCGCCATTGCCGTTTTACCTGTTTTATGACATTACAGATTTATTCTTATCGATTTCTTTTCTCCATAGTACTGACGACGTTTCTTGCCTCTTCTGTAAAACATGTTCGTTGTTGTTTCAACTCATTTTTTGTTCTCTATGTTAGAGGCTGCTTCCTGGGTCCCCGACCCCAATCCGGGAGCCTCTTATTCTCTGTCTTTCATTGTATTACATAGTCTACCGAAGAAGTACTAATCTCTTATCATAATTTGTTTCATTGAGTTGTTCGTTCTATGAAAACCTTAAAAGTATGTTTAAAAGATAAATTTATTTTTATTTTCGATTTTTTTTCAGATCATTGTGGGCTTCTAATGATAAGGGAAATCTGTTAATGGTTGAAAAGGAAGGATGAGGGGAGTAGGCTTATAGATGATGCTCTAGACAAAACAATGTTGCCTAAGCAAGAATTTAGCATTCGTCAAGAACTGAGCATCGCTTTCCACGATTAGTAAGCCACAATATTTGTTTTTAATGTTTGAGCTTGGCTGAATTTAGAGTTGATTCATTGTCGGTGAGGAGTCCGTGAATCGTTGTTTTGGCGTCGTTGAGATTCTGTTGCCTTCATATTTGGATGATGGAAGTTATCGCTGCGTACCTATGCTCGGAAGAATTTTTTAAATAAATTTTTGTAACGTTTAAATGTATATAGAAAATGTCAATGTCTAAATATCTGCTTATTGATGTCTTCTCACGAATCTCCGCAGTCGTCGACGTGACTTTCATGTCCGTCGCGGTGAGGATGAAGAGTAATGAAGAGACATTAGTTTCCAATTAGTTCTCGGTGGTTCGAATCGAAAAAAATATTCCCTACAATATCGAAAATTTCGACCTTCAATAATCTGCCAAACTATAGTTGCGATTCCTACGCCAGCAGAGTGCAAAATTGGGCTTACTTAGCAAAAAAAAAAGTAGCAATAATATAAATGTACTTAAAAAATAAATGCCACCTCTTTTGATGTTGAAGTCTGTCATGCCCGGTCGGTTGAATTGATTGCCGTCGTCTTCGTCCACAATTGACGGAATTGATCCTCGATGCGCGTGATGACATTGCCTCCGAGGCATCTCGACACTCTCTTGTCTCCGATCACTACAACAACGGTGTCCTCGGTGCACCGAGCAACGACGTCATTCTGAGTCGTGGCCGGTCCAAGTAGCAATTGGTCGAGGTACGGTAATTGAACAGATGATGATGCTGCCTGTAAGCGTTAATCGACAGACGACTTGATTGATATTCCTTTCTTTGATATCATCTAAGACGTTTCAAAACATTATCGGCAATACTCATATGTATCTCTGATATGGCAAAGGGGTTTCAAAATGTTGTGAACTAGCATTAATTTCTTGATTTCTAAAAAAAAATCTACCCACTTAGCAGTAAAAAGTGCTTATTGTAGAATAAAATAGAAGGACTTAAACAAACTAACATAGTGTCTTGAGTATATCCTTGGAATCGATTCTTGGCAGATGTCTGCTGCCATTGCTAGTAAATCAGTGGAATCGCTGTCTACGAGCGAAGAGTTCGGCCAAGAGCCACACGGGGCGAGGAGGCAGCAATGGAAAGACGGGAAAAGGAGGAGAACACTCATTCCTCTCGTCGTCTTCCTGTCTCTTCTATTCGAGTACTCTCTGTCTTGTATGCTCTTTCTCTCTCTCTCTCTCTCTCTCTCTCTCTCTCTCTCTCTCTTTCTCTCAGTTTTTGTCTCTGTCTCGGTCCCCTCCCTCTCATCAAAACACTTTCACCTAAGCATTTCGACGAATCGCACTGCAGTCTTGAATGGCTTTATTACTGCCAATCTGTAGTAACTATGATACGACATTTTCGCCAAAACATAACAACTATTTCCAATCAAAGCTAGATGTATTTCACTTTATTTATTTCTGACAATGAGTCGTGTTGCTTGGCATCATTGCCGCCCATTACTTTATGTTTCATGAGGAGACTTCTCCCTGGGCGTTCTACCCTTTTATGGCATTTCGAACTAATTTTATTCTCATCAATTTTTCTCCATAGTATTGAAGACGTTTCTGGCCTCTCTACATCATGCTTGTTGTTGCTTCAGCTCATTTTTCTCTTGGGGGGGGGAGAGGCTAGTAGGCTGTCAGATGTCGCTCTAGACAAAACAATGTTGCCTGAGCGAGAATTGAGTATAAGTCAAGAACTAAGCATCGCTTTCCATGATTAGTCATTTCCAAAAGAGTCAACATCGTCAAAACATTTCTGCTGTGGAAAGAGGAATCGATATCGGCATTAGGTGCCGAAGCTCCTGGTGAGAAAGAGGCCCTATCTTCATCTTCATCTTTATTCTCATACAAGATCTTACTTACCAGGGAATTCTCAGAAATCCTGCACTCGAAAAAGTATAATTTAAAGCTCATTCGAAAGAGCTCGAAATTTGATTTCTCGGAATATAAAAATTAGCTGCTGCCAAGCATAAATACATATTTTACAGTGTTTTCAAAATTGGATTTTTTGAAAATAAACTTTTCAACGTCCGAGAATCATGTACATATTGATCGGAAAGAGCACTGAAAGCGTAAGATGTGGATAACGGCGCAGTGGATTAGGCGTCCGACTGACATTCTTTCGTCACGAGTTCGATTCCTCAGCGACTCATCTTTTTGCTTTTCTCTTTATTATTTTATCGTTTCTTTTTTCCTATTTATTTAAAAAGGAATACAATCTTCAAATAACAGCAAGGTTAATTAGCATATATGAACGATGGTGTCACAGAAATGGGGGTAAGCAAATAGGGGAGTCGCACTTCGCGCATACAATGAAGGCAGGGCTCGTGCAGTCGCTGCACAGAGAAGAGAGAGAGAGAGAGCGAGGGAAGCAGACCTGGAGGGGAGTTTCATAGGTGGGTGGAGGCTGTATCCGTGAGACCGGCGGCGAAGAACGCATACTAAATAAATGGAGCGAAGCGGGGAACAGAGAACTGGAAATAAACGCCCGACAACATCTTCAAGATGGAATCACGTGCAGAAAGGCTGAACTTGATGTCGTGCGCCCGGACGTAGTTATGGATTCGCTTGGAGAATGCCTTGAAATACTGGTTAAATCCAACGTCTAACGGCTGTGCCATTCCTGTCGTTCGGCAGGGAATGGTCACCATGAGCAGGTCATTGTTGAGTGGTAGTAGGTCCGTGACTTCGTCACTGGTTCGTCCACAAAGGCGATGACGACCTTCGGAGGCAAATCCATTGAGAATCATTCTGTGACGCCATTCCTCGAGGTGTTTCCTTCCCATTATGTGGGATTTTCCGACATGTAACGAAGAGATTAATAGTTCCCAGCGCGTTATTCAAAAGCGGTAAAACTTAGATAAAATTTTTTTATAAACTGAAAAAAAACCACAATGACTTAAATAGATGGACTTGAACAAACCGATATATCTTGGGTAGATCCTTATTAGATTCTCGACGTGGCAGATGTATGCTGCCATTGCTAGTAAATCAGTGGAATTGCTCTATACGAGCGAAGAGTTCGGCCAAGAGCCACACGGGGCGCCATGGCGCACATTGACCAGGAGGCAGCAATGGAAAGACGGGAAAAGGAGGCGAACACTCATTCCTCTCGGCGTCTTCTTCTCTCTTCAATTCGCGCACATTTTTTTTTAGAACATTTTGGGCTTCTAATGTCAAGGGAAATGGGTTAATGCAGTCTGATATATGGTGATTGATGGTGCTATAAACAAAAGAGTGTTGCCTGGACGAATATTCAAGAGAATTGAGAGCATCTCTCTTTCCATGATTTCTCATTTCTTAGTCATTTCCAACAGTCGACATCGTCAAAACATTTCCAATGTGAAAAAGGAATGGATTCGGCACTACTTGCCCATTGGGAAAAATTATTTATAAAAGAAAAAAAAAGATTTATCTCGATTATAAACGTCAAGCATTAATAGTAGAGATTAGGTTGGCAATATTACTTGAACAGAGTCGTCATAGCATAGCCACGATAATCATAGATAGACAAATCTTTATATTTGCTGTATATTCCAACTTTTCGTTTAATTACGGGGCCACAAGGTTTGTCTCGATTGCCTTGAACGGGCTGAATTTGGAATAGTTGATATATTGTTGGCGAGGAGTCCAGAGAATTCTTGGTTTCACGTCGCCGTTACGAGATTCTTTTTCCGTCATTTTTAGCTTGATGCGGTATGTTGTCTCGCTGCGTCTGGAGAGCATTTGTAAGCGGGGGCAAAAAAAAGACTTTAATCCGGTATTTTTTTTTGAAAATGAAGGGCAATCGATACCGTGTCCACCCGAGTCCTTGTCGTCTGAGTTGTTGACGATCTAAAAAGGCATCTCGCCCATTAGCTCTCTCTCGCCTGTTCGAATCGAAATGTTCCCAACAATATTGACACCTCCGACCACCTGCAATAGGGCACATAAAATTTATATAAAACGCTTCTTGTGATTCATGTACCGGTTTACGTATTCATGTACTGTAAAAAAAATGGGTTAGCTGATTAAATGTATTAGCTGATTGGAGTAATATCTAAAGGAAGTGAGAGTTTTTGAATTGAGAAGAAAATAGAGAATCAAAGTTTCTTTCTAATAATGTCAATGCAGGAGAAATTTAAATTTGCGCAGCATACCTATATATATAGATATAGGAGAAGATATCTGTGAATCTATCCCAGATCTTGTCGATTATTCCTGAGGAAGAAGGTGGTTGGAAGTTTTGGTTGTCGGTTTTCCTGTAGACGAATTCATCTAGGTTTGCAACGTAGATTAGTTGGCCTTGTAGTTGGAAGTCGCTGTTGCCGCCTGGACAAAATACAGAACAGGTTCTATTGATACTGGAGTCATTGAAGTTAAATCGTAGCGAGGACATTTTTCCATCCGTTGTACATTCGATTGCTGATGCGATTATTACGCCAAGAATGGTAGACATTTCGTGATGACGGTTCCTATAAATAGCCTTCCCCCCGGGTGAACAAAGGTTTTGCTCCGTGGACACCAAGTTGTGTTCCATACTACAAAGTTCACTGCGCGTCGATAAAAAGCTCATTAAAATTAATTCAGAAATAGACTTTTTCAATAAAGAAAAAATCTCAATGACTAAGTGTTTAAAAACAGAAGGACTTGAACAAACCGATATATCTTGAGTAGATTCGATTATCTTGAGCAGATTCGAGGCGTGGGTGGCAGATGTATGCTGCCATTGCTAGAAAATCAGTGGAATCGCTGTGTACGAGCGAAGAGTTCGGCCAAGAGCCACACGGGGAGCCATGGCGCAGATTGACCAGGAGGCAGCAATGGAAAGACGTTAAAAGGAGGCGCCCACTCATTCCCTCGTCGTCTGCCTGTCTCTTCAATTCGCGTACTCTTTTTTTATGTAATTCTCTTACGTCGCATGTGCTCTCTCGGTCTTGTATGCTCTCTCTCTCTCTCTCTTTCCCTCTCTCTCTCGGTCCTCTCATTCTCTCTCTCTCATCAAAACACTATCATATAATCATTTCGACGTATTGCACTGCAGAGTCATGTATGGCTTTATTACTGGCAATCTGTAGTAACTATGATACGACATTTTCGCCAAAACATAACAACTATTGCCCATCAAAGCGAAATGTATTTCACTTCATTTATTTCTGAGTCATGCTATTTGTAATCATTTCCTCCATATTTAGTAGTACTATTTTATGTCTTGTGGGGAGACTTCTCCTTGGAGTTTTACATTTTTATGGTACTTCAAATTAATTTTATTCTCATCAATTTTTTCCATAGTATTGAAGAAGTTTTTTGTCTCCCTACACCATGTTCGTGGTTGTTTCAGCTCATTTTTTTCCTTCTCTATGTTAGAGGCTGTTCCCAGGGTCCCCAATTCTCCGTCTTTCATTGCATTCGATATTTTCCCGAAGAAGTGCTAATCTCTGGTCATAATTCTATTTCATTGAGCTGTTTGTTCTATGAAAAATTTAAAAGTATGTTTAAAAAGTAAATTTATTTTTATTTTCTATTCATTTTTTCAGATCAT
This sequence comes from Allodiplogaster sudhausi, assembly GCA_945643635.1. NCBI lineage: Eukaryota > Metazoa > Nematoda > Chromadorea > Rhabditida > Diplogasteridae > Allodiplogaster > Allodiplogaster sudhausi. The sequence continues at coordinate 284,883 of CALZFC010000108.1, forward strand.
TCTGGGCTTCTAATGGTGGGTTAATGGTGAAAAGCAACGGGGGGGGCAGGCTGATAGATGACGCTCTAGACAAAACAATGTTGCCTGTGCGAGAATTGAGTATTCATTAAGAACTGACCATGAGCATCTCTTTCTATGATTATTCATTTCCAAAAAAGTCAGAATCGTCAAAACATTTCTGCTGTGGAAAGAGGTATCGATATCGGCATTAAGTGCCGACGCTCCTAGTGTAAAAGGCAATCCATAAACCCCTATCTTTGTCGTTATCTTTATTCTCCTACAAGATCTTGCTTAATGAAATACAATTTTATCCTCGTTAACGTTCATCAATTGCAGATATGACTTGAACAGCTTCGGGAGTCTAATCATGCTAGACAGGAAAAGGACCGCTGATTTTTCATGTTCTCTTTAATTAAAGCCAAAACTTTGATCTTGAACGCTTGAGTTTGGCTGAATTTGGAATTGAGGTATTGTTGGCGAGGAGTCCGTGAATACTTGAGCTTTCGACGTCCATTTGTTAGATTCTTTCGCCGTCATATTTGGTCTCCACGCTGGCCAATGGAAATTGTCGCTGCATCCCTTTGAACGTAAGAATTTTTTTATTCATTTTTTAAAATAGATTTATATATATATATATATATATATATATATATATAGAAAATGTCTTAGTCTAAATATCTGTTAATTGATGTCTTCTCACGAATCTCCGCAGTCGTCGACGTGACTTTCATGTCTGCCGCGATGAGGATGAAGAGTAATGAAGAAACATTAGTTTCCAACTATGTAGTTCTCGGTTACTCGAATCGAACAATATTCCCCACAATATCGAAACTTCCGACCTTCAATAGGGCAATCTAAATTTTGAGCCAAACTATTGTTGTGATTCCTATGACGGCAAAGTGCAAAATTGGGCTTATGGTTAGCTAGCTTAAAAAGTAGCTGAATAAATGTACATAATTAAAAAAATAAATGTCACCTCTTTGATGTTGAAGACGCACTCAAAGGCGTTTTAATTCGGGTTGAAGGAGATCATGTGAGCCAAAGTAGCAGCGTCTTCGCTAAACATATAGACCCTGGACACAACATTCCCGGAATCAAGGTGTTAATATTTTGCTGAATTTTTTACATATTCAGCACTAACTAAACATTGATGTACTTTTCTGGAACGAGAGGGATGCAAGAAAATTCCAGATAAAAAATAACGAACATTTGATGGATGCATTCGGAATACTGGAATGCTTCGGAAACAATGAATTTACATTTGTCGTGCTCGTACGTGGACGTTGGAGTCATAATCATGGCGAAATCGACAACCGACTTGATTTATATTCCTTTCTTTGATCACATCGTAAACGCTTCAAAATTTTTCGTGGCAATACTCATATCTCTGATTTCGTGGCAATACTCATATCTCTGATATGGCAAAGTGCATTGAAAATACTTAGAACTAGCATTAATTTTTTGATTTCTAAAAAAAACTTAATAGTAAAGTGTGTTTTCTAAAGTTCTAAAGCAATCTTCTACAAATTTTAGCGTTTTCTCTGTGGACCCTCCCTACCTTGCGTTCTATAAGTATCAAAGTTGTAAAATAAACAGAAGGACATAAACAAACTGACAGAGTATCTTGGGTTGATCCATATTAGATTCGAGACGTGGCAGATGTATGCTGCCATTGTTAGTAAATCAGTGGAGTATACGAGCGAAGAGTTCGGCCAAGGGCCACACGGGGCGCCATGGCGCACATTGACCAGGAGGCAGCAATGGAAAGATGGGAAAAGGAAGAGCCCACTCATTCCTCTCGTCGTCTTCCTGTCTCTTCAATTCGCGTACTCTTTCTTTATTCTTTTGCGTCGCGTATGCTCTCTCTCTCTCTCTCTCTGGCCGTTATGTTCTCTCTCTCGCTCACAATCAGGCTCCTCTCTCACATCAAAACGCATTCAGCATTTCGACGTATTGCACTGCAGAGTCTTGTATGGCTATATTACTGGCAATCTGTAGTAACAATGATACACCATTTTCGCCAAAATTCGCCAACAACTATTGTCAATCAAGGCTAGATGTATTTCACTTTATTTATTTCAGACAATGAGTCGTGTTGCTTGTTATCATTGCCGCCCATTACTTTATGATTCATGGGGAGTCTTCTCCTTGGGCCGTTCTACCCTTTTATGGCATTTCGAACTAATTTTATTCTTATCTATTCTCCATAGTATTAAAGACGTTTCTTGCCTCTCTAAATCATGCTTGTGGTTGCTTCAGCTCATTTTTCTTTTGGGGTGGGGAGGGGGGGGGGCGGTAGGCTGATAGATGGCGCTCTAGACAAAACAATGTTGCCTGGGCGAAAATTGTCGTCAAGAACGGAGCATCTCTTTCCAGGATTAGTCATTTCCAAAAAAGTAGACATTGTCAAAAAAATTTGTGAAAGAAAGGAATCGAATCGGCATTCGTTGAAAAGGAATCGAACATTCGGTGCCGATAGATCGAAAAAAAAAAAGATTTATCTCGTTAATAAGCATCAAGCATCAATAGTAGATATTACAACGAACAGCAATCGCGAGTCTAATCATTTCATAAAGGAAATGTATCATTGCATATTCCACATTTTCTTTAATTAAAGCCGCAAGGTTGGTCTTGATTGCTTGGACCGGGCGAAATTTAGAGGACTTGATGTATTGTCGGCGAGGAGTTCGTGGGCAATCAGTTTCCGGGCAATTCAAGGGCATCAATTACATGGAAGGAATCACCTTCTTTATACAATTACACTATGCCGATCATACCACGATGGTGCACGAAAATGAATATTAATTAATTAATCAATTAATTAACTAATTAATTAATCAATTTGTTAATGAACAATTTTTTTTATTATTAATAGTCACCTGTCTTATTCTCGAAGAGCAGCGCGAGGACGCCGGCGATCGTTATGAGGACAAGGAAGAGAGTTCCGAAGAGCAGATGAGCGTATTCGAGATGACGGGATGCTGTGATAGTAATTAATTAATTAATTATATTCTTTTCATAATTTTTGCTTTACTTTCTTTCCTGGAGCATGTTTATTACTATATTGTTTTGTTTTATTTCAAATCCAACACAGCTCTCGTTCTTCTTTTGACTTCACTGTCGTTTGAGCCAAGCATGTGAAGTGTGTCATAACGAAGGCATCTTTATTTCGCTAAAATGATAAAATGATAATAGTATGCGTTTCCCCCCCAGGGGTAGGGCAGCTAAAGTTTATGCAAAATTGCCCAAAAAGGGTAGGCCCGTTGCCATCTCTACTTCGTACTCGATTTTCATGGGTTTTGTTTTTCTATGTATTGTCTTCCAAACGGGTGTCCTATGGTATTTGTTCAGTGGACCTTAATTTGCATTCTATATGTCATAGTTCACAACGCGTTATTCAAAAAAAGGTAAAACTTGCGCAGAATAGATAAATTTTTTTATAAACTGAAAAAAGCACGACTGGCACGACTGACATCTGTCTCTCATCCAATGAGAACGCAAATTCTCCATCGTGTGTCCCTGTGCGAGGAGCTCATTCAATTCGTCAATTTACCGACAAATACGATTAGGAATGAGAAAAAACTTTTTCTTGCTCGACTTTTATCAGCGCAAGATTCCGTGATGAGATGCTGGGAAAAATTTTTTTCGAGCATTTTGGCGGGAATATGAATGTTTATTTTTGACGGGAAAACCCACGAACGTTTTATTTCGCTTCCACACGTTTCCGAGAAGGCCCTTACTGCAGTGGACCTTGCCTGATACGTCGTTGATCTTCTGCAGTATTTCTAGATTTTACAGTCATTTTGTTTAACCTACATATCTTTACATTGATTTTATATTGCTTGTAAGGAAATTATGAGAATAAATACATTAGAAATAAATAAGCAAATAACTAATTGTTAGCAGTAAAAAGTGTGTTTCTAAAGATAAAGATCCTAAAGCTATTTTGTATATATTTTAGCGTTTGCTCCGTGGACCCTTCTTTGCGTTCTATTCGTCAAAGTTCATTGATAAAAATAGAAGAACTTAAACATACCGACAGAATATCTTGAGTATATCCTTGGATTCGAGACTTGGCAGATGTATGCTGCCATTGCTAGTAAATCAGTGGAATCGCTGTATACGAGCGAAGAGTTCGGCCAAGAGCCACACGGGGCGCCATGGCGCACATTGACCAGGAGGCAGCAATGGAAAGACGGGAAAAGGAGGAGAACACTCATTCCCTTCGTCGTCTTCCTGTCTCTTCTATTCGCATACTCTTTTTTTATGGAATTCTCTTACGTCGCGCGTGCTCTCTCTGACTTTTGTTCATTCTCGCGCTCTCTCTCTCTCTTTCTATCTCTCTCTCTCACACTTACTCTCTCTCTCTTTCTCTCTCTCTCTCTCTCTTTCTCTCTCTCTCTTTCTCATTCTCTCTGATCTTACTTTATTTCTATCTGAGCCGTGCTGCTTGTCATCATTTCCTCCATATTTTGCATTACTTTATGTTTTGTGGGAAGACTTCTCTCTCCTTGGGCTTTTACCCGTTTTATTGCATTTCAGATTAATTTTATTCTTATCGATTTATTTTCTCCATAGTACTGTCGACGTTTCTTGCCTCTTCTGTAAAACATGTTCGTGGTTGTTTCAGCTCACTCAGTTTTTGTTCTCTATGTTAGACGCTGTTCCCTGGGTCCCCAACCCGGTTCCGGGCTCTTCCTATTCTCCGTCTTTCACTGTATTCGATATTTTGCCGAAGAAGTACTAATCTCTTTTCTTATTTTTTTCCATTGTTCTGCTCTTTTTATGAACTCCTTAAACATATTAAGGATATAAATTATTTTTTTCATTTTCTATTGTTTTTTTTTAAGATCGTGTGGGCATGGTAAGCAAAATGGGTTAGTGCTGAAAAAGGGGGGGGGGTAAAAGCTGATAGATGGCGCTCTTGACAAAACAATGTTGCAAAGACAAATAGATAAGTCGTCAAGAATTGAAAGCATCGCTTTCTATGATTAGTCATTTCCAAAAAGAGTCAGCATCGTCAAAACATTTCTGCTGTGGAAAGAAGAATCGATATCGGCTCTAAATGACGACACTCCCAGTGAAAAAGAGAACCTGTTTTGTCATGCCCGGGGCCAGAGCCAGCAGCCGACCAAGGCGGCGGAGGACACGCCTCCCAAGAACAGCCTCCAGATCCAGTGTCCGCCGGGAAGAGCGAGGAGGCGGCTGCCCCCATGGCCTGGTCCCCCCCCCCTCTCTTCTCTATCTCTCTCTGTATGTTTGGTTCTGAGTAAGACTTAAAGTATAAAGATATGTGAAGTAACAATGTGTAAATAGTCCCCCACAAGGACGCCCGAACCCGATCGTAACATGGAGGTCCCGGGAATGAGACGACTACGAGCAGGTACCGCCCGTTTGTCGTCTCGCTATGCGTATGGCGGAGGTCAGTTTATATTTATATTATTATAATAGAAATGGCTGTATTGACTTAATTTCTTGTCTTCATGTATGATTAAGCGGCTTATTATTTGGTCGTAGAGGAACTCCGCGCCTCCCCCATGAGAGAATGAATCAGTGAATGTTTAAATTTTGCGGCAAGAAAGAGGCGCGAGTGCGACCAGGGGGAAAATGAGATGAATGAATGAATACAAGTGATTGTGATTTTCTTCCGTCACTAGTAAGCTTACTAAATGCTAACCACTCCATCAGCTCTAGAGCATGGAAAACTCCTAAATTAATTAAGCGCGCAAATTTTGAGTTTCTAATGCCAGAGATGCTGTTTGGTATGGCTAGACACCGTCGCCGTTTTTAATTTCAGTGTTCCTCCCTCAGCCATACACATATGCTACTCCACCCACCCCGCTACACCATTGCACATATTTAGTATGTATTTACATACATACCTAGTCTTGCACCACTCTAACCACTACCATCCGGGGCAGCCAACCCGCCAGCCACGGCACACTCAACACCCGAGCGCACGGGTCCCCCTTCCCTCCTTTTTTTATTAAGAAAAAAAATTTTTTTATCGATAATTATTTTTATTTTGAAATATATGTATTCGCATTCAGGATATTTTATTTTGCTTTTCACTCGTTCCGCTCGATTTGATCAGTCTATGAACCGAATACTCATTACCAGAGCACACGGCCCACGCTATGTATGTGTCTCTCTCTCAGTCCAGCCTATACTAGGAAGGCAATAGTGCAAACCATATGATATATCTTACTCTTATCTGTTTTGTTCACAATTTCATCCACTCTTAACAAAAATTTAGTACTAAACTATTACAAAATGCTCTCTGTCTCATACAGTAATCGCCGTATGTTCGCCCACCTCCTCTTTTCCTCTCACTTTCTCTCTCGCTCAGTTACACCATTTTGTCGGAATTCGAATCCAGGCAGCTGCCAAATGCATCGCCGCCTGACCTGCGTTAGATCTCTGCCTAAAAAATCTCTGTCTTATCTTATCTCGTTCACCTTGCACTTTAAAATACGGCGCCACCTGCCCCGTCCACGCGAATAGCATTCCTTTCTCTCGGAGAAGTACATCTTTAGCTCTCTATCTCTACATTTCTATCAGATTCTCTCGCTCTCTCTTAACAGTGATTCCGCTCACTAATGTGTCTGGCTACTTGGAATGTACAGCAGACAAAAAAATGAAAGAGATAACAGGCGCCCGAAACTTGGCCGCATCCGGTGAACGAAGACGAAAAGGAGAGAAAGAAAAAATTGAGGGAGATTGAAAAAGAATTCGTATAGCAACAGGCGCAAAAGAAAAAAATAGAAACTATTTTCCTTTTTTAAATTCAAAATTCTTTAGTCTAGAATAATTGCAGCGCACTAGTGCTCATCATTCCTACATACATATGTCCCACCCTTCCGTGAGCTCAAAGAGATTCAAGAAGTCCGGTGACATAACACACAATGTCGTGCATGCGTTTACTGTTGCATCCATATTTACAGAATTCCTGACGTCCCCGAACACAGCTGAAGTACAAAAGACTACTAAGACCGCCGTCATCGATCTCGAGCGCGAGAGATCGACAATGGTGATGAAGTACTCCTCAGAGGAGCACCACGAAAGAACAAGCTTTCTGACCGGTCGCACAAACCCGTCCGCGTCGTCAGAACAGATGGCAGCAAAATCTTTGTTGAAGTCAGGCCCGGGAAAGAATCCTCCTGGCACAAAGATAATGTAATCAAATACAACCGACGAGATGACACACCACGCCAAAATGAAGGAATCGCTGTTACAATCATCCCAAACAAAAGAAAGCAGCAGACGAAACAAAAGAAGACGACTCCAAACGACTACAACTATGATGACGACGACGGCTACACACCAACACAGACATACTCACGACGATCAAACCGACTTCAGAAGAAGAATCAAACGGACGACTTCTACTACTACTAGAAAAGAAAATAAACACACCACAACACGATAGAAATGTATACGTAGACCTCAATGCATAGTATTAGATAATTTTTCTTTCGTCTCGCTATATATTTTTCCTATTTTCATTTTGGTCCCTGCTTAGTATATCACCAAAAAAAAAATATTCTCTGACTTTTGAAGATCCCTCATTGCAAAATAGTTATCCTGGGTAAGCGTAACAGAAAAAGCTCGGCAGCTGCCATCTCGCTCACAATCATCAGTAAGAAGAGCAAAACAATTAATCTTATCTTTGCATCACAATTCGGTAGACTACATAGCCCACTCTCGCCCTCTCCCTTACCTATGCTCTCTCACTCCTTACATTCGCTCTCTCACTTCTCACCCTCGCCATACACGCGATCATTCTCCATAGACACGAAAAGAACAAAAAGAACAACCGGACAGTCGTTACACTGACCTCTGCCAGACGACTCAATCGGATTAAGCAGACAAAGCGATCCAGACAAACCACGCCTGTCGTGGAAGACCTTCCAGACGCCTCAATGGAAAATCAGATAAAAGGAAGCAACTTCAACAGCGAACTCGCCCTTTTTTTCTTCTCTCTCCAGATAGCCCGCCAATTATCTTTATACGCGACACGTATAATCATCAGTTAATATTCCAGCAATCGCGTTAAGATGTCAGGAAACTACAAGGACACCTACGAACACGTCAAGGAGCGAGCCAACCTCCTTCTCAATCAGTACTGGGATGAAGTACATGAGGCCGTCAAAGCCAGAAGCGAGCTCAGAGAAGAGGAGGCGAGAAACCAAACGTTGAGGGACGAATTAGAGAAGACGAAAGAAGAGATGGAGAAGCTCCGCGCCGCCCTCTCTCATCAAGAGGCACTCCAGAAGTACACTGACGAACGTTGCAGACAAGCTCAAGACGCCGAAGTGAAACAAAATAATTACGTCTGGAATCTGGAGCGCAAACAAGAAATGCTCCAAGAAGAAATCCGGCAAATGGCAAGGACGAAAAATGCGAGCGACTGCCTCCTTCAGGCCAGGATCTACGAACTGGAGGAGCTGGCGATGAAAGAAGAAGAGTGGTGAGAGAGCTATCCCCTCCCCATTTATTTTCTTTTCTCTTCCTTGCCCTCACTATCTATCCCTCTTGATTTTCCAGTCACTCTAGCTGCTTGTTTACGTGAGCCGCTGCCAGCCTTGCCCTCTATCGATAGATATCATTAATCTTCCCGTGCGCTCACTATCAGAACCTTCACAACATCAAGTCTTCATTTCCCATCGATTTGTCATTATTTTTCAAATTTATCTAGTGCCTAAAAGAAAAAAAAACCGACCAGAAGTCATTTCCCAATATAAAATATTTCTTTTTCTGAGGTACTTTTTCTCTTCCTTTTTTTTCATTCACACCATTGTTTCTTTTTGTGCCACAATTTGTGCTTAAAAAAAAATTCTCCTCTCTTCTTTCTTGACGAATAGTTTATCTCTTTTTTTTCTTTTCTCCGTTTTCTGTGTTTAACTTAGTTAGAGTGAGAGGCCACTCTTGTAAAACGTGGGGATGTCATGCCCGGGGCCAGAGCCAGCAGCCGACCAAGGCGGCGGAGGACACACCTCCCAAGAACAGCCTCCAGATCCAATGTCCGCCGGGAAGAGCGAGGAGGCGGCTGCCCCCATGGCCTGGTCCCCCCTCTCTTCTCTATCTCTCTCTGTATGTTTGGTTCTGAGTAAGACTTAAAGTATAAAGATATGTAAAGTAACAATGTGTAAATAGTCCCCAACTACAACACGGCGGCTAGGGGTCCACCACAAGGACGCCCGAACCCGACCGTAACAGTTTGCAACTATCTTTATCTTTATTCTCATACAAGATCATGCGTAATGAGCTACATCATTATCTCGTTGATGAGCATCAATCTTTAATAGTTAGATATTACTTGAACAGCATAACCACGACAATTACACTAGCCAAGAAAACGATAGCTATATATTTCATTTTTTTTCTTTAATTAAAGCGACAAGGTTGGTCTTCAATGCTCGAGCCTGGCTGGATTTGTTGATGAATTGTCGGTTGAGGAGTCCTTGAATCCTTTTTTGTCATTTGTGATATTCCACAACTTATTTGACCTCCGCGCCGGAGATGCTTGAATACGATTGTTCACGCCGCTGCATCTGGAGAAATGCTATTAAGAGAGCCAATCTGAGAGACTCGAGCAGGGGCATGTCGGGAACAAAATTATTTTTTGATTTTGTTTTCCTTCTAAAGGCTTATAAGGCATCCTAAAAAGATCTTAAAAACATTTTTTCCAAAAATTATTTTCTTCAGTTTACCATGGATATGCACCGAAAACCCGAAAAAACTCAAATGATCATAACTTTGTTCGTTGTTGAGATATATTAATTTTGAACTGTTTATTCAATTCCAAATTGAAAGGCGCACAAAAATCGTGTTAATCACTTTTTAAAAATAATTCATTAAATGCCTCATTTTGGTATTTTAATATTTCGAGTGGTGCGTTTGGGGCATAAACCCCCCCCCCCCATGTTAAAAAAAACTGAAGGCACCACGTGAAAGAGCGACCTTTTTTACCCCTTTTAAATGCCTTTTACTAAAAAACTCCGATACACCTGTTTCAATATTTTGACATGAAGCGCGCGAGTCGGTCAAAATGGCGCATTTTTCGGCAGCCGAGGCACCGTGCAAGCGCATTCATCGATCCATAACTGCATTCAATGTCAATATTACAAAATCGTAAATATATCATCTAAGAGCTCTCACGGAGATCTTCAAATCTTACATACATACTTTTATTGAAAAGTTTCAATTTATATGGGAAATTTCGTTCTGTACAATTAGAAGGCTTTAAAAAACTACTTTAAAAACATTTTCGCCTGTCGAAACATACATCATAAGAAAGAGGATGAAATTTGCTACAAGATGAACACCTTTCAATGGAATTCCATGCATACGATCTTTTGTTATAAGCCATAAGACTAGGACAGCATGGCCTTATGGAAAAACTGTAGAAAAAATGATTGGAATATTCTAATTCGAATTTGGAATATTCTAATTCGAATAACCTAAAATGTGAATTGTTGGGCAAAATGACAGCGACGCTACTGGCACTACTCTTATGGCTTATAAAAAAAGATCGTATGCATGGAATTCCATTGAAAGGGGTTCATCTTGTAGCAAATTTCATCCTCTTTCTTATGATGTATGTTTCGACAGGCGAAAATGTTTTTAAAGTAGTTTTTTTAAGCCTTCTAATTGTACACAACGAAGTTTCCCATATAAATTGAAACTTTTCAATAAAAGTATGTATGAAAGATTTGAAGAACTCCGTGAGAGCTCTTAGATGATGTATTTACGATTTTGTAATATTGACATTGAGCGCAGTTATGGATCGATGAATGCGCTTGCATGTTGCCTCGGCGGCCGAAAAATGCGTCATTTTGACCGACTCGCGCTTCATGTCAAAATATTGAAACAGGTGTATCGGAGTTTTTTAGTAAAAGGCATTTAAATAGGGGTAAAAAAGGTCGCTCTTTCACGTAGTGCCTTCAGTTTTTTAACATGGGGGGGTTTTTATGCCCCAAACGCACCACTCGAAATATTAAAATGCCAAAATGAGGCATTTAATGAAATATTTTTAAGAAGTGATTAACACGATTTTTGTGCGCCTTTCAATTTGGAATTGAATAAACAGTTCAAAATTAATATATCTCAACAACGAAGAAAGTTATGATCATTTGAGTTTTTTCCGGTTTTCGGTGCATATCCATGGTAAACTGATGAAAATAATTTTTGGAAAAAATGTTTTTGAGGTCTTTTTAGGATGCCTCATAAGCCTTTAGAAGGAAAAAAAATCAAAAAATAATTTTGTTCATGACATGCCTTACATAGAGCCCTGGTCGAATCTCTCAGATTGGCTATATTAATATAAAATGAGATTGGTAATTTAATATCCGTACGGCTAATTCTTGCTTTTGACTTACCTCAATGACTCAAACAGAAGTACTTGAACAATACGATATATCTTGAGTAGATTCGATTATTTTGAATAGATTCGAGGCGTGAGTGGCAGATGTATGCTGCCATTGCTAGAAAATCAGTGGAATCGCTGTGTACGAGCGAAGAGTTCGGCCAAGAGCCACACGGGGCGAGGAGGCAGCAATGGAAAGACGGCAAAAGGAGGCGAACACTCATTCCTATCGTCGTCTTCCTGTCTCTTCCATTCGAGTACTCTTTTTATGTAATTCTCTTACGTCGCGTGTGCTCTCTCTGGCTTTTGTTCATTCTCGCGCTCTCTCTCTCTCTCTCTCTCTCTCTCTCTCTCTCTCTCTCTGTCACTCTCTCCGTCTCCTCTCTCTCATCAAAACACTTTCATCTAAGCATTTCGACGTATTGCACAGCATAGTCTAGTATGGCTTTATTTCTCGGAATCCCTAGTAATTAGGATTTGATATTTTCACCAAAACATAACAACTATTACCAATCAAAGCTAGATGTCATGCACTTTATTTATTGCTGATTCGTGCAGCTTATCAATGACGATTGCCGCCATGTTTAGCATTATTTTATATTTTGTGGGGAGGCTTCTCCTTGGGCGTTCTACCCTTTTATGGAATTTCAAATTAGTTTTATTCTTATCGATTTTTTTTCTCCATAGTATTGAAGACGTTTCTTGCCTCTCCACATCATGCTCGTGGTTGTTTCGGCTCATTTTTTGTTCTCTATGTTAGAGGCTGTTCCCTGGGTCCCCAACCCGGCTGCGGGCTCTTCCTATTCTCCGTCTTTCACTGTATTAGTTAGTCTACCATCTCTTATCATAATTTTGCTTCATTGAGTTGTTCGTTTTATGAAAACCTTTAAAGTATGTTTAAAAAATAAATTTATTTTCAATTTATATTTTTTTTAGATCATGGTGGGCTTCTAATGGCAAGGAAAATGGATTAATGGTGAAAAAGACGGGGGGGGGAGGGGAGGCTGATAGACTCCAGACAAAACAATGTTGCCTGAGCGAGAATTGAGAATTCGTCAAGAACTGAGCGTCTCTTTCTATGATTAGTCATTTCCAAAACAGTCAGCATCGTCAAAACATTTCTGCTGTGGAAAGAGGAATCGAATCAGCAATAGTTGCCGACACTCCCGGTAAGAAAGGCCACCCAATAGCCCCTATCTTTATCTTTATCTTTATTCTCATACAAGATCTTACTTAAAGGAAGTATCCGAGTAAAAAAATAACTTCTTCTTTTATGTTCCCATATGATCAAGTCTGGCCTAAAAGATCGATTAGAGGTGGTCCCGCTACACGAAAGTCAGTATTTAGCCAGAAATTTACATTTGTTTCATGGAATACGGTAGAAAACGTCTCTGTCGATGCACCCGGTGTATGCTCAAATCCAAGCAAGGAGTGCCAACGGGTGGGAAGAAGAGGCAGTCTCTGCCCGTCTTGCCCACTTAGCACCCCATTTTCACCAAGGGATGAGAGATACAGACGTTAGAGAAAAGCGAGACAATGAAAGAAGTCGAAAGAGGTTAGATACACATACGTTTCGAATTTGAAATTTTGTAGCGGGCGCTAAAAAAGGCTCATGCAGTTGGGAGTATAGCACAGTTTGAAACGTAATTTTATCAGATACAGTTTTCTTTCGTCGGATACTTCCTTTAATGAGCTACGGTTTTATCTCGTTAATGAGCATCAATCTTTTAATGTAGATATTACTTGAACAGCTTCGCTAGCCTAATCACGCTAGACGGGAAAGCGATAACTGTATGTTCCACATTTTCTTTAATTAAAGCCGCAAGGTTGGTCTTCAATGCTTGAACTTGGCTGAATTTGGAGTTGATGTATTGTCGGGGTCTTGAGCTGGTTCAGGGACACGCATGAAAAGGGCGATAAGCGCGAAGAAGTCCGAGAATGAGAGCACGACAACCATCATCCAGGTTCTGCAAGGGCATCAAATTCTTGAATCACCTTCTTTCTTTAAAAAAAATTACAGTCTGTTCTTCATTTGTATAGTTTGCTCAGACCTCTCGTAAACTACGAACATATATGTACACTTTTCTTGGAAAAATAAAAAAAAGAAACAAAGAAAAGAAAGAAATAATACTATTGATATAAGTCGTGATTAGTAATCTAATAACCGTCTCATATAGCCACCGTTTGCCTGTAGAGAATCCCATTGGCCCAGTGCGCCGAATGGAGGCAAATCTAAAGTAGTATGAAAGTAGAGAAACTACAAGTAGCACTAAGTAATTAAGAAAAAATGTTCCGTTTTGTTCGCGAATCCTTAGTAATACTTGTGATTTCTCACTTTTGCCGGAAGGCGACTACCACACATTTTCTCCACACACCCCCGGGGGTACTAATTTTCAATACCCTTGCGAGGGAGGGGTACTATTAGAGTGAGGGGTTCTATAAGAGAGTTGAGATGTACTATTTTTCAACGTGATACACTAAAAGTAACAAAATTTTGTTCCCAAAAAGAGGAGTCGTAGATCGATTTTCAATGGAATCATCAGTCGAATATTCGTGTTGCCGCAGCTTTTGAATGAATTTGCATTCAATTCATTGGGAATAGCATCACATGCCTCCTGGACCCACTCGAGGTTCGTCTGGAGCTACATATTAGACGGGGAGGGCACTGTTGGAATGGGATGGTGAGGGGGGGGTGGTTCTACCAGAGGAGGGGTACTATTTTCAATCACATTATCAAGGGGGGCAGTATTAGAGGGGGGGGGGTTCTAATAAAGGGGGGGAAACTAATTGATATAAAATACGGTAGATGGCATTTGCCTTGTGGCAATCCATGCGCAATCGTCGACGTGTCCACATGAGTTAGTTGCTTGTCGGCCGAAATGAGGATGACGGGAGAGAGCTCGCCGGCCGGCTGACGGGAGAGAGCTCGCCGGCCGGCCATCTATTCCTTGCATTATCGAAAAGCGGCAAACTTCCGACCTGTTATAGGGCACCTAAAGTTTATATGCAAACTTTAGTTGTGATTTATGTACAAGAGCTTAGCTTAAGAATACCTAAACAAATGCAAATTTCACCACCTCTTTGATGTTGAAGTACATTCGATGGCGCTTCAATTCGGGTAGAAGGAGATCGTGTGAGCCAAAGTAGCAGCGTCTTCGCTAAACATTTATGATTTAGACGCTGGGAACAGCCTTTGCGGAGTCAAAGGCGTAAATATTTTGCTGCATTTTTACTTGTTCAGCGCCAAAGAAACATTAATATACTTTTCTGGAACGAGAAGGAAGCAAGAAAATTCCAGATAAAGAATGGATAATAACGAACATTTGTTGGATGCATTCGGAATACTGGAATGCTTCGGAAACAACGAATTTACATTTGTCGTGCTCGAACGTGGAGACGTTGGAGTCATAAGCATGGCGAAATCGAAAAACGACTTGATTGATATTCCTTTCTTTGATCACATCATAAACGCTTCAAAATTTTACGTATCAATACTCATATCTCTGATATGGCAAAGTGCATTGAAAATTCTGAGAACTAACATTAATTTCTCCATTTCTAAGGAAAAAAAGAAATCCGCGTAGCAGTAAAAAGTGTGTTTATAAATTTAAGATCCTAAAGCTATCTTGTATATATTTTAGCGTTTCCTCTGTGGACACTACCTTGCGTTCAATACGTCTCAAAGTTCACCGCCCGTCGATAAAAAGCGCTGTTTGTAAAATAAACTGAAAGGCTTAAACAAACCGATCTTGAGTATATCCTTGGATTCGAGACGTGGCAGATGTATGCTGCCATTGCTAGTAAATCAGTGGAATCGCTGTATACGAGCGAAGAGTTCGGCCAAGAGCCACACGGGGCGCCATGGCGCACATTGACCAGGAGGCAGCAATGGAAAGACGGGAAAAGGAGGCGAACACTCATTCCTCTCGTCGTCTTCCTCTCTCTTCTATTCGCGTACTCTTTTCTTGCTCGCTTGTCTGGCGTATGCTCTCTCTCCCTCCCTCTTCACCTTTCTCTCACTCCCTCTCGGTCTCCTCTCTCACAACAAACACATTCATCAGAGCATTTCGACGTATTGCACAGCACTTTATTGTATGGTTTTATTATTGGCAATCTTACTGCTAGTCACAAGAATATAGACTACATTTTCGCCGTAACAAAACAACTATTGCCAATCAATACTACACATTTGCATAGTGCGGGAGGAGAGTGTAAGTCGGGAAGGGGGCGATGGCTGGCTCGTGCTGATGCAGCTTGTAGAACTCGTAGAGCAACGGCGAAATGGAATAGGGGGGCGGGCTGGACGGGTAGGTGGAGTCAGAGTTGGACGGGTGGGCGGAGCCTGTTGGGCGAGCCATCAGGAAGAAGGCGAGCGCCGACGCGAGACTGCCACAGAAGGCGACGAATGCGATGATGCCGACGACAGCGGGAGTCATCTGAGTGCCTCTCTCTCTCTCTCTCTCTTTCTCTTTCTCTCTGAATCTCCACTTTCTCTAATTCTCTCTATCCCTGTTCTCCCTCGCCCTCTTTCTCTCTCTTTCTCTTTCGCCCTTCATATCTCTCTCCACCTCTCTCTCTCTGCCTATCCTCTTTTTCTCACTCTCTCATTCTTTTTCGCTCTTTCTCTCTCTCTCTCTCTCTGTCTCTCTTTCTGTCTCTCTCCCTCTCTCTCAACGAACCGATCCAGTCTGTTCCTGGTGAGCGTAGCATTCCTTTGTCAGCAGTGCAGCAAGAAGCGCCGTTCTCATCCTCATTAGCATATTGTATAGTTATCTTAAGATATTTTGTACTTTTTTTATTTACAGAAAATTTGAACGTTAAAGGAGCCGTTCACTGAATAATTAACATAATTTGTATGAACGTATCTGTCTAAAACGTGCACTTCAAGAAAGTTTGAACCATTTTTGTCCAATTGCGACTAAATTAAGAGTATCAAAAACAAAAATTTTTTTTTACTCTAGCAGTTAGCCACGATCCTATTTTTCACGCTCTCTAACCAGCAGAAGGGCTAAAAATTTGAGGGCGCGCGTTCGCAGGAATTAAATTTTAACAAAAAGATTAAAAAAAAAAAAGTAATTATCCTCAACGCCTCCATCGACCTGAGGACAGTGAACGAATGGGCTTCCTTATCAATCTACTTCCAATGAATAGAATGAATAAACATCATAATTCCTCGTATCAACTCTGGCAGTATTGTTTTGCATTAGTTCATACACTTCATGTGCGTCTTCTGACTTGTGTTGTCGCCCATATCAGCACTATCTTTATCTCCCACACTCACCCTCCATCTCTATCTCTTCCTCTCTATATCGTCCTCTCTCTCTCTCTCTCTCTCTCTCTCTCTTCCTATCTCTCTTCCTCTCTCTTTCTAAATCTTTTTCTCTTCCACTTTCTATCTCCATCTCTTTCTTTTCCTCTCTCTCTCTCCATCTCTCTCTCTTCCACTCTCTCTCTCTCTCTCTCTCTCACTCTCTCTCTCCATCTATCAAATAAGAGCCTTGTCTTGCATTACAAAAACAGTTAGTGAGGAATCCGTGCTGTTTGACAGATCGGTGCCAGACCAGGGTGGGTGAGGCATGTTTGATGATTGAGGGAATGGTGATGTGATTGTTTCCTGTTGAACAGTTCAACCCTGACGCGCTTGGGCGCACGCGGCGAGATTGCTTCTCGTATGAGGGCGGATGGCAAGGAAAGAATGGGAGAGAGAGAGAGAGTTAAGCGAGAGAGAGAAAGAGCGAGAGAGTTAAAGAGAAGAAAGATAAAGAGAGATTGAGAGGGAGGACTGAAATAGAGGAGAGATATAGAGATAACGGAATTGAGCAGAAATGCAGAGAGGGAGAAAGGAGAAAGAAGGAGACAGAGAGAGAGAGAGAGAGAGAAACTGAGTGAGAGGACGGAAATAGAGGAGAGATAGTATACAGATAATGGAATAGAGGAGAAATGGGAAAGAGGGACAGAGAGAAAGAATGAGAAACAGAGAGAGAGAGAGAGAGAGAGAGAGAGAGAGAGAGAGAGAAACTGAGTGAGAGGACGGAAATAGAGGAGAGATAGTATACAGATAATGGAATAGAGGAGAAATGGGAAAGAGGGACAGAGAGAAAGAATGAGAAACAGAGAGAGAGAGAGAGAGAGAGAGAGAGAGAGAGAGAGAGAAACTGAGTGAGTGGACGGAAATAGAGGAGAGATAGTATACAGATAATGGAATAGAGGAGAAATGGGAAAGAGGGACAGAGAGAAAGAATGAGAAAGAGAGAGAGAGAGAGAGAGAGGGAGAAAGACCAAAGTCAAGTGTTCACATAGGATTGCGCCAGATGGAATGCGAAATATAAGGAGAGAATGGTTGTCGATCTGTTGCTGTTGCGATGATGCGGCGGCAGCCTCTCCTAATGGTAAAAGAGATCACCTTCTTCCTCTTCTTCCTTATCGCCCTCTTCACCGTCAGCACAGCTTTAAGTCAGTGCCTTCTAATAAAATATTTAGAATAATTTCTTATTTTTTACCTATATAAATTAGTTTTATTCTCTTTTAATTAAATGGGCCCCCCCCCTTATTAGGGTGAGAAGAAATTCTTTTTGTCTTCAAGGGTCGTCACTTCTTTAAAATAATAGCATTAAATAATTTTGGCAAATAAATTTGAAAAATAATGTTTTTAAAGCATGAATGAATCGAATAATTAAAATAATAACATAAGTAAGCCAACGTCATTTTATCGCTCCACCTTCTCGCGCAGACGGTTGTCCTGGCAGTGATCGGTCGGGAGGGCGGTGCAGGCCGAGCGGGCGATGCCCCTTTGGCTACGTCTGCACGCCGGACAGGCATTGCTGTCCGTGTGTATGGGGAGAGAGTCGAGGTTAGAGAAAGAGAGAGAGAGAGAGAGAGAGAGAGAGAAAGAGAGAGAGAGAGAAAGAGAGAGAGAGAGAAAGAGAGAGAGAGAGAGAGAGAGAGAGAGAGAGCGAGTCATGCGGAATTACGAAAGTTCACACTAACAGGCGCGTGCACCTTCGGCCGCTGCAACCAGACGGCTGGCCTCACCTGCGAACTGGAGACGTTCGTTTGCTGTCCGATGGACGTTGTGCCGCAGGAGGTGCTTGACGAGCCCAAGACCACGCCCCCTGCCGAAATTACGGCCCCGGTAATCACGGTCCCCGAATACACGGCCCCGGTCACTACGGTCCCCGAAACTACGGCTCCACCCCGGATCACGACGCGGTCATCAACTACAACAAGCACAACGACAACCACGACCACTGCCAAACCCGCAAGGCCTCCTCCCAGCCTCCTCGAATTCCTCGAGCATCTTTCGAGAAAGCACTTCACGGAGACGCCACCCGACTTTGCTCCGTTGATTTTCTACAATCGTTCCTACGCACATTGTAGACTGCGCGAAAAGGCGGCTGTGAAATCGGCTGGAAAACAGAAGCCTGCCGAGGTTACGGCCGTGAAATCGTCAACAGAAAAGCCGGCCGACTTTACGGCCATGAAAACGGCTGGAAAACAGAAGCCGGCCATCATTCATCCGACTTACGACAGTGACCAGCTCCCCGACAAAGAGATGACCGACATGGCACAGCTGATAGCCGCTGCTGGCCCGGACACCATGGGCCTTTCGTATGACGGAAGCCCTCTGGAGGTGCCGGATTCGTATTCGGATGTCCACCTCTCGGTCACGGATCTCACCACGGATGTTGGCTCAGGAGCCTCTTTTGAAGGGGCCTTGGGGGCCGTAATTCAGGGGTCCAACCAGAGACCCATACTCCTGCGGGCTCAGAAGAAGCCTCTTTAAAAGAGGAATCTGGGGCGCTGACCACGGGGGTCCCGGAAGAGCCCGAAACTCTAGCGGAGGACACTGAAGATGTCCTGGACGAGGTCGAAGAGATCTCAGGCGTGAAAGATGATGCAATGCCGGCATTTGATGCAGCAATGCCCGCATTTGCGCCTTCGGATTCGGTGGCAAGTCTTCCGTTTACGTTTCCACCGCCTCCGGTAGAGCAGTGATAGCGAGAAGAAGAAAATAAGAAGCGAGAAGAACATCGCTTTATCTCATAAAGAACAAGTATTCATGTATGTACATGGAATTTAATTGGCAAGAAAAATTTCAATTTAAATCGTTGTAAAAAAATTATTTACTTTGCAATTTTTAAATATTCTCTTTATTTCTAGGAAATATGCAATTATCTTTCAGCTGGTCTGCTCATAATGTTAATGCTACGATGTTGAAAGATTTCCATGCATAAAATTTGTCATCTACTCGTCTACAGAACTTATAATTTTTTTTAAATCTAATAAGCACCGAATAATATATATCAAGTAAATAAAAGAAGAACCATTCATTTCATTTCAAAGTTGAAAATTTTCCCGCGGAAATTCAAAGTGGACCGTGAAATAAGTGCTCAGAAATATTCTGGTCTACTGTAGTTATAACACTATAAAAATTCAAGGTGACAGGCTGCTTGGGAAGACTCGGCATTTCATAGCATTATAGTTTCCTGAGTCTATGCTTGTTTACAATTTGTTTTTTTATTGATTAACTTGCTGCTTGATTTCAGTATGCATGTATGTTCCCTGCGCATAAGTAAATATTAATTTTAGGGTGTCGGTTGAAGGAATACCGAAATAGTCCCGTATTTTTTTCTTTGTTCTGCTGCTTATCATTGCCTTTTTCTCTTCGTTCCTCCTTGCTTCTCACTTCCTTTTTCCGCCTGACTCACTCACTGTCTTCTCATTCGCTATGCTGACTCTCACTTGTTGTGCGTGTCATCACAGAAACAAGCCGGGTCTTAGTCACTGTTCCAGAAACCATAACCCGTCTTGCCTGGGGCGTGACCAGATTGTTCTTGACTTTCCCCAACCCCAAACATTTCGCATGATATTTCCGGTGTTTTTTCTTCGTAATTCTTTTAAAAATTTAATGGCGTGTTTACGATAGATAACTCGCTCGATTATTTCATATTTGCTCCGTTATTTTATGCGCATTCTTCCTCATCAGCTATTCTGAAAGCCTCACCTCTAATCCATGTGGCTTTCAGGTATATTCACTTTTTTCTTTCAAAATGCCTCACGATCTTTAATGTGTCTCCGCTTCTCTGGGCTCTCCGTAATCGTAAGAGGTGGCTGCTGCTGGTTCGTATGAAGTGTGACGAAAACTGGTCTTGGATCCGGGGTGAAGCTGAAGCTTTTTCTCCCCTTTTCTCTCTCTCTCTTTCTCTCTGTTCTCTCTCTCACTCTCTCTCTCTGTCTATCCTTCTTTTTTTCTACCTCTTTCTCTCTTTCGATCTCTTCCCTTATTGCCCAATTGTCGTTCTTCTTGGCTCTGTTGCTATTGTACTGGGGCGCGGAGCAGAAATGGAGAGAGAGAGAGAGAGCGAGAGATAGAGTTAAAGAGAAAGAGAGCATGAGATAGAGAGAGAGAGGGGGACAGACAGTGAGAGAGAAAGATGGGTGACGCTTGCTCGGACAACGTTAAATGTCGAAAGAGGTTTTTGCATTTTTCGTGAATGTCGAAAAGTTTTGCATTTAAACTATATTTAGGGAATGAAATCGCTTTTTACAAGGGGTTTTCGTAATAAAAATAAAAATAATTATTATCATTACTATTATTATTATTATTATTATTATTATTATTATTATTATTATTATTATTATTATAAAACATCCAAGAGAATTCGCCTGTATAAACACATACCAGCCTGTCTCCTTTTCTTACGACTTTTCTCTTGCTAGCCATGGCATGTAGCGGTGGTTCTTATCGTGTGTGAGATTCCTTGTATGATCGATATGGCCATTCGATTGCTGACCTCTCCTTTCTTTCTTTCTCTCTCTTTTATTCTCTCTCTCTATCTCTTTCTCTCTCTCTCTCTCTCTCTCTCTTTCAAGCACGTGTTTGTATGCGGTTTGCGCCATTTACAGGCGAGACCAGAACCGGTATTGTCGAGCTTCTTTCGAATCGCTCTCTTTAGGCGGGATGATTAAGGAAGCTTTTTTTCCATATTCTTCATGCCTATTCAAATGTAATATTGAAATTAAAGTTAAGAGTACAAAAAGAAGGAAGAGAAGTGTGTGAAGTAAGAACTTGTGCTTGTGACGCAGGCGGCGCCTTGTTTGATTTTGCTCCCTATCTTCAAGAGACTTGTTTACATTGGCTATTGGGTGATTTTCCCCATTGCACCACTCATCCCCCCTTCTCTCGCCTCGTTCCATCCTAACACTGCCACCGCTCTCACATTTTCAACCGTCTGAACGTTGCCCAGCGCTGACCATTACTCTCTTTCTTTCTCTCTCTCTCTCTCTCTTCTCTCTAATCTCCGTGCTTCTCCTACACTTTTTGCCATTCTCTAGTCTCTCCCCCCCCAAACTCTTTTCCTCTTCCACGTTTCAAAAGTGCTCGTCTCTGCTCACACACTTCCATGGTCGCGTGTCGATTTTCATCCATTCTCTCTCTCTCTCTCTCTCTCTCTCTCTCTTTCTCTCTCTCGTATTCACTAGTTTCATATTCACACTTCCATTTCATATCTATTTGAACTGAAGCAGTTCTCACATGTCTGCTTGTATGCTCGTGTAGTTTGTAATACTCGTTTCTCTCTTTCCTTCGTCTTTCTCTCTCTATCCACAATCTCTCTCTCCTCTAAATCTCTGTCTCTGTCACGCTCTTTCCCTGACTCTCTCTCTCTCTGTCTCTCTGTCTCTCTCACGCTCTCTCCCTGACTCTATCTCTCCCTCTCTCCCTCTATCCCTCTCAATCTCTCGCTCCTCTACCTCTCTCTCTATATCCCTCCCAATCTCCCTCTCCCTGATTCTCTCTCTATCCCTCTCAATCTCTCGCTCCTCTACCTCTCTCTCTATATCCCTCCCAATCTCCCTCTCCCTGATTCTCTCTCTATCCCTCTCAATCTCTCGCTCCTCTCTCTCTCTCTCTCTCATCTACTCTCTCTCCCCTTTCCCTTCAGAAATGGTTCAACTCGTCTGCAGCAGTTCCCATCTCCTTCCTCTCTTCATGACTCACATTCCCTGCATCATCTTCTTCTCAAAATTTTGATAAATAAGTTTTAAAATTAAATTTCAGCGTTAGACTCCTCCGCTTAAAGCGGGAGAGGAGTCTAAACGCCTAGCGTTTAGATAAATTTCTTCTCCTTTCACTTGTTCCACTCCCGGGTCCTGTCCCGTTATCTCTCCGGCTTTCTCGCTGCTCACACCCTTTGTCCTCCATCGCTCAATTTTTTTCTCTAATCGCTTGTCCTCCCTCTCTCTCTCTCTCTCTCTCTCTCTCTCTTTCCCACTCTCTCTCTCTCTTTCTCACTCTCTCTCTCTTTCTCTCTCGCTCTCACTTTCTCTCTCTCTTTCTTTCTCACTCTCACTCTCTCTCTTTCTTTCTCGCTCTCACTCTCTCTCTCTCTCTCTCTCTCTCTCTCTCTCTCTCTCGTCTTTCTCCTCTCCTTTCAAACACATACACACTCTATGTCTCCTTTTTTTCTCTCTCGTTATTTCTCTTCTCTCTTGCTCCCTCTCACTCACTCACTCTCTCTCCGTCTCTCCTCTCTCTCTCTCTCTCTCTCTGTTTCTCTCTCTCCCTCTCCTCTCTCTCTCTCTCTATCTCTCCTCTTTTCCACACTCTATCACCCGACCGCTAACAAAGAATGCCTGACACATAGATCGCGCCCCTCTCACACATAACTATTCTCGTTCCATCACTCTCCGTCCGGAGCAAAGAGCCCCCCCCCCCCCCCCCCCGATTATTTCTTCTTTTTTTGTTTGTTAAACACTGTCTCATCTTTACTATTACTATTAATGTTCGAGTTTTTCTCCATTTATAATTATCATTATGTGTTACACTTTTCCCATATTAAATATCATTAGATTCTTTTTTTTTGCATGCTCTCCACAAAACAAATAACAAAAGTTGATTCTGGCCTCGATCAGGTATAACGTATTGATCGATTGATATTCCAGAAGGTCGTCGTGGCCTCTCAGGGTCGTCGACTCGAGAGAGAGCGAGAAGAACGAGAGAGCGCAGAGATGTCAGAGAGGCAGGTGATCGCCGAATTCGATTTCGAAGCGCAGTCCGGCACCAGCGAGATCCCGCTGGCTGCCGGCGAGATCTTGGCCGTCCTTCGAGATGTCCGTTTATATTTGGAAAATAGCTTATGGTTTTTTTTTGTTTGTTTTTGAATTAAGAATTGCTTATGGTTAGCTCCATTTTTGTATACTGTTATACAGATGGAATTAATTACTTATGAATTTTTTTAATGGTTGTATATTTATTCAGTTACATAAGCACTTATGCGGAAAGAATTAATATCCTATTTGCTTCAATTTTTACCCGGATATTAAATAGTTTCCACGGGGAAAATGTATTTCTAATATTATTTATTTTAACCCGGGTGTAATGTGTATATATAGTTTTTTATGCCGTAATTCATTACAAATTTTTATTCTATTTTCCTCTGTTCCCTTGAATGTTTTGATGCGGGGTTTTGAGTTTCAGTTGAAGTTTTATGAAGTCTAATTCATTCTGCCCCTTTCCTAACCCCCCCCCCCCAATGAATCATTTCTTGTTTAATCTCGCTCGCGTCATCAGGAACTGTTCTGCCTTCTTTCTTCTTCTTCTTCTTTCCAGGCCTCTCTGTTATTGTCTATGTTTTACTTTGCTTAGTCATACCAATCAGCTATTTAAGCGTCTCCAGAAGCTTCATTTTCAAACGCTTTAGACAAAATTTTCGTTTTTCTATATTTTTCAGTTCTAAATAAAAAAAAACCCGCCGAATGTTATTGAAAAAGAAGAAAATATAACGGGCTTAAAATGTCAGCCTGACCCTGTATTATTTATAATATTGATGCGATGAACTTCCGTCAGTTGCTCAGGCTAGTTTTCATGCGTTTATATAAAGAAAAAGAAAAAAAAACGGTTGTGTTTATTGTAATTTCCTCGTTAAAAGGACTTATTTTTCTCTTACAGTACCTGGATTATTACCGTATTCTTACAGTACCCACAATTACCGTATCAAATTTTTTTTGCGTTTGCAGAACATCGAAGGAGGATGGATGGAGGGCAGGAATAGCAGGGGGAAGATTGGACTCTTCCCGGCAAGCTACGTCATTCCGTACCAAGCGAGCAGCAACAGTGGACCACCGGTTTGTATTTTGTTATATTTTATTTACTTTATTTTATTTTTTTTTAATTTAATTTTATTTATTTACTTTATTTTATTTATTTACTTTATTTTATACTATTTATTTGTATACGTGATTGTCATCATTATTTATCAACAAAAATAAGCAAGCAAGCAAGCTATTCTTCATAGGGGAAAAATGTGCGCTTCTTTGCCAGTTGATAAATTAAGAAATAGCCATATTCAAACTGGATACTGATAAAAGTCTGGTAGTCATAGTTCTGTGCTTCGAAAAGGTTTAGTTATTCGTTGCAGAGTCCAATCTTGAGGCAGAGAGAGAGAGAGAAAGAGAGCGAGAGAGAGAAAGAGAGTGAGAGAGAGAGAGAGAGAAGATCCTCTTGAATTGTTTTCTTGAAAGCTGCACGTCTTATTCTTCTTCTTTGAAAGGCTGAAATAGACTTGGAAGTAGTCTCCTCGTGAAAGCTGCCAGAAAAGGCTTAGAGAAGAGATTGTTACTTCTTCGTTCTTGTCTTCCCTGAACGGGCCAAGGAAGAGAAGTGAACCGTTTCCTCCTTGCGAGCAGCAGAACCTTGAGAATCTGATTATTTTGGCTACCTTATCTTATTTTATTTTGCTGAGAGAGGAAGAGGGGGAGAGAGAGAGATGCAGAGAGAGAGAGAGAGATGCAGAGAGAGAGAGTGAGAGGCAGAGAGAGAGAGAGGGGGAGACAGATGCAGAGAGAGAGGAGAGTAGAGAAGACGATCTGATTAGAGCGGAATCCACATTGAATTTAAGTGCCCTGAAGACTGTTCGTGTTCCATCGAAGAAAAGCTATCAAACTCTCTTCAATCTTGCACATTTCTCTTCCTCCGCTTCTCTACCTATCTCTCACTCTTATTCCTACTCACTAGCTCTCTCCATCTCTCTCTTGCCCTCTCTCTCTCATCCGTACTCTCTCTCTCCTCTCTCTGTCTGTTTCGTTCTCTCTCTCTTCTCTCCTTTCTCTCTCTCTCTCTCTCTCTCTCTCTCTCTTCCCTCCTTTCTCTCTCTCTCTCTCTCGCTCTCTCTTTCTCTCGCTCTCTCTATCTTTTTTCTCTCTCTTCCCTCATCTCTCTTCCTCTTCTCCCCCCCCTCTCATCTCTTATCTCCCCACTCATCTCGAACCTCTTCCTCGTCAACTCGACTACGTGATGAAGAGGACTCCCCTGGGTGGCCCCTCGGGCAGGCTTACCATTAGCCCTCCCGGTACTCGTCCACAGCTCTGCCGTGTGAGCCTCTTCGGAATCCATTAACCGCTCTCTCTCTCACTCTCTCTCTCCCTCTTTTTCTCTTTCTTTCTCTTCCCTTCCCTCTCCCTCCCTTTCTCTCTCTCTCTCTTCTCTCCCTTTCTCTCTCTCTCTCTCTCTGCTCTCACATGTCACTTCTCTTCCTTTATGTCATCATTACAAGGACTCAGTGAGCATGTGAGTTGCAGGCTTTTAAGATGTGCCTTCTTCGTTTCCTCGTTTCCTCTACTTGATATGCGAGGAGCTCCTTTTTGTTGGTTCTTTGGTGATAGCTGTGGGCCGTAGTTTAGAAGAGCTTCTACCAGGTCTGTAGTTTGGAGGAGCTTTAAAAGTATAAGAATATTATTCCGTGTCGAATACACTTTTGCCGGATTCTAGATTCATTCGTAGTTGTTGTTGTTGTTTCCGCCGCCGCCGTCAGGCATACTGTACAACGAGTACAGTATGTCATATACATGACTACAGTATGACATCATGAGACTTTCGTGATGAGACCCACTGTTGAAGAAGAAGAAGAAGTACTGAAATGCTCTTCACATCGGGCATCAGACGCGCTGTCGAAGCGTACAATCCATCGCTGGCGGCTGTCTCAGCGACAGCTGATGAGACGGCCAAGTTGCTGCTCGAAAAGAGAAAGAGAACGATGATAAGGAGGTGGAGAGAGAGAGAGAGGGGAGAGAGAGAGAGAGAGATGGAGAAAGAGAAGAGAGAGAGAGGAGAGAGAGAGATTGAGAGGACGAAAGATAGAGAAAGCTATTGAAGAGAGATCCAGAGTGAGAGAGAAAAAGAAAGAGGAAGACCGCAAAAAACCGTCGCATTGCGAGAGAGTTGTCGAGGAAATGAAGAGTAATTTTTACGATGAATTTTAGGAAGCGTATCTGGGAATTTTGATTCTTTTCTTTTTTTGTCGTTGAATAAGGACTTCAGAGGGGAGGAGAGGGAACGGGTGAAAGAGAGAGAGAAAGATAGAGAGAGGGAGGGAGAGAGAAAAAGAAGGATAGAGAGAGAGAGAGAGATAGCGAGACACTGAATGACCCTCTTATTTCGTACTACTTATATAAGTACCGTATATCTTCGTCTGCCAGACACACTTGCTCAACTCTACGGCCCGAGACACCGGCCATATCGCTGGCGGGAGATTCGATTGCCGAAGTGGAGTCCCTCCTCGAAGAGGCCCATGAAGGAGGAGAGCCAGGAGGTGGCCATCCAAGAAAGATCACAGTGGCCAGAGCCAGGATCAGCAGCACGAGCACGAGCGACATTCTGGAGAGAGGAGCGAGTGAAGAGAGAGTGAGTTGAGAGAAGAAGTAGTGATTGTCACACTGGGTGTAACAATTGGGCCAGAAATTGTTACGTCAGGGAGGACAATTCTAGAATTGTCCTCCCTGACGTAACAATTGGGGGCTGCGAGCATTTGTAGAATTGTCATACCCGGCATAACATTAGGTCCTAAACAATTCAACACTTATCATCCTTGCTGCACTTGTCTTGCTTGGCATGACATATGATACAATGAAGATTGGAACAGCTTCGTTGTGATATAGAAGGCATTCTTTCAGTGAAGAACTGGAGGAAAATGAGTTTAGTGAGGGATACTGTAGCTCTAGCTTACTGTAGGTACTGTATGGCTCATGATAGAATTAAGATATCACTGCTAAATTGGCATTCACTGTTGTTTACATTGTGAAATGATTACTTTGAAAAAAAAGATCGATTTGAAAAGAACAAATCACGTAGTATGACGAAGAACAAAATTATTCTCATAGATTACAATTTAAATAGTACTTATTTTATATAATAAATTGAAAATGAAAATTAATTTTGATTTTTATGAAATGCAATTAAAATAATATCTCTGATATATTATAATAGAAGAATATATATATTTTATTATTATTATTATTATTATTATTGTTATTATTATTTATATCATTATTATTATTTATATTATTATTATTTATATTATTATTATTATTATTATTATTATTTATATTATTATTATTATTATTATTATTATTATTAATTAAGTAATTATTAATATTTCCAGCCCTGCCCACCTCCACCAATGCCGGCCACAGTTACGGCTATCTATCCTTCAATCACATCATCCAGGCCGCCAGTCGATGATTGGAACTCTACCTTTGGACCGCCAGGTAGGCATTTAAGGAAGAGGAAGGAGAGCGAGAGAGAGAGAGAGCGAGCAAGAGAGAGAGAGAAAGAGAAAGAGAGAGTGAAAAAGAGAGGGAGGGTGACATAGATTGGGAGAGTGAGAGATGGAGAGTGCTTGATAGAAATATAGAGAGTATGTGAGAGAAGTAGAGAGAGTGAGAGAAAGAGGGAGAGAGGGAGGAGAAAGAAAGAGAGATGGAGAGAGAGAGGGAGAGAACTAAAGGTAAACAGGAAAGTCTATCTATCTCTCTTTCTCCCTCCCTCTCTCTCTCTCTCTCTCTCTCTCTCCTCTTCGATCCTTACTCATAATATAAGCTTGCAGGCGGCGGTGCCGCCGGCGGCGTCGGCTCATCTTCCGGCAGTGCCACTGGCGCGGCGGCCGCGAGCGGTGGACTCTCTCATCTTCTCCCCAAGCCGACCGCTCACCACGATGACGACTTTGATGATGACTGGACGGATGAAGAGGAGGAAGAGCATGGATATGTCAGTATTTATCTTTTTTTTTGTTTTAATTATTTTTGGATCAAGATTTAGTATTAGTATTTTTTCGCTATATATATATATATTTAATTAATTATATTTTTAAAAGTATTTTTATATATTAAAAAATATATTTAAAAAAATGAATACTAAAAAGAATAGTTTTATATGAATTTATTGCATGCATTTTCGTGTTCGTCCTTGTCTGAATGTGGATGTGCAAAAATGCTCCTACATGTGGAACTGCTTTTGTTCTTTTATTTTATTACACATGAGGCGACAGAGGAATCGTTTGATGGCTCGCAGAGCATTCTTTTGGCATGTCGATGCGAGTGAAAACCACAGGGGTCGGGAAGTAACAAAAAAAAAAATCATTGGACCAAAAATTAGGGAACCCATGACGTGTATTATAAATTTCCCTATTTCTTTCTTTCTTTCTTTCTTATTTTTTGCGCAATATCTTGCCTCTAAATAGTTTATGACTAATTGTAAGATCATAAAATTAATCACTTCCCAAGTTGGAAATGTATCCACCATGTCTACTGCCTTTTTTTGGCACATTGCTATTCCCTTTTGTTATTTGCCAGTTATTTTTTCTGAAATTTATTTATTTCCCCGAGTGTAGATCTAAGCGAATGTTAGATCTAAATATACTTCTTTTTCACTCTGCAAGATCGCGAAAGCCTAGCCGTAGTTTCTGAAGGGAAAAGCAGTGACGATTCTGCATCTTCCTGCTAATTGTCCGACTATTGTTCAGTTCTCTCGCGCTCTCTTTCTCTCTCTCTCTCTCTCCCCTCTCTCTCTCCCCTCTCTCTCTCCCTCTCTCTCTCTCTCTCTCTCTCTCTCTCTCTCGTGGTATTCCACGGAGTGGAAATTGACAAGAGAGCAAGCTGTCTAAGTGCATCTACTAAGTTAGTACAATCAATGAATGGGAAGCTAATGCTTTTCAGCCCTGAAATAGGCGGCCACGCTTGTTCCGCCACAGCAGAGAGTCAACTTCTTTCTCTGCTTTTACTGCTGAAACATTTATTTATGCCCCGTCCTGAAAGGGGGCCAAAGACAACCCTTTCTCTCTTTCTCTCTCTCTCTCTCTCTCTCTCTCTCTCTCTCTCTCTCTCTTTCTTACTCACTCTCTCGCTCTCTCTCACTCACTCTGTCGCTCTCTCTCTCTCTACATGAGAGAGCCCACTCTCTCCCTCTCTCCCTACTGCAGATTCGAGAGAATAAAGACAAGAAGAATCGAAAGAATGGAAAAAGAGAAAGAAATCTCTGAACCAAGAACGAGAGAGCAGAGACATATAGAAGGAATTGTCATTCTATTGTTCTCTCTGTCTCTCTCCGTCTCCTTCTTTCTCTCTCTTTCTCTCTCTCTTTTCTCTCTCTCTCTCCCTCTCTCTCTCTCTTTGTTTCTCTCTCTGCCATCCACAACAGATGCAAGTGTGGTGATAGTGGCAGAAGCTTTGAAGAGGGAGGAAAGGACACCTAAAAAGGGTATCCTCCCTCTCGCTCGCTCTCTCGCTCTCTCCCATTTTTCCTTCCGCTCATTTGTGAGTTGTTTTGCGAGAAAGAGAGCAGTCTTGTGAAAGTGTAATATTTCGAGAGGTCATAGTGAGAGATACTGTCGCGTCTATAAATTATAGATCTCATCAGATGTACCGTGTGACTTGATGTTGTCCCTAACTAAGGTCTTAAGGCGCCGTAAGTGCCTATGAAGAGACTTAGTTTAGGGCTTAAGGTTCTTGGTCAGGTGCCAAGGTGCGGCTTAAGGCGGCCTAAGAGACTTAAGACTAAAGCTACTTGGCAAGGTGCCAAAAGAATAACTTCCTCAACTCGATGTTGTTCGCCCGGTCTCGTTCTTCGAGTGCAGTCGCACTGGACGAGACCAGACTCCACCCGCACTCGCCGCATCACTACGTAAGATATGAGACAGCAACCTAGAATCTTGTATTTTTATACTAGCTTAAAAAACATTCACCCTAAATTAAATTGTATTTATATACTTTTATTTAAAATAAATCCAATCTGTGCGCAGAAGGTCCGAACCCCCCCCCCCCCTTTTTTAGGCCAGAGCGAGGAGAGAGAGAGAGATAAAGAGAGGAGATGCCAAGGATATTTTGCCCAAGATGATGTATGAGCATATATGCTCTGGATGGGTATGCCAGCATTATTAGATTAGGGTGCTTCAAAGGACATTGGCGAGGCGTAGATTTAGGGCGAAAATTGGCGATATAGAGGCAGACGAAGATGAGGAGGAGCTAGACTTCACAGAGAGAGGGAGAGAGAGAGAGAGAGAGAGCGAGAGGGGGGGGGAGAGAGAGAGAGGGAGAGAGTCTAAATAATAATCTTATCTTAAAGATATATTGAGCTGGGAACAAAACATTGTCTTCAATTTCCCCCTCCCTTCATTCGCTGCACCCACCCCTTTGTTCTTGCGTGGTCTACTGGTGGGCGATTCGCTACCCGCCAACCGAGCATTTCTAGACATTGAAAGATACTGATGTCAGCGCATTTTTCCATCGTAAAATGCAGAGCAAAAGATGAACTGAAATAACAGAGATTGCAAGGATCGTTAACTGATGTGGGAGATAGAGAGAGAGAGAGGAAAAGAGAGAGATAGAGAGGGAGAGGAAGGGAGAGTGAGAGGGAGAGAAAGGGAGAGAGAGTGAGGGAAGAGAGAGAGAGAGAGGGGAGAGAAAGAGAGAGAGAGATAGAGAAGCTTCTTTTGGAGCAGTGGCATCGCAAGATTTCCAGCTCGCTTGTTAGCGGCACATAGATTCCAAGAGGACATGGGCCTGGCGGGAAAATGGAGGAATCTGGTGCCAAGACATCACTCGAGCAGAGAGGAGGAGAAGCAGGGTCAATTGGGTGAAAGGGAGAGAGAGAGAAAGAGATGAAGAGACAGAGAAAGAGAGAGGAAGTGACAGAGGCAGAGAGAGACAGAGAGAGAGAGAGGGAGAAAGAGAGAGAGAGAGAGAGAGAGAGAGAAAGAATAGCAGCTCATCCCCGGGCTTATTCCCTCCATCACCACCACCACCCTCCTTCCCTCCCTCCCCCTGTTTGTCTGTCCTCCACCCGCTGACGGGTGAAAACTTGACGGGAAAGTAGGAAAAGGACTTCCCAGCTAAAGCCCACGTGCTCAAGGCATCCTCACCCCTCTCAGACGGATATGCTGCGACCCTTCAAAGTGCTCAGTATCGTCGGAGTCTCATACCGATTGCTCTAAAGAGACCCCCATCCACCACACTCCAGTGGGCTCTATAGTACCCCCTCACTTGGAAATCACTCATTGCCAATGCCCCATTCACTTCCCCGATCGATTTAACTTCACCCAGTCCGGGAGTTGAAGAAGACCTCTCTACTACTATATTAAGGGCCTAATCCTTGAGGCCCTAACCCCACTCTAGCCCAGCAGCCGGTATCAGGGAGTACACAGTGTACAGTAGCCCAGACTATCCACTCGGGACCCAGAGACTATCCAGTCGGGAACCAGAGAATATCCACGCGGGACCCATTCACCCACCCACCCACAGATGCCTCAACCGGTGCTGACGTGGCAGGAGCAGCGGCTGTCGGTGCAAGAGGAGATCGCTGCGATGGCCATTGTAAGGGCACGCGCACTCTCGCGACAGTCCACAGCACGACTCAGCTACGGCAGCAGCAGTACGGCCAAGGCAGACGGAGGAGAGGGAGAGGGAAGGAGGAGGAGATCAGTCAGGAGGGCGTCGTCATCAAGGTCGACTGCGACCAAGACGAGCCAAGAGAGGACGGAGAGCAGGAGCGAGACGAGAAAGGTTGGGGAGGGGAGAGAGAGCGAAAGGAGGGAGAGAGAGGGAGAGGAGAGAGATTTTAAGAATAGAGAGAGAGAGAGAGTGAGAGGAAGAGATAGAGAGGGGAAGAAGAGAGAGAGTGGAGGGAGTGAGAGGAAAAAGAGGGGGAGAAGAGAGAGAGAGAGGAGAGAGAGAGGAACCATGTAAGATTGATTCGCCAGTCTCGTGGTTGTGAAGGCTTCTTGACCATCTCGTGAGCTCTCCAAAAGATGATTTTTATTGCAGCAGCACTGCTCCTTATTTGATTTGCACATCTTGCATGCCCACTAACAACACGGAATCCATGACTTTTAGTCTTCTTTAATCGAACGATCTGTGTTTTTCTCGCGCGGTTGGATGTATTTATTAATTTACTGTTTAATTAATACATAATTTATTTATTTAT
>CALZFC010000108.1:322500-355000 GCA_945643635.1 Allodiplogaster sudhausi
TCAAACAGAACTGGCAAAAGATGGCGGCTGCCTTCACAACGATTAGCCACTCATTCAAGGAGGATCACGGACCGGGTTACTGTAGTTTTTTATTGAATATATTTTTGTGTATAATAATAATAATAATTATTATTATTATTATTATTGTTATTACTTTCGCTATAAATAAAAAAAAATATTTCCATTCTACAGAGATATTTAATGTTTGTCATTTTTGATAATGCATGTTTATTTTGGTTTAAAAAATAAAAATAAATAAATAAATAAAATAAATTAAGAATATCATTTAAGAAAGCTCACAAATGGCGGACGCTTTCCAGCAAGCAGCGCATGAATACCATCAGATGGGCGAGGGATTCGAGCAGCATGGAAAGGTAGAGTTCGTTTCAGGACTCCAAAAAATGTATATTTGAATTCGCGCCTTTTTGCCTGAGAGTCGGGCTTAGGCAAGAGAGCGAGATATAGCGAGACGCGAGACTACCATGTTTAAATAAAATAGATTACGGTTGAATTTCGTCGTGCTCTCTTTTAATGAGGTTTTTTTAGTCCATGAGTTCAAATTAGAGCTTTGCGAAATATATCTAATTTTATGACATAAATTTAAAAAACCGTTCTCAAAATTAAATTTGGAAAAAGCTTATTTTTAAATTTCACTTTTTGAAGGTTGATGTCGAGCCAGTGCTGGAGCGCATTTACGCATATCGTGGAACAGTGCAGCGAGTGCCGGATATTGTCAATCTGCATAAGGTTGATCTCGATGTTCTTTGATTTTTTTGTTATTAACAAAAGAATTTATATATACATTATATATATATATATATATATATATATATATATATAACTTCATTAGCTTTGCTATTTTGTCTTTAACTTGTAATAGTCCACCAACACCAATCAACACATGACCGGGGATACATGGCATGTTTTAGCTTTAATGACGGCCTAAAAACTGCGAACCGCCTGTTCAATTAACTCACTTATTGCTTGGAGAAAAAAAATTATTATGGAGCTATATAAACATATATCTATATAACGTACACTAATAATATATATTATTGGTCGTAATTTTGGAGAATCTGTATTGGAAAAAGTTTGAATTGTAACTATGAAACGAGAGAAAAAGGTGGGATTTTTAAAAATATTTTATTAAAAAAAAATAATAGTGACAAAACTAATATAGTTTAGTATTGATAGAATTAAGTAAAAATAATAAATATTTAAAAAAATAATAATAAGAATAATAAAAATAACTTTTAGCAAGCGCTCGGCAAGTGGCGCGGCAGCGAGAAGGCCGTGATGGACGGGCGGGCGGGAGAGAGCGAGGCGACGAGAGTGAAGCAGAGAGTGGACGCGGCCAGCTATGTACTCATGGCAGAGATCAGCCATCTCACGTCGGAGAAGGTGGGAGAGAGAGAGAGGAGGAGAGGTAGGAGATAGAGAGAGATAGAGGGAGAGAGAAAGAGAGAGAGAGAGCGGACAGGAGAGGGAGGAGATAAAGAGAGCAGGGGGAATAGAGAGAGAGGAGAAATGGAGGGGGGAGGAGGGAGACAAAGAAGTGGAGAGAGAGGGAGAAGTGGAGAGGGAAAGAAAGAGAGAGAGAGGAGAGAGAGGGAGTGAGAGAGAAGAGAGGGTGCGAAAAGAGAGAGAGAGAGAGAGAGAGAGAGAAGGGAATATAAGAGAGGGGCAGGACTGAGAGAGATATATAGAGAAAAATTTTGACAAAGCGTTCCAATGATAAGATAAAGGTTAAGAAAAGTATAACATGTAATGTAGGGTTGAGGCTTATCACAATATTGGTAGGACTATTCGGGCAGTCCTACCAATATTGTGATAAAAGTTAATGCTTGAATAGTTATGTTTGGGCAATAATGCCAGTAAATAGTTATATAAATATTTAAGTAATTACATTAAAATAATTAATTAAGTAAGTAAGTAAGTAATTTCATTAAAAAAATTTTTGCAGGCTGCCGAATTCCGCCAAATGATGGCGACTTATCTTCGACAACAGCAGCAATTCTACCAGAACATGGCAGCGACCATGGGCAACCTGGCCAAGAGCTTCGAGTAGAACTGAGTATCCTCCCATTCTGTTTCTCTCTCTCTCTCTCTCTCTCTCTCTCTCTCTCTTCCCTAGCGCTCTCTCTTTACCCTTTCTCGGTCTCTGTCTCTCTCACTCAGTCTCTGTCTCTGCTCTCTCTCTCCCTCTCATTACTTTGCCCTTTCTATTTCTTGTCCGTTCCCTCTCTCGCCCGGAGCCTTTAAATCTTGTCTTCTATCCATATATATTTCTTCGTAAAAAGAGTCCTGCTTATTTTATGTTTTTATCGAGTGTTCCCCGCAAAAGTTTATCATCAGTTCCTAATTGAAATGGGTACAAAAGCGCCCCTTTGTATCCCCCAATATTGTCGAGGGTGAGAATTCTTAATTTCATAATTCTTTTTTTTATCAATGAACATTATTCTATTCCCCCGGTGGATTCCACTGATTTGCATGCATCCGCGGGAAATTCTTACGCCCATAGCCTCACCCACGGCCCACGTTTCCTCTTTCCTCTTTGTGATTCCATTGATAAGAGACAACCGTCACAGCGCCCTAGATCTTCCGGATTTACCGGAACTGCTGATTAATATATTTGTATGTTCTGAAAGCAATCTTGTAAAAAGAGCGCAGAAAATGAGAGTAATAGCCTGAACTGTTCTGTGCCATTGTTTCTCTCATCTTGAAATATTTTTCACTCATCATGAAATATTTTGCCCATCTGCCTCTGTGTGTATTAGCATTTTGGCGACATTTATATATCTCTGATACCCTTTGATGCAGATATTATTATTGAAACACGTGTTTTGTCAATATTTACCCCTATATCTATCCCACTTTACTTTGTTTAGTAGTACTTTTATAATCTTTATATTCTACGCAGATTGTGTCCACATTGTGATATGCTAGGAGGTGAGATGAGAAGGACTATGTAAAGAGAACGTATAATAAAGGTTAATTTATAAACTTTCACTTGATTTGCAGACAGATTAAAAGTCAAGATTGGGATTTATTTCCCTTTTTTACGGTTTCACATTAACTGCGAATTCCTTTAGAGAAACATATGAAAAGGATATTTCATATTTTCTTATTGAGAATATTTCGAGTGTGTCAGAACAGGGCGAATCTTTATAATATTCTTTATAATAATCTCATCTGGTAACAATTAGATCCACCAATAGAACTTGAAGTAAGGACTCTGTGTCCGCAAGCTTCCTTAAAGGAGATCTCTATCGAGTGAAGAAAGCGAGAGAGGGAGAGCGATGGAGAGAGAGTGAGAAAGAAATGGTTGAAGGGTAAAGAGAGCGGTGGATAGAGAGATGGAGGTGTATAGAGCGAAGGGGGGGCAGAGAGAGAGAGAGAGCGAGAAAGAGAGGGAGAGGGTGAGAGAGAAAGAGAGAGAAATTAGAAAGTGGATCTGAAAGAGGGACATAGCTAAACAGATAGCTTTTGGGTTGGCAATATTCGCATTAAAAAATTATGCTTGACGATTGAAGCAAATAATTTTATAAATATTTAATTAATTAATTACTTAAATATACTTATCTTCGACAACAGCACCAATTCTACCAGAACATGGCAGCGACCATGGGCAACCTGGCCAAGAGCTTCGAGTAGAACTGAGTACTTGTATCCTCCCTCTATCCATCCCTCTCTTTCCCTCTCTCCCTCCCTGTCCCTCTCTCTTTCTTTTATCTTGCTCTCTCTCTCTCCTCTCTCATTTCTCTGAGTCTCGCTTAATTTCTATCTCTCTCTCTCTATCTCTGTGGTTTCACTCTCTCTCTCTCTCTCTCTCTCTCTCTCTCTCTCTGCTCTCTCTCTCTCTGCTCTCTCTCTCTCCCTCTCTTATTTCTGTGTCCTATCTAAGGCTTGTCCATGGCTTCTCTCACCTTGCCTTGAAATCTGGTCTTTAATGCAAATACATATATTTTATCGTCAGAGTACATATATTTTACCTGCTTTTTATTTAATTTATTTATCGAATGTTGTTTTATCGACTATCGAGTGGGACAAAGCGCCCTTTTCTCGAGAGTGAGAACTTTACCTTATTCTGTAGTACTTTTATAATCTTGTATATTCTAGGCAAATTGTGTCGAGATTGTGATATTCTAGGCGATATAAGAAGGAGGTATATTTAAAGAGAATGTATTATAAAGGGCGCGCTGTGTAGATAATGCAGAAATCCTTCGAGGAGGCGTAGACGGTTGTATGCGCAACCGCAGTGCGGAAGGATAACGGTTCGAGTCCCATGTGCTCCCAAGATTTTTGCTTCAATTTTCTGCATGGAATCTTGTAATGAGAGCGGAAAAAGAGAGAGTAATAGGCTGTACTCTTCTGTGCCACTGTTTCTCTCGGCTTGAAATGTTTCGCTCGTCTTGAAATATTGTGCCCATCTGCCTTACATCTGAAGAAGTTCCGTGATTATATATTTCGAGTGCTTCAGACAAGGACGAATCTTTATCATATCCTTTATCTCATCTTGTAAATTCAGTGTCTGGAATAAATACAGTATTGATGTGCGACAAATGCCTCACTAATATGCATGCGAGGAGAGAAGAAATTAGTGAGGGAGAGAGAGATAGACAATGAGAAAGAGAGAGAGAGAGAGAGAGAGTATACGAGAAAAAGAAGATGAGACGGACAGAGAAGATGAGGGATAAAACAAAAAAAAAGAATGGAGAAGCTATGCCACTGAACGAGTGTGTTTCTTATCACAATGGGAAGTCCAGAACCGAGAGAGTAAGGAAATGAGGAGAATATGAACGAATCTTGCACACACTTGTTGTACATATACATGACGAACTTATAAAAACGGGGCAATAAAATATAGATCTTGGGTTAGTTAATTTATAGCTACTATAAGGAAAAGAATGAACTTGAATATCTTGCGGATTTGATACCCCTAGAGAATTAGAGCAGAAAAAAAGTATTTCCAACGCAAAAAAAAGAAGAATTCTTTTTCCATTCTCAAACTGTATGAGGCGAGAACAATAACAATAATGCTGTAGAGATCTCTTGGGCGCAAAGACAACGCGATATATAAACAAAAAAAAATCTTCACACAAGTAATCATCATAATAATAAAGTAACAAAGAATGGTGGACTGGATAGGAGCAAGAAGGAAAGAGAAAGAAAGAAAGAATGATTACATGAATGAAGAAAGGACGTCTTTTTTAACGCTGGTTCTATAGCTCTGCTTGCATTTTTTTTCTTCTTCTGACAATCGCTGTCGTCGAGAATGGAGAATATTTTCAAAGAAGAACAATTTCAAAAGAAATATATATATATATATATATATATATATAAAGAAAGAATAAAATTCATCAAAAATTGCAACAAAAAAAAGTGGAGAAAAAAAACATTTCACACGATGAATATGCAGCACCCGTTACTACGCGATTCCGAGACGACGATGACTATTTACAAGAGAGATGGTGGTGGTGGTGAATTACCGGGAAAATAAATTCGAAATTTTTTAAAAATGATTTGCGCGCCAAATTAAAAAAAAAACAGACACACACACATATGTATGAGGTTTGCTGCATCATCATTATAGGTGTAAAAAAACATTTGGTAAGATACGCTATACAAATGATGATTAAAAGATGTTGTGCCAGTTCCTAAATTATGCAATTAAAGCGGGTTTTTATGATAAAAAAAAGAGAATGACTGGATATCCTTCTTGAAGTTTCTTATTTATTATGCGAATTGTAAGAAAAATTATGAGTTATGGAGAAAGAGAGAGGGAGAGAGAGAGATGCGACGGCGAGGGGCGAAAAGAAATCAAAGCATTTCTCAAGTACTTTTTAATCGATAATTCTTTAGCCTTACGATTAGAGAGGCTAATTGGCTAAACTGCATTTTTACTTCGAGCATATGTAATTTTTCACCGAGCTATAGGAAATAGCATTGAACAAAAAATGCTGCCTTTTTGTGCAATCGTCTCCAGGCACGTTTCCAGTATGGAAAGTCGGGAACGCGCGCGAAATAAAAAAGAGATGAAAACATTATTGATCGGGTTTAGCGCCTCCGGGCGTGTGTGAGTTAACGTTAGCGTTTCCAGGTGTGTATTTGCGAAGGAGTAGTCAGTTAGAGAGGAAGAAGCTGCCAATATGAAGAGAGAAAGAGAGAGAGAGAGAGAGAGAGAGAGAAAGATAGTGAGCAGAGAAAGAGACGTACATGTAAAAAAGAAAAAAAAGTCAACGTAAAACATTGCTAACAAACATGTCTGGTTAATGCTCTAGAGGGAATGTCGAGTAGAGAATCGAGAAAGCACAGCCAAGTATGGGTTGGTTTTGAAAAAGGGCGAGAGAGAGAGAGAGGGAGAGAGAGGGAGAAGGAGGAGAGAGAGAGGGAGAGATGAATTACGGTGTGCTCGGTGTACGGTGGGCGAGAAATTCAAACAATACGACAGAAAGTCTAATCAATAAATCGATTCAATCAATAAGCAATGGCACCCGAGTACGCGTCTGAGATGATGCCAGAGTCGCCATTGGTCAGCTCACCACCGGGCTGCTTATTCGAATCGGCGCCAACCACCACCGCCGGAGGCAGCAACTGCTGCTCCTTGCGACTCGGCGAGCGACCACTGTCGTTCTCTTTCTCGGCGAGCACTACGGTAGCTCCGTTCGGGACCACGGTCATTGCGTTTGGGACCCCGGTCATTCTGTTCGGGACCCCGGTCATTCCGTTCGGGACCGCCCCGGTCATTCCGTTCGGGATCCTAACAAAATCCGGCGGATTACGGTCACTGGAGGACTCGTAATCATCCTCGTCCTCGTCTTCCTCCGCCTTGCCCGAGTCGAGCGAGGATGACTGAACAGAAGCGGCCTCCTGATCCGCTTCCTCTTCTACTTCTTCGTCTTCTTGCTCAAGACGCTGCGCGTGGCGCGAGCTACTCGCTCCGAAATCCCTGAAAATCAATTTAGATTTTTCCAAATCATTTTATTTTATTTCCTATTTTATTTCCCAAAATTTGTGTTATAATCTATCTTATTATGTCTTAAAAAGATGATGAAATTAATAATAAGACTTTAAGAAAAAATCCTGCGTACATCAACGGAATCTGCTCATGCTGTCCAGTAGACAACGACGAGGACGCGTAGAATGGTCCCGACTGGAAGGCAGAGTCGGACGAGCTGGAATAGTGGAATTTACACAAGAAATTTTGTAATAAAAAAAATTTCATGGTTTTTTTTTTTACAAATATTTCCATTCTGCTTGCGGCGATCGATAAGCCGTTGAATAGATTCGTAGTGGCAATTTCCGCGTAGAATTTCGGCACAGAATTCTTATTCTCGGGTTAGTCTTCTTTGGCGGGGAGATAGATAGAAAACATTCTTATACCCGGACTCGAGAGGCGTCTCTGCTTCTGCCGCCGCCGCCGCGGCGGCTGGCACCATCGGAATGAGATGAGTCATGTCATCGTCATCCTCAACTTCCTCTTCCTCCATGTCCACTTCCACTTGCACCGCGGTGGCGGCGACCTCCTCTGTGACTCCTCGCTCCTCTTCCCCGTCTGGCGGCGTCTCCGCCTCTCCCTTGGTCGCCGCTCGCCACGACGACGGAGGCGTCGCGACCGCACGCGCCGCGACTGCAACGCGTGGCGCACGCTGATGCGTCTTCATGAACCTGAGAAAAGATTGTATTTATTTTATTGATTAATTAATGCTGCTTTGTTTTCCATTCTTTTTCTTTGAATTTTTAGATATCACTCTCTCGTTTTTTAATAGTAGTAATATATTTAGAGCATAAAATATCCTCTATTTTACAATAAGATAAAATTTAGTAATAAAGATAAAAAAGTATTTTCTAAATTATTTTTCTCACCACTCCGGCTCGCCGTCAACGTAGTTCTGCATGCGAGTCACGGCGTCGCGAAGGCGCTGAAGCGCCGGGTCGTGTCCTTTAAATAGAAATTAATTGATTATTGTATTTGGTCGTAAATTTTTTTTTCTTGCTAGTCGACGATTATTTCTTTACACATATTCTCTTTTTCACTTCTTCTCTTTCTCGCTCACGAGTTTTTCCTTCTTTCCCCCTAGTTATCTCTACATCTTTCTCTCTCTCTTCCTCCCTCTCTCCATCCATCTCTCTCTATCCCTCTCTCTCTCTTTCTCTAACCAGTGCTGCCAGTCGCCACCAGCAATCTCGGATCGTTCCTTGCGGGCACTTCCGTGATGGCCGCGAGTAGCACGGGCAGATTCTCCGGGACGGAGTACTGCAGAAGGGGTGAGAGCGAGAAGAGCACGGCGGACGAAGAAGTGTACGAGAAGCGCATCGAGAGGACGCGCGCGTGCCTGCGAGAAGGGGGCCGTAAATTAGAGCTACGAGGATTGGCCGTAAATTAGCTAGGAAGATGGGCCGTAAATTTGCTAGGAGGATGGGCCATAAGTAAGAGGGCCGTAAGCTAGTTATGAAGAAGGCCCGTAAGTTAGTTACCTATCCATTTTTTATTTTTTATTTATTTATTGATTAAAATTTCTGTTATTTATCACTAGTAATTCATTTAGTGTTGTTGTTGTTGTTGTCGTGGCGATAAGGCTCACGTTGGCTTACACAGGCTTTGTTCAGTCGGAGACACCTACGAGGCTCTCCTGGTCCCTCCCTATTTAAGTGTCACCTTCTTCTCCCACGGTGCTGGAGGGGGGGGGGGGGCATTTCTCTCCATGTTGGTGGCTAAATCGAGCGAAAGAGAGCGAGTTGCAAGTGTGTTAAAGAGCGCGGAATTTATCATTAGTAACGGACGGCTGGCTCGAGCAGATCTGTTGACATGCCAACGCGCGTATAGAACGACATTTTTCTCTCCTTTTCAATCTCTGTCTCTCTCTCTCTCTTTGTCTCTCTCTCTCTGTCGCTCTCTCTCTCTCTCTCTTGCTCTCTCTCTATGTCGCTCTCTCTCACTCTTTCTCTCTCTCTCTCTCTCACGAAATCTCTTCTCACACTCTCTCGTTCGTGGTCTTCCCCTCCCCCCTTTAGCGTATAGCATTTCCGATCAGGCTAATCCGGGGTCTCAGTCAGTCAGCCAGTGTCAGTCAGCTGCTGTAGAGCATTCGTAATACCCGTTAGATGGACACGTAGCAGAGTAACATTTATGTAGATTCTCCATAGCCACCTGTGACCGTGCGTGACAAATTCTTGTCGCCAAAGATCAAGGATCACATCAGCCCCCCCCTCCTCCCAACACTAGCCTTCAATGTATCAGTGAAGAGCCATACAACGTATAACGTTCCAAAGCATCATCCGTCAGAGAAAATACGATGTAAACAAGATATATGGTAGAAAAGAAAAGGTAAATAAAGTAGGCGTGCGAGCGTTTTTTTCCTCCTCTTCTTATTCTCACTCTTTAATTTCCCGCCAAAATCAGGAAAACTTTTGTTATTATTTTGAATATCGCGCGAGAACCAGAATATTTTGAATTTCCCGCCAAACCACGTAACTATTTTTGAATTCCCGCCTAAACCAGAAAACTATTTTTGAATTTCCCGCCAAAACCAGAAAACTGACTGGATCGCCATGTCTATCTGCGCCTCG
Organism: Allodiplogaster sudhausi; assembly: GCA_945643635.1. Lineage (NCBI taxonomy): Eukaryota > Metazoa > Nematoda > Chromadorea > Rhabditida > Diplogasteridae > Allodiplogaster > Allodiplogaster sudhausi. Next base: position 332,071 of record CALZFC010000108.1, read on the forward strand.
AAGAGGTCGTCGAGCGCGGTCGGAACGGGGCGTTCGAGGCGCTCTTCGCATTCACGCGCCTGCAGACGGCAGTAGGCGCCGAGCGAGTTGATCACGAGCACCTGAGCGAGAGAGAGAGAGAGAGAAGGAGAGAGAGAGAGAGAGAGGGAGAGGAGAGAGAGGGAGAGGAGAGAGAGAGAATGAGAGAGAGAGAAAGAGAGAGAGAGAGGGAGAGGGAGAGTGGGAGAGAGAGTGGGAGATAGAGAGAAGGAGAGAGAGAGAGAAGGAGAGAGAGAGAAGGAGAGAGAGGAAGAGAGAGAGGGAGAGAGACTGGGAGATAGAGAGAAGGAGAGAGAGAGAGAGAGAGAGAAAAGAGAGAGAGAGAGAGAGAGAGAGAGAGAGAGGAGAGAGAGAGCGAGGGAGAGAGAGGAGAGAGAGAGAGAAAGAGAGGGAGAAAGAGAGAGAGCCTGGGAGATAGAGAGAAGGAGAGAGAGAGAGAGAGAGAAATAGAGAGAGAGAGAGAGAGCGAGGGAGAGAGAGAGAGAGAGGGAAAGAGAGCGAGAGTACGAAGAGGGATGAGAGAGAGAGGGAAGAAGAATATAGGCAGCAAAGTGTATTTCATTGATTCAGTAATAACTGCAACCAACCTTGTCCACCTTGACAACGCTCGAATTGACGTAATCATGCAGATTTCGCGCAATCTCGTCCTCCTCCCAGCGATCCAGCTGGAGAAAGATGAATATGCTTGTACATATGTATGTATGCATTTATTTTTATACATAACTAGTTCTTGAACACAATTATATCTAGCGTGTTTCTAAAATAAATATTTTTATATACATTTAATATAAATTTATAAATTATATGGATTACACTTGTACTTTTTCTTTTATTTTATTTGATTAGCAATCTCAAAAAGTTGAAAAAAAAGTAGTGTAGACAATATTTTTCACACTAGCATCCACATTTGCCATCTTGTCACCATGGCCGTTTTCATATTAAATGCATCCGTCCTAGGACGAAAAGTTCACCGGTGGTTCCCAGTTAAACGCGCCGTATATCAAGAAAGGCAATAGTGCTCATTCTGTTCCTCGTTAGTTTTGCTGGAGATATATCAAATAAAAAAAAAGAATAATGCTCAAAATAGGGAAACGGGTCGAATCAAACTCTGTATGAACATTACATTACTAGACAAAAAATAGCAGTTTTTCATATTTAATTTTATTATTACAGAACTGTTGAATAGTATCCTTTTGATATAATATTTGAAAATAAAACAAATAAAATAAAATAAAAAATATATAAACATTAAAATGAAAATAAATAAATAACTCGACTCCCAACTGACATGGACACGAATGCTGAACGAGTCGCGGAGGAACTCGGCGAACGCGACAACGGCAGCCTCGTGCAGCGGGCAGTCGTGCGCGTAGACGACGAGCACGGAGATGTTGGCTGAGAGGGAGAGAGTGAGAGAGAGAGATAGAGAGAGGGAGAGTGAGAGTGAGAGTGAGACAATGAGAGGGCGAGTGAGAGAAAGAGAGGAAGAGAGGGAAAGAGAGTGAGAGAGAGAGTAAGATTAATTTTTTTTTAAATAAATTTATCTTTTCAAAACGCCAGAATTGATAATGATTAGGAATGGTATATTAATAGAGGACTATGACGTCATCAAAATTAATTATTAAAATTTCACCAGTACACGGAACGATCGGATGGCGCGAGTCGATGAGTGGCTGCGCTTGAGTGGGCGCGTCGGGCGCGAAGCGAGTGCGCGCGAGCTGAAAGGTAACACATACACGGTTGCAGTACAACGGGCTTTTCGTGTTTAGAGTCCGCGACTTTCAAAGATCCTTTAAAACACACGATTTCGTATCTTCGTCTAATTTTCGTTAGCCTCTCTGGCTCTCTCCATCCAATCTTTTTTCTCCTTCCTTTTCTTTCCTTTTGGCTCTCGGCTTTCGCACGCGAGAGAGCCAAATAGCGTAGAAGACAAATTCCATAAAGGAATATCCGTAAACTTGAACGGAATTTTGGTGGATATAACAGATAACGGAGGTTGAACACGCCACCCCTCCCTGATTGTGGAATAAACTTTGAACTTTGTACTTTGAACACGCCGCACCTTGTCCCTCTTCCTGTATCTCCGCAACGCGCACGCTGCGAGGGCGCAGACGGCAGCGGCGCTCGTCGCGATGACAGCCACGACGATGAGGAGAGGCACGAGTGCGGTGGCGCGAGCGGGCGCGTCCTCTGCCGACGGCGCCGGCAGCACGGGCGGCAAGTCGGTCGCTTCAGCCTTAGGACTAGGCGGGCCTGGAAGATATGGTGTAAATTATTTACTACATTATTTAATTTTATTTATTAAGCTTTTTTTAATTGCTACAAAGATCACAAGCGTACTTTTTCAGTCGAAAGTTAAAAAAAAAAACAACTATGATGTCAAGCCGAAAATCTTTTGTGGACATTAATTGAGACTTGTGGGTCGCAAGTGTCTGAACTGTAACAAAAATTTTTTTAAGGAATAGTAAACTAACGATTAAGCCGCACACGCTTCCAGTCGGCCGCGATGCAAGAGCAAACGGTGTATCTGATAATTAATTAATTAACTAATTTTAATTATTTATTTATTGTAATTTATTTTATAATTTTTAAAAGTGTTATACAGATGATGTGTGTGTGTTCTTTCTAGTGATAAGCAAGAATAGACATGGTTATAGCCCTTATGTTAAATAAAATAAGATAGAAATAAACAGAAACATGAAAATAATAATAATAATTATTATAATTATTATTAATATTATCATTATTAAAGAAATAAACAGAAACATGAAAATAATAATAATAATTATTATTATTATTATTATTACTATTATCATTATTAACCTGTCCGACGGGCCATGCTCGACCGGGCACCGACAACGGCCGTCCTCTGCGCGTTCGACCGGCATGACGGAAGGGATAAAGTCGACGTCCACCTGTGAATTATTTGCGGCTTATTCTTTTTTTTTGGTTATCAAAAAAATTAATTTAAAAAAAATTTAAAAAAAATCTTGAACTAAATTTGAATTTCAATATTCAGAATAACTCAAATAAAAGATAATAATGCTAGAAAAACTGGAAAAAATAAAAAATATATATATTTGGAAAAAAATAAAAAATAAAAAATAAAAAAATACCTCCAGCTCGGTAAAGTTGTGCTCGCCGAGGAAGACGGGGCCCGCTTCCGTGTGCTCGACACGGAGATCCTTGGCCTCGACAATATGTGAGTACTCGACATCGAGTCCTTGAGAGTCGAGGAGGCGAACCTGGAAAATGGGAGTTTATTTTTTTTATATTTTATTTATTTTATTTATTTTATTTATTTTATTTATTTTATTTATTTTATTTATTTTATTTATTTTATTTATTTTATTTATTTTATTTATTTTATTTATTTTATTTATTTTATTTATTTTATTTATTTTATTTATTTTATTTATCTTATTTATTTTATTTATTTTCTTTATTTTATTTATTTTTATTTTTATTTTACTTAACTTTATTTTATTTTATTTTATTTTCTGGAATTTTTTTTAAATCTTGTTTTATACTGTTAAATTATTAACTTCCTTCAGAATTGAATCGTAGTTGTGCTTCATTTGTTTTTCTCATAGAAATCTAGAATAACTTTTTTAAAAAATGATACTTGCATTTCGTGACAAGCTTTTCTGGCTCGTTGACGCCCTGTTCTCGAGCCATAAGACATGGCCATGGCCAGGGGTGGCCGGGCCCGGCTCCCCGTTGGCCGGGGCCTATCTCGGGGGCCGGGGCCGGATATTTTCGGCCCCCGGCCACCCCTGGCCATAGCATCATCTATTCTTTGCTCTCCATGCGTGTGCATGCAACCCTCGGCTGATGTTTTTATGGCTCTCTTCTCAATGAGAAGAAGGCTCTGTGTGTTGGCGAGTCTAATTTTTGCGTATGGGCAAAGGGTGTTAGTGGCGGTTGCGGGAGATATCTCTCTCTCTCTCTCTCTCTCTCTTTTATATGTACGTCCGTATATACAATTATTGTTTGCTAGCAGCTTCTCTCAGCAGACCAGAGATGAATGCTGCACCCTTTTTCCGGAGCAATGGAGAGATTATAAGATAGAGAGAGAGGGGGGTTGGGGAGAAAGAGAGAGAGAGAAAGAGAGAGAGAGAGAGAGAGAGAAAGAGAGAGAAGAGGAGAGAAAGAGAAAGAGATTAATCCTATCTCTGAGCTCCGCTCCAAAGATGGACAACAAGAAGAAAAAGACGTTTCCTGCCTTGCAGCGGTGCCAGATGCACAAGTCAATTATAGACGAGAGAGAGAGAGGGTAAGAGAGAGAGAGAGAGAGAGAGAGAGAGGGAGAGAGTAAGAGAGAGAGAAGGAGAGGAAGAGAGAGAAAGAGGGAGAGGTAGAGAGAGAGAGAGTATAAGAGAGAGGGAGAAAGAGGGAGAGATAGAGAGAGAGAGAGAGAGAGAGAGAGTAAGAGAAAGAGAGAGAGAGAGAGAGAGAGAGAGAGAGGGAGAGAGTAAGAATGAGAGAGAGAGAAAGAGAAGGAGAGTGAGAGAGCGGGAGAGTGAGAAAGAGAGGTAGAGTAGGAGAGAGGGAGAGAGAAAGAGAGAGAGTGGAATGGATAAGAAGTAAAGATGTCAGACACTGTGACTCTTCTTTTCGCATTGCAAGATGCACTTTAATTTTGTCCGTTCAAGTTTGCCGTTCTATTTATGAATGCATGTACTTTGAATATGCGTTTAGAAAACAGAGCTCGTCTTAGCCAGCATTTCGACGAAGCAAATTAATGTAGTCAGGTAACACCGAGAAAGAAATGTGCTCTCTTCTCAACAATGCTAATGGTAAGATGTTCGAGTAGGCAGGCTGATGTAATAGTAAGAGAAAGGCCTAAGGCTTGAAAAAGTATAGACTTCGAAATAGACACAAGAGTGAGAGAGAGTAAGAAAGAGAGAGGATGAGGGGAAGATGAGTGAAAGAGGAATAGCAAGCGAGAGAGAGAGAGAGAGCGAGAGAGAGAATAGAGAAAAATATAATTAAAAACATATACCTCAGTCCGGTAAATTTTTTCCCTTGCGAGATTGTATCCAGTTTATCATACAATATTTGTGGAAGAGAATTACTCAGAACGTATTAGAATGGAAGAAGACCTTGCAAATAGATAATCGCATTGGTTTCTGGAGAGAAAAAGCTCAGCCTGCACCCGATACTTGTTGAGTCAAAGAGGATTAATCAAACGGGTCATGTCGGGGATATTTGCCGCCAATCAGCAGATAATCTGCGTAATCTGCTTCTACCGTTGGCAATAAGGCATTATCGTAAGCCGCATCCATCTTGTAATTATGAAATCTCTCAGTCGTTTAAAAAAAAAAATTTCCGACTGCACACGTGTGTTGTTCCTATCTGTAGTGTTAGATGAATGCTTGGGTTGGCTTGGGGATAATATATGCATACATAGAGGTAGTATATATATTTTTTTCTAAATTTCAAAAAGGAATTGGAGGAAATATTTTTAAAAAATGTATTAAAAACTCGCATGACCCGAACCAAGAATATACAAAATATTTTATTATTTCAAAAAGAAATTGCGGGCAACTTAAGCAAATTCAAACCTCGTATGCCTCAAAGCAAGTTTATTTAAAATATATTTCTAAAATTCGAAATGGCGGGAAATAAAAAGATTCAAGATTCGTATGTCTCTAAGCAAGTATATTTAAAATATATTTTTAAAAATCGAATTTAATGGGAAACGGAAAAATTCAAACCTCGTATGCCTCGAAGCACATCTGCGGTGGCGCGGCGATGAACTGTATCTGAATGGTGCGCGCGATCGCGTGCAGGAAGATGCGCCGGAAGCCGGCGGTCCACTTTGCAGCTTGAGGATTGGCTGGAAAAAGCAACCAACGTATTTATCTTATCATGTTAATGTTGTTATTTGCTTGTTCTTATATTGTTTTTTGTTTGTTTAATTTTTTACTTCGATAGACGTATAGATACTTCTTTACTTTTTTTCTACAGAAATGAATTCTTGGGATTCTGAGCTGTCAAACAATGCTTTTTTTTAATGTTTACTTTATCCATTTTCCTAAGCTTATTCCTGTCTTACATGCGTCACAATTATTATTGTGTGCTGATGCAGCGAGCCGTATTATGCTGCGACAGCACACATTTGTTTGTCACTCGGCTAAATGTATACACGCATGGCTAAACACGCCGAGTATCGGATGCGCGAGTTTTCTTTAAAATTATCTGTTTGTTACTCACTGCTAGCTGGAATGTTTACATGCATGGGTAAACACGACAAGTATCGGCTGAATACATACATACCTCGACTCTTGCACGTATCCGTGACGTTGGGGTCCTGCGTCATCGTTCCTGGAAGAAGAAAATTGTTTTCTTTTTCTCTTATTGTTAATTGCACCGGACATACAGTGAAAGGCAGTAATTGTGAGAATGAATTATAGGAAACTTTTTAGTTTTAAAATGTTTTGGTGTGTAAACAAATAGAGAGAGAGAGAGATAATACAGAGAAACCAGAGAAAGAAAGAGAGAGAGAGAGAGAGCGAGATAGAAAAAGCGAGACAAATAGAGAGCAAGAGAGAGAGAGAGAGAGAGAGAGTGAGAGAGAATGACAAAGAAACTAGAGTATATTCTTTTGATAATAAATATTATTCCCTTGGCTTGAACTCAGAATCCTTTCTTTTCTGTTATTTATGTGTCTCGATTCTTTCCGTTTGTGCCTGCGTGAACTATTGGCGCTTTCTTTGCCAGAAGAGACATGCACGTGTGCAGCACTTTAAATGGTGGCAGGGCAGCTAAGAATATCCACCCCCGCATATATGGCAGCGAGAGAGTGAGAAAGAGAGAGGGAGAGAGAGAGGAGAGAAAGAGGAGAGAGAGTGTGAGAGAGAGAGCGATAGAGAAGGAGAGACATACATATTTGCGCGGGACGCCGGCTGCCGACCTTTTTAGGGTGTGGCCTTTGAGAACGCAAGAGGAAAACTTGGTTGATCGATATAGAGAAAGAGAGAGAGAGAGAGAGAGAGAGAGAGAGAGAAAGAGAAAGAGAAAGAGGGCGAGAGAGAGAGAGAAAGAGAACGAGAAAGAGGGCGAGAGAGAGAGAGAGAGAGAGAGAGAGAGAGAGAGAGCCTTTTAGACTGTTCGGAAGAAAAGGCAAACTGTCTATACGAGCAGAAGAAAGGAGGAGAACGGCCCGTGAGGACGTCTTAGAGCAGCATCCAAGACAAAGAATGGAGAAAAAAAAACTTGAAATAAAAAGGCTGGGATTGAGCAAGAGAGAGAGAGAAGAGAATGAGTGATAGAGAGAGACAGAAAGAGAGAGAGAGAGAGAGAGAGAGAGAGAGAGAGAGAGAGATAAGATGAAAATAAGAAAGTACAGCAAAAGAAGGAGAAGAATAGCAGGTGAACAACGGCGTTCTTATACAACAGGAGAGCAAGCAAATACCTCCAAAACTCTTGCGCGCCCTCTCTTCATCTTTGTCTCTGTCTCTCTCTCTCGCTCTTTCTCTCTCTCCATCTATATCACCCATTTCTCTCCTTCTCCATCTCTCCCAACCAGGAACTTTGCCCATGTCGCGGGAGCGAAAAGAATGTCTTCATATGAGGAACTCTTCTCTCCAAAGACTGTTGTAAGAGGAGCGCGCCAAAATTATTGGCGGATAAAATGAAAAGTGAAAAAGAGAAAGTAGCATTTATTTAAAATAAAATAAAAAAGCAAGATCAGCAAAAGCATTCAAGAATTTGTTAAGTAATTAAATAGAAAAAAATTATATTAATACGAATATTTAAAAAAAAAAAATAATAATAAATGTAATCCACCTGGATCAGCGACCATGGTGACGTCACGTGCGACCGTTGGCTGAAGACGAGAGGAGTACGGTAGACTGCGCACCGAAATGGAGTAGGGCGCTGCGAACGAGAAGAGCGAATCGGTCGAGAAGTGGAAGCGGGGCTGGACAACAAAAGATCAAATCAATATATCAGTCAATAAATCAATAACACAATAAATAATTAAATAATAAGGAAATAAATCAATAAATAAATAAGGCCAAAAATCACTAAATGAATCAATAAATTGGTTTTTTTTAACTTTGAATATGCTTTTATAAAATAAATAATATATAAAAATAGCCAAAAAGCGTACCGAAGAAGCATTCGCCGTCCAGCTAAAGTCGGTGACGTTGAACAGAAAGCACTGCGTGCTGCCGTCTTTGCCGACGACCTCGAGCAGGAAGGCGCGCAGACGGTAGGTGTTGTCTGGAGAGAGAGAGAGAGAAAGAGAGAGAGAGAGAGAGAGAGCGCGAGAGGAGAAAGGGGAGAGAGAGAGAGAGCGAGAGAGAGAGCGAGAGAGAGAGAGCAAGAGTTTAGAGAGAGAGAGAGGAGAAAGGGGAGAGAGAGGGCCGATTTGTTTTCGTTCACGAACTGATAATTAGGATTTAAAAAAAAACGATTATACGAATATTAAGTTGATTTCTATGGAAAAAAAAATTTTGTCATTTTGTTGAGTATGCTAAAATGTTCAAAATAAAAATAATAACTTAATTAATTTAATTAATTAAAACGTACTATTCGGCGGCATTTGCCATGAGATGTCGACGTGCAGGTAGTGATTGGCTTCCTGAAGAAGAAGAAATCCAGAGAGCTTCTTCTTAATCAACATACATACGTACATATTTCGATTGTACCTATTCACTTTTACTTTTGTACTGCACACATTATTATTCTGGGTCATAAAAGGCATCTCTCTCTCTCTCTCTTTTTTTTTTAGATATAATACTAAATAATTAATAAAAAAAATAATAAAAAATGAACTAATTAATTTAATTAATTAATTAATTATTTAATTAATTAATTAATTAATTAATTAAAACCCTACCGTGCTAACGGCCTTGGCGTAGCTGTCCACTCGTAGATCATGCGCCTCGGGCGGCTCGTTTCCGGGCGTCGCACGCGCCCATTCAGCCCCATCTGTCACGTCGCAGGCGGCTGGAATATTGATCTTAATTTTTTTTTTAAATATTTATCTAATTAAGATTTAATTACTACTTTAAAACTCAGCCCCATCTGTCACGTCGCAAGCGGCTGGAATATTGATTTTTTTATTTAATATCGAATTAAAATTTAATTACTACTTTTATTTAAATTTAAAAAAAAATTATTCGATGTAATTTTTTTAAGAAAAAAAGCGTCATATGTATATAAATAAAATTGTAGTATGACTTTATAAAAAAAATAATAATTGTCTTCAGATTCTTCACTTTTTATTTATATAATTTTTCTTATTGTAAGTTCTCGAGGGATTTCGAGGTCACATGTGTGTGTGTTTCCGTTTCATGACTTGTTGATTACAAACAAGGGAGAACGGGATCTCGTTGCAAAATAAGAGTATTAGCATGATGCGTGTGTTATTCGCGTTTGTTTGTTTGTTTCATAATGACGTATGCAGCGAAGGGAATCAAAATGATGCAGGCGTATTGGGCTTGCTTGGAAAAAGAAGATGAAACGGCACACGGGAGTCTGGAAAAATAAATACTCCGCTGTTGACAATGGGTGAAACAAAAAGCGATTGATCGTAGAGCATTAGAGGTGTGGAGACGGGCAGAGAAAGAAAGAAAGAAGAAAAGAGAGAATGAGAAAAGAAGAGAAAGAGAGAGAGAGCGAGGGACAAAAAAAGAGAGAGAGCGAGAGAGAGCGAGAGAGAGAGCGAGAGAGAGAGAGAGAGAGAGAGAGATCTATAGTCTATCCTACTCAATTTTCTACTGTTTCATGGCTGGAATAAGCGGATTGTGGTTCTCTTTTTTTCTCTTCGTTTGCAACAACTTCCCAAGTGCTTGGCATGATGACACTTTCAAGTGTTGCTATTCTTCCTTTCTCTCTCTCTCTCTCTCTCTCTCTCTCTCTCTCTCTCTCGTTCTCTCTCTCTCGCGCGCTCTCTCTTTCTTTTTTCTCTCCCTCTTTTTCCTTACCTCGCTCTCCCTTTCCCATTCGTTCTCTCTTTTTCACTCTCTCTCTCTCTCTCCCACTCTGTATCGTATGCAGCACTATCCAAAGTATTCTGAAATGATATCTACGAAAAAGTGCCATAAAAAACAATTTAAGAAAAATGCGTAAATGTTGTACAGAACATTTCTATTCTTTGGTCCCCTCGGGACTCTCTTTTTTGTGGGGATATTTTAAGATGTTCGGACAACATTTCTGCTGTACTTTTGCACGTGGCATGATACATATGTATATATGTAGCTTTCTCACTCTCCATCTTTTTTTTCTTCTTATTCTCATTCACTCCCTTTCTCTCTCACCCTCTCTCTCTCCCCCCTTCCCCTCTATGTCTCTCTCTTCCTCTCTCCCTCTCTCTCTCCCTCTCATTCCCTCTCTCCATCTCTCCATCTCTCTCTTCCCCCCCTCTCCCGCCCTCTTTCTCTCTCTCTCTCTCTCTCTCTCTCTCGGTCTTACACCCACCATGCGCCTCATGTCAGAAACGCTCGTTAATCTTATACATTGAATGGCTTTGGTCCTCTCAGCTTGAATTCTAGGGGTAGACTACACACAGAGAAGCAGATATATAGGTTATAAACAATATATGAATATATATATATATATATATATATATATATTTTATGTATTGTTTATAAAAGAGACGCTTTCCTCGACGATAACATTACTGTTTACTTGTTTCTACTTTAACGTGTCTACTCGTCTGGAGACTTCTTTGTAGTAAGATCAGCAGTAACAGACACTCAAACATTTGCGCTAGCTTTCAGTAGACTACATATAAGCGGAAGTGGACGTTTCCCAGAAGCTGCTATCTGTGACTCGGCTCTCCCGGAAGGTGAGGTTTCCTCTATATTCTTGGTTTTTTACTCTCTTCTCCCTCTCCAACTCTCTCTCTCTCTCTCGCTCTCTCTCTCTCGCTCTCTCTCTCTCTACGTCCATTTCTAGGTAATATCTCGCATTTATCTTTTTTTTTCCTGAAGATTTCCTCTTTCTATCACTTCCTATGCCATATGGCATCTCATATCATATCATATCATATCACATGTTATTATATCATATCACCTGTCTAAATCTTCCTTCATGTTTCCCTCCTAACAGATAACTGGCATCATCATTTTATCCCCTCTCGCCCCTCCCCCTACCATTCTGATTGCTCCTTTAGAATTCTTTGATGAGGAAGTCAGTATATCTTACCCAGACGCATGTGAAGTAAACAAGTGTGTCTTCTTATAAAGACGAACGATGAAAGCAAGAAGAGTGGGATAAATGTGTATTTATGTATGTATGAATACAGAGGAGGATAGAGATTGTTGACCATTCTAATGAATGACTTTCAAAGGAATCTAAATTGCAGATTATATAGCTCTTCATTGAGGGAGAGTAAGGGCATTTCACATAAGAATGAGAGAGAGAGAGAAGGGGAGATGTGTGAGAGAGAGTGAGAGAGATAAAGAGAAAATGGAGAGAGAGTGTGATAGAGAAAGAGAGATAGAGAAAGAGAAAGAAAGAGAGAGAGAGAGCGAGAGAAATTTCGCGACAATTCTCCCTTTTTGTGCCTGGCAACCTAGTAATCTCATATTAATCAGAATCATCATTAATAGAGAGAGAGAGAGAGAGGGAGAAAGGGAGAGGAACAGAGAGAGACAGAGAGACATACAGACAGAGAGGGAAAGTGCACATCGGGTACAAGGTCAACGAACTGGCTAAGAAAGATGCTCAACTGGAGATTGAGTGCTTTCACACCAAGCACCACCCTACATATTCCCCGTCAATCGATAGAGAAGCCTTCGTTGAGAAACAAAGTCCGCATAGACATGACCATAGTACATACACAATATAAAAAGGTATTTATTGTTTTAAAAAAATGAATATCAAAAATATGCAAATAAATACATTCATATGATAGAAACCACCGCCGTAATATTTTTGTTATAATAAATAAAATTAGCATCCAATTAATAGAGAAGAAAAGTAAGTGTCTTTTTAATGAAAAAAAAAATAAATAAATAAACAAAATTTTACATTTAAATTTAAATATTAATAAAAAAGCGCCCACCTTCATGGACGACGCAGCGAATCTGCGAGTTGTGCGGGTCGGCGCAATCGGGCCGGAAGTCGCCACCGTTGGAGGCCGAAGAGACGAGGGAAGGCGCGGGAGGATGCGCGGGAGGGCGCGCGGGGTCCTCGGGCGCGTCCCCTTCATTCTCCTCCTCGTCACTGGACGCGAGCGGCTGCAGTATTCTAGACACCTCTTGTTGGGCACTCGGGAGGTTGTCCGGCTGGGCGTCAGAGCTCGAGTTGCTTAGCGTTGCCGCACGCGTCGCGGCAGGCCTCGCGGTTGGTGTACGCGTCGCGGCAGGCGTCGCGGTCGCTAGCGATAAGAAGATCAGCGGAAGCAGTGGCGCGTGCATGATTCCGAATTATTCCGTCGTCCTCTTCCTCGTTTATCGGCCAGCCATCCTAGAGAGACGAAAAGTGGATGGAACGTCTGGTTGCTTAGCCGTACGAGTGTGTGTGTGTGTGTGTGCCCCAGCGAACTCTGGTCGCTCCAGAGACACGTCGAAGGATACTGTAAAACGAAAAGAGAGAATTATGATGTAGCACGCATGTTTCGATATCACTTTCAGATGACAATATTGTCACATCTTTCAACAATGTGGTGTTTGAATGAAAAATAAACGCTACGCGCATAACACGGAGAGAAAACAGGATATATTATCGGCATTTTCATATTCAACGAAGCGCACTCATTAATGCGATCGATAGGGCGAAGACAAAACTCTCTCACTCAAACTCCAACTCACTGTCGCTCTCTTTCACTCTCACACTCTCCTTCTTTTTCTCTCTACCTTTCTCTCTCTCTCTCTCGTTCTCGCTATCTCTCTCTCTCTTTCTCTCCCTCTCGCTATCTCTCTCTCTTCTCTCGTTCTCGCTATCTCTCTCTCTTTCTCTCCCTCTCGCTATCTCTCTCTCTCTCTTTCTCTCGTTCTCGCTATCTCTCTCTCTCTCTTTCTCTCCCTCTCGCTATCTCTCTCTTTCTCTCGCAATCGCTCTCTCTCTCTCTCTTTCTCTCTCAACTCTTTTCGCGAATCGACATGCGCTGTGTAGCCACGCGCATTAGCAAGTAGAGAGGCAGTTGAAAACTAAAGGCAGGTGGAGAGCGAGATCGAGAGAGCGAAAGAGCGGTTAAGAGTGAGAGACGGGGAGGGTATGGCGAGAGAGAGAGAGAGAGTAAGAGAGAGCAAGAGAGAACAAGAGAGAGAGAGAGAGAGAGAGAGAGAGAGAGAGAGAGGTAGAGAGAGATCATGGCTTTACAAGAATCGAAAGAGTAAAAAAAAAAGTCTGGGAGAATGAAAAAGATGGAGATTGTAGAGAGAGAGAGGGAGTGAGGGAGAAAGAGTGACAGGGAGGGAGGAGAGAGAGAATGAGGGAGAGAGAAAGAGAGAGAGAGAGAGAGAGGAGTGATGGAACGATCCGATTTCGCTTATAACGTCGCACCGTTTGGCTCTCTCTGCTGGGGTAAAGACGGTGGGAGAGAGAAACGGGTTGCAGCGAGAGAGAAGTGTTTGCGATGCAAAACAGAACGCAAGGAAGAGAAAGAGAGTGGCAGGGGGAGAGAGAGAGAGAGAGAGAGAGAGAGCAAGAGTTAGTTCAAAGAAAAAGAGGAAAGGAAGGCGACCGGTGAAAGCGAGGTAGTAATAGTAAGTGAAAGTCGGAAAGAGAGAGGAGAGCGAGCGACAGAGTGGTGTAGAGAGGAATAGAAAGAATTGAGAGAGAGAGAGGAGGAGGAGAGAGAGAGGAGAGAGAAAGAGAGAGAGAGAGGAGAGAGAGAGAAAGAGAGAGAGAGTGGAGCACAGAAGAGAACAAAGACACACGGTCTCGCTTACTCAATAAGTTGGCCGGGAAAAGGGAATGAAAGCATGTGAAATGATGGCAGAGGAAAATACATTTTTCTCATGAGAGACAAACAACGCCCCCGTTTCCATGGGGCGAATTCTGAGAATGAGAGTATTGTAGTCGACATGTGAATGAATATATATACAATGTACAAGTATGGAATAACAAACTTGGCCATAACATACACATACGGTAGATGGTGAATACGGTAAAGTTTGTTTTTCCACCTGTGAGAAGTTAGACCGACAAAAAAAAGGAAGGGTTTTTGAAGACGGTGTAGCTCTATATACGCTTATTAATTAATGGGCCCTAGCCCATTCATTAATAAGCGTATATAGAGCGGCTCAAACTTTGTACGCTGGACCCGGAAGAGAATGATAAGGGAATAGGTGGTGGTGGCCCCGAAAGGTCGCTGACTTTTTTTATGATAAATGCGAGGTGGGAGAAGGTGAGAGAAAAGTGAATGCGGAAGCGAAATGACAGAAACGAACAATGACGGAAGAGAAGTTGTATGTACTCTCATTTGCGAGGTTCTATTGAGCAGATTTCGGCAATAGCAAATAGTTTTTATATAAATATTGAAATGTTCATATATTTATTTAAATTTGCCGTTACGCTCTTGTCTCTAACAGATTTAGTCGAAATATCGCAACGCTCTCTCAACATTTTTTTTTGGGTGTATCATATATGCAGCCATAGAGGCAGAAAGAGAGAGAGAGAGAGAGAGAGAGAGAAGAGATAGAAAGAGAGAAAAAGAGAGAGAGAGAGAGAAACAGAGAAAGAGAAACAGAGAGAGAGAGAGAGAGAGAGAGAGAGCGTTGCAGTCAAGGGCATAATTTTTTTATTTCCTAGACTTTGCACAGGGCCCACCGGGTGCTCCCAAGGGTTTCGCTGATATTCATCTCCGTCAAGCCACGATTCCGAGAACGGGGCCGAAATCTTTCACTCTACACGGGCCGACCGAAACTATGACGGAGAGAACGTGAATATGCTTGCTGCTGCTGCTGCTCTGCCCATGTGCGTTATGTGCTGTGCAGCAGGCGTGGGCGTTTCCTGCGTTTTTTGCGCGTTTCCAAACTCGTCCATTCTAGGGTGCAGGTGACGAAACAAATCGGACGAAAACTTTTCAAGATTCTGTTTGATAAGAGAAAAGAGCTGCGGCTGTTGAGGAAAAAATATTTTGATTCTTTCTTTAAATCTTCGCTAATGATTAAACACATTTTTTCGATATGTCAATTTACAATTAGAGTTCTTGGCCACTTGATAATCGGGTTTACGTTTTTTTTTTCTGAAAGAAAAGAAAGGAGCGGTTACTGTAGTTTGATTATATACATTTGTGTGTACATAACAGCACAAGTTGATAAGATCGCCAAATTTGAACGAAAAGAGAGAGAGTGCGATCATGGAGGGGCCAACTGAGTGTTGGGGCACGCCTTTTCTTTGCTTCTTTGAATCTTTCTCCCTCGTTCTCTTTTCCCTCTCTCTCATCTCTCTTTTCTCTTTACCCTCTCTCTCTCTCTCTCTCGCTCTCTCTCTCTCTCTCTTTCGTTTTCTGAACGCATCGTGCTGGTCTACGTCATCGCTAATTGTTTGAAGTGTTTGAAAGCTAAATATATGTATGTAGAACGAGATGGAATAGATTAGATATTGAGAAACAGAGAGAAATTGAGAGAGAGAGATAAATTGAGAGAGAGAGAGAAATTGAGAAAGAGAAAGAGAAATTGAGAGAGAGAGAGAAATAGAGAGAGAGAGAGAGAAAGAGAAGCAAGAAAGAAACAGGTAAGGTGCATTGAGAGCTGTCAAAAATTAGACAGATACATTTTGTACACATTTTTTCCACAAAAAATTTTCTCCAAGTAGTCCTTTTCTAGAATCTTTGAAGCTGAACAGGCGTAGTACGAAGGAGTTGGCTGTCTACTAGATTCTAGTATAGGAAAATGTCAATGTCTAACATATACCTAAATGAAGCAAAAGAAAGGATAAAGATAATCTTGTAATCACAGCAGCTTTCATAGAAGCAGACTTGCCTTAGGGGCGGCGGCGGATATTTATATGACTTTTGGTCAAGACGGGGAAGTGGTCTGCTAAAGCAAAGAACACATCAGAGAATACATTAGAGGGATGTAAGACAGGGAAGGAGATACACATTAATGTCAGTTTGGCAGCTAACAGGCTTTTAAAGTTGAACAAGAAGTAAGTGAAATTAAGCTTAAAGAGAAGGTGGGAGTGAAAGAGAGAGAGAGAGAGAGAGAGAGAGAGAGAGAGAGAGAGAAAGCGAGAAAGAGAGGGAGTAAAAGAGAGAGAGAAAGAGAGAGAGAAAGAGAGAGAAAGAAAGAGAGAGAGAGAGAGCGAGAGAGAGAGAGATACAGTGAGAGAGAAAGGGAGAGCGAGAGATACAGAGAGAGAGCGAGAGATACAGAGAGAGAGAGAGAGAGATGGAGATGGAGAAATAGAGATGGAGAGATAGGTAGATGGAGATAGAGAGAGAGAGAGAGAGAGAGAAAGCGAGAAAGAGAGGGAGTAAAAGAGAGAGAGAAAGAGAGAGAGAAAGAGAGAGAAAGAAAGAGAGAGAGAGAGAGAGAGCGAGAGAGAGCGAGAGATACAGAGAGAGAGCGAGAGATACAGAGAGAGAGAGAGAGAGAGAGAGAGAGAGAGATGGAGATGGAGAAATAGAGATGGAGAGATAGGTAGATGGAGATAGAGAGAGAGAGAGAGGTAGAGAGAGCGAAAGAGATAAAAAGAGATAGAGAGTGAACTTGTATAAATCAGGATAGAAAGATAGTGAACTGTATCAACAAAGAAGAGATGTTTGAAAAATTAAGTTAAAGTATGCTATTTAATTTCATCTTCCTTTTTCTCTCGATTTATTTCCTTATTTAGCAAGAGTAAGAATTCCCGTGAAGAAGAAAACATTTGCATACTTTGCCTGAGGAGTTCTCTGAAAGCAGAGTGAAGCGAGAGTGCAATCTCCCTTCTATCAACTGGCTTAGTGTTCTTGAGTCGTTGTCTTAAGGATGGAGAGATGGAAAGATAGAAATAGAGAAAAAATAGACCGAGAGAGAAAGAGACGGAGAAGAGTAAGCGATGAGAGTGGGAGAGAGAGAGAGTGAGAGAGAGAGAGCGAGAAGAGAGAGAGAGAGAGAAAAAAGAGTACAAAATGCTCTAACGGCAAAAGAACAACATTGAGCGTCAGCTGCAACATACTGACTCGAAAGGCGGGGACAAAGAAGAGTGGGAGAGAAGAGAGACCGGAAAGAAAAGAGAGAGTGAGAGACTGAGACTGGAGAGAGAGAGAAACGCTGAGAGAGAAAAGATTCTGAGAGAGAAGAGAGAGAGAAAAGAGGCTGAGAGAGAAGAGAGAGAGAGAGGAAGAAAAGGAGAAATGTGAGTTTTGAACTTGCGTTCTTGAGAAGAACCTCAATACAAAAATTCTCTGCATTCTGCATCACATCATCTTTCTCTCTCCCTTTCCCTCTCCCTCTCTCTTTCTCTCTCTCTCTCTTCCCTCCAACCAACCTCTCTCTCTCTCTCTCTTTCTCTATTCCTCTATTTCTGCTTTATCCATTCCTTAAGTCTTCTTTTAAATAATTTTTCAGTAAATACTACTTTATAATTGATATATTTTATATAATATATATATGTACTTGACGGGTAAACGATAAACAGATAAGAGAGAAAATAAAATAAAAAATTGGCCAAAATGAAACAAACATACACATGAATGAATACTGATTGAATGCTGTGGACTGAGAGGCTTAGCAAAGGCATTAGCATGTTGAAAGTATGGTGAGAAGGGAGAGAGACTAGGTGATGGAGACAGAAAGAGAGAGAAAGAGAGAGAGAGAGAGAGAGAGAGAGAGAAGAGAGAGAGAGAGAGAGAGAGAGAGAGAGAGAGAGAGAGAGAGAGAGAGAGACGGAGGAGGAGGAGAAGGGAAGGAGATAGTGAAAGCGGAGAGAGAAAGAGAGAGAAAGAGAGAGAGAGAGAGAGAGAGAGAGAGAGAGAGAGAGAGAAAGAGAGCCTTAGCTACAGAGTAGCTGAAGTGCATATACAGCAAAACGAAGAATTCGCTCTTATTCCAGATTTTTCGGTTTCTCTCTTCGTATTAACGTAATGAATGGCATTAATGAGAAAGAACAAAATGAACTTTTCTACGTTTTCTGATGAGGATTATTTAATGAGAATAAGAACGCCTCTTACATAGAAGACGGCTTTTATAATGCCATTCTTCGAGATTAGAACGAGATTACGGTCACACTAAAAATAGGCAGCATTCTAATTGAAAATGTGAAAATATTATTTGAGAAGCTGGCACTGCTTGATATGGCTGCAGTGATTCAGTAGGTGGGGGCAGGAGAGTGTGAGAGAGAGAGAGTGAGTGAAAGAGAGAGAGGGTGTGTGAGAGAGAAAGAGAGAGAGAGAGTTAAAGAGAATCAGAGATAGAGAGCGAGAGAGGGAGTGAGTGAGAGAGAGAGTGTGTGTGTGTGAGAGAGAAAGAGAGAGAGAGAGAGAGCGCGAGAGTTAAAGAGAATCAGAGATAGAGAGAGTGAATGAGAGAAAGAGAGTGAGTGAAAGAGAGAGAGAGAGAGTGAGTGAAAGAGAGAGAGAGAGAGAGTGTGTATGAGAGAAAAAGAGAGAGAGAGAGAGAGAGAGACCGAGGAGCCAAGGGCATACAACTAAATCGTGCAGTGTAGAGTAGGGGCACACAAACACACATACTAGATTGCGTGCCAGGATAACGAATGATCTTTGCTTCTTTAATTCTCTCTCCCTCTCTGTGCCTATCCCACACTCTCTCGAACTCTTTCCACTGCACTGTTCTCCCTCCAGTTCTTTCTCTTCCTCTTTCAGTCTCTCTCTCTTCTCTCTCTCTCTTTCTCTCTCTCTCTCTCTTTGCTTCTTCCTTACGCTCTCTCTCTCTCTCCCTAATACATGAGCACTTTCGTTAGCCGTCTGGCGGATTAGCCGGAAATCTCCTGGCCGCCGAGGATATAAGTGGATATCTCTGGATATCTCTTGAGTGAGAAGGGTTTAGTCACATTGGCCAAAATGGCAGAAGAAAGAGAGAGAGAGAGAGAGAGAGATGAAAGCAGAGGGGAGATTTTATGTCTTCTGCTCTGCCACCTTCTTCTCTATCACACACAAGGCGAATGTACGCTTTGGAATATGAAAGGCTAACGGAGAAGACAGAGAGAGAGAGAGAGAGAGAGAGAGAGAGAGAGAGGAGATGAGATGGAGAGGGAGAGAGAGAGAGAGAGAAAGGAAAAGAGAGAGAACGAGAGAGAGAGAGACGGAGAGTTGGTGAGAGAGAGAAGGAGAGAGATCTGGATGGTATTAAAGATAAGATCAAAAAGCATATCTCTCTCAAGCGGATTTATGAAAATGCCGAGACGCTCTTTACATACAAATATGCATTTATTAAACGCCTCTAATTGATTCAGGGGCAAGTAAACAAATTGACATTTTACGCTGAACACGTTCAGATGTGTATGTGCGTAAATGTTATTAATGTAAATTAGAAGGCTATGTACTACACTATGTACGTAGTAATGCAATAGGGATTCTCATAACGGCAAAAAGAAAGAAACTGGAAAGATTCAGTCGGTGTGCTTTGAGACCTTAGAGAGAGAGAGAGAGAAAGAGAGAGAAAGCAGAGAGAGAGGGAGAGAAAAAGCAGAGAGAGAGAGAGAAGAGAAGACAGGCAGAGAGAGCAGTGATAAATCAAGAAAGTCTACTCGAAAAAGAGAAGATGAAAGACTTCAGAAAAAAATCGATTCGATAAAGCACGGCCGCCAAGCAGCCTACACACATACCCTGCTGTTCTGGAAGGAGGAAAATGGAGAGAGAGAGAGAGGGAGAGATGAAGAGAGAGAGAGAGAGGGAGAGATGAAGAGAGAGAGAGAGAGGGAGAGATGAAGAGATGAAGAGAGAGAGAGGGAGACAGAGAGAGTGAAAGAGACAGGGAAAGAAAAATGCGGCAGACAAACAACATTATGCGAAAGGAGGCCCCCCCCACCACCCGAGAGAGCGGAGAGTCAATAGGAGAGAGGAGGGGAGCAAATGGAACATTCACTGAGGATAAGTGATAGGCAGGCGAGAGATGTGTAAGTGCAGATTAGATATCATAAAGATTAAAAGATAAAAGATATAAGAATGCTTAAAAGCAAAGGGCGACTTTCGCAATACGATATATATTGCAAAGATGTGGGATCATTGGAGAGAGTGGAGATGGAGAGAGAGAGGGAGAGAGAGAGAGAAAAAGAAAACTTGGAAAAAAACGAGAAAGAGAAGGGTTGTTGAGAAGAGATTATGTAGAGATAGAGAGAGAGAAAGAAAGAAAGAAAAAGATGGAAAAAACGAGAAAACGAGTAATTGAGAAGCAGACTACTTCTTGCATGCTACTAGTAGCGTGTCACACTCCTACTGCTTTTTCTCTCTCTTTTTTTCTGCTTCTCTCTGCTTCTTTCTGTGTCTCTCTCTCTCTTTCTCTCTGCTCTCTCGCTCTTTCTGCTCTCCCTCTCTCTCGTAGAGCAAAAAACGATACACATGAAGACGGCGGCAAGGCCTGGCAATGCCTGCTCGGATTCAGTGAATGCTAACGTCACGAGGGTTTCTTTGAGTCTCTGCACGCTTTCTCTCTCTCTCTCCCTCTCTGTTACCGTCTAGAGTGAGAGAGAGAAAGAGGGAGAAGAGAGAGAGAGAGAGAGAGAGAGAGAGAGAGAGAGAGCCTGAGGCAAGCTGGCCGAGACCGCGAGAAGGAGGGCTCCCGAGTGTGTGTCCCGAGGGCGTATGCGGCGGCGCTCTTAGCCGGCGGGCAGTTCTCTATCGATCGAGTGAGAGAAACAGACGGAGAGAGAGAGAGAGTGAAAGAGAGAAGGAGAGAGAGGGAGAGAGCGAGAGAGAGAGAGAGAGGGAGGGAGCGAGAGAAAGAGAGAAACGAATACTACAGTGAGTAAAGAAGGCGGACGCCTTGAATGGTCCCTGGCCTGGAAATGAGGAAAGAGAGAGAGAGAGAGAGAGAGAGAGAGAGAGAGAGAGAGAGATAGAGAGAGGGACGAAGCTTCGTTTTCTCGAGCGCAAAATCGCATACAAACAGAAGGGAGAGAGAGAGAGATAGAGAGAAAGAGAAAAGAGAGAGAGAGAGAGAAAGAGGAGAGGGAGAGAGAAAGAGATGGAGATGGAGACAACCATTGCATCAATGCTGTCTGGACAGGCTTGACGCCATGGAGTGAGAGAGAGAGAGAGAGAGTGATGGAGACGGACAGAGAAAGAGAGCGAAAGAGCGAGAGTGAGATGAAAAACAGTAATTGTGAGATGCGAGAGAAACACAGGAAAACAAGCTTGAGAGATGTGCTGATCTCTATTTATTATCTCTATTTATTATACATATGTCTGTTGATAGTGAAAGTAGACTGAAGTGAAGACGAGGACAAAAATAGGAGCAACGAAAAAAAGGAACAGCGACATTTCGGCAAGCCCGTTGGTCTACGAATCTATAAAAGGCCACCGCGGCGGCATTGGGGGAGGGAGAGCGAGAGAGAGAGAGAGAGAGAGAGAGAGAGAGAGAGGGGGGGGGGAGAGAGAGAAAGAGAGAGAGAGAGAGAGAGAAAGAGAGAGAGCGAGGATAGAGAAAGGGGATTAACAATAAATATGATTGCGTTTGTTAGAATAAAAACGGTTCCAGACATACAAAATTAGAAGGAGACATCGTAAAGTTCGACAATTAGAAACAAGGACAAAATAATTTCTTCTAGCTCCACCGTCTTTGGACATTAAAAATCTTGAGCTCTCTGTCTCTCTCCTTTTCTCTCTATCTCTCTCTTTCGAACTCTCACTATATCACTTCTCTCTTTCTCTCTCTATCTCTCCTTCTCTCTCTCTCTCTGTCTCTCTCTCGCTTTCTCGCATCTTTTTTTGCCCCTCTTTACCCCTTTTTGGTCTTTCGCTGGGACCAACGTGACAGCCTCAGTCTTCTCATTCTAGCATGAGCTGAGCCCTTGATTGTTTTTCCGCTGCGGACTCCCGAGAGGATAGAGAGACAGAGAAAAGGAGAAATAGCAAGAGAGAATGAGAGAGAGAGAGTAAGAAAAAAGAGAAATAAAAGAGAGCGAGAGAGAAAGAAAGAAAACGAGACTGGTATCTTTCCCTACATTGCAACCGTCTATCTGCTTTCCGCTCCAGCTTTCCTTCGTCATCCCTTTTTTTCCTCTATACGTCTCACTCTCACTCTCTCTCTCTCTCGCTCTTTCTCTCTCTCCCTCTCTCTCTGTTTCATTCGCACAATCTCCCTCCTCCATTCTCTCTCGCACTCGTTCTCTCTCGTTCCATTTGCACTGTTCGTTAACTTCCATCTTCATCTTGATATTCGTCTCTCCTCTTTTCTACGGCGCGACGCGCCAACACCCTGCAGCAATGGTCTTGGCTGAGTGGGCGGAATGTAGAACAGAGAAAGGGGGAGAGAGAGAGAGGCAGGAAGAGAGAGAGAGAGAGGCAAAGAGAGAAGGAGAACGAGAGATCAGAGTCGAGAAAATGAAAGATGCAAGAGCAGAGTAAGAGGAAGACCTGAAAAATAGACGAGAAGCCCCGTCACAGTGAACTTCTCATTCTTCGCTTATGCTAGATCGATGTGAACGAGGCGAGAGAGTTGGAGAGGAAGAGAGAAAGAGAGAAAGAGAGAGAGAGAGAGGAAGTGAGAGAGAGAGCGCGAGATAGGAAGAGAGGAAGAGAGAGAGAGAGAGAGATGAAGAGAGAGAGAGAGAATGAAAGAAGTTATTAGAAAGAAAGAACCACCGCAAATGGATAGAGACAGCAAAAGAGTGAAAAACAAAAGCAGAACGAATGAGAGAATCGCAGAAACAACTCCTTACAATTAGAAGAACAAAAAATCCTCACATTTCCATCTTTCTCTTTCTCTCTTTTTTCTCTCTTTCCCTCTCCGTCCTCTCTCTCTCTCTTTCTCTCTTGTCCTCTCTCTCTCTCTGTTCTCTCTCTCTCTCTCTCTCTCTTTCTCCTTCTTTCTTTCTGTTT
>CALZFC010000108.1:357500-362500 GCA_945643635.1 Allodiplogaster sudhausi
ACAGAGAGAGAGAGAGAGAAAGAGAGAGAGAGAGAGAGAGAGAGAGAGAGAGAGTGGAAGAGAGAGAGAGAGAGAGAGTGGAAGAGATATATCCCCTCCATCCACTGCGGCAGAAGAGAATAAGACTAGTCTGATGACGGTGACGAACGTATATAATTGACACAATCAAAGATCATATTCGCATATGATGAGCATGAATAAAAAAATCATAAATATAAGGATGTCATAATTTTTGAGAGATTATACGCCAGAGGGAATATATGGCAAATCTATGTATGCACAAATATAAAAGATGAAAAAAAAACAATTATTCTTATCGTCAGGAATGGTAAATAGAAGAGTCTAAACAAATGTTAAGAGAGCCAATCTGAGAGGATCGAGCAGGGTGCAAATACAGGGCTGCAACGGGAAAATTTTGATTTTTAAAATCGCTGAAAACTTGATCATTTGTACTACTCGACATGCTCTTTAAAACTGTAAAATTTTGGATTCGAAAAAAAATTTCTGTTCGAGTTAGCTGTATTTTTGTTTTAAAATTCACATGCCCATAAATCTGTTCTTTCTTAATATTTTTGAAATCTCTTTTTTGCAATTTATAGATCTTTAATTCCTCTTTAAAAAAGATCTAGGTGACTTTTTTGTAAAAAAATTTTAAAGCAGCAAAAATCGCAAAAATAAGTTTTTAAAGATGGTTTTTCGGGGTTTTTAGGCCGAAAAGCCTCCGCGGGGTAGGTAAGCTGTTCATAGAAAGAAAGCCCATTAAATTTGCTACAAAGCTAACCAACTTTAAAAAAAATCGAAGGGTATGTATTTTGGGTATTTGCACTTAGGCAATCATACACGACCTCCAACCTTCCACGCAAGAGGTCCGGGTTCGATGCCCGGTCGGGGCAAAGTTTTGCAATGTTTTGGAAACTAGCAAAAAACGTATTTTCGATCGTAAATTAATGTCTTTTCATCTCATAGCTCCATAATATTGCTCAAACTTTGGATTTTTTTTTCACCAACTAACAATTTCTTCATAGTGAACTGTTCTCAGTCAACATAGGTATGTTTATTCCAACAAAACCTTTACAATGGCTAAGTAATGTAGCAGAATTATAGAAGCATTATAGCTACGTGATTCAACAAGTTCAAAGCATTTCTCAAATCACTTGCAGGGGCTAATCAGTGATTAATATGTAGAGATTTTCACGACTTATGGTCAGAAAATTTCATCGTGGACGCGTCTGGGTGCTGTCTGGACAGACCCGCTCATGTCTACAGGCTCAAATACGTCTTCATTCGAGAGCTCCTCAGGTGATTCCGTTTGCGTGGCTGTGGGATTTCTTTTGGATCTGCCTTCTCAGATGGGTACTCAACGTCATTTTCTATCAGTTGTCTAAATTCGTCGAAGTCAGTCCCAAAAAGCGGTTCCGATTGAGCCTCCTCAATGATATCACCTTCTGTATCGAACAGTTCATCAAGCTCGTCTCCGTCCTTCACAGATGTTGGTTGCGGTGTCGTTGTAGTTGTTGATTGTTCCAAATCGGGCAAATTTGCATGTCTCTTCTTCGAGGCAAGATTTCCGAAAATGCTTGCTATCTGCTGATAATTGAGAAGTTCTGGCGGTGAGAAGAGTAATTTTCCATCAGCGTCGATTTCCTTACGCATTTTCTTCTCCAGCTGTCGAGGATCATGCTTAGTGCCCGTACGAAGGCCATCATTAAACGCTTCGATCACATACGCCTTTGACCTGGGTGGAAGTCGAGTGGCCTTCTTATGCTCGCGAAGTGCCCAGCCTTGTGGCAAACGAAGCCCGTTATCTGTCACTTCTGCTAGCTACTCGATTGCCTCGTCGACTTCGGAATACGCGTGCTCAATCTTTTCTCCTTCGAGACACATGCCATACCGCTTCAGAACATAATCCCGAAGAGTCTGCCTCTCGGAAATTGCCCTATGTTTGCCAAAAAGGAGATGTCTCTCGAGATTGTGGGCTTGTAAGAATTCAGCTCCACAGGTTTCTTCTGGGCATTTGTAAAGATACCCATATTCAGGGCAACTTCCCGTGAGAGGGTATTCGGCATCGTCAGGAGCGCGGCAGGCCTCATCATCCATTTCTTCAGTACGATCAGGGCCATGGTCCGGCGTGACCTCGCCTCGGATTGGTTGGCCTTCTCTCCCCAACCAGCAGAGTTCAGATGTTGTGTCCAGGCAACCTCCTTCGAGACACATGCCATACCGCTTCAGAACATAATCCCGAAGAGTCTGCCTCTCGGAAATTGCCCTATGTTTGCCAAAAAGGAGATGTCTCTCGAGATTGTGGGCTTGTAAGAATTCAGCTCCACAGGTTTCTTCTGGGCATTTGTAAAGATACCCATATTCAGGGCAACTTCCCGTGAGAGGGTATTCGGCATCGTCAGGAGCGCGGCAGGCCTCATCATCCATTTCTTCAGTACGATCAGGGCCATGGTCCGGCGTGACCTCGCCTCGGATTGGTTGGCCTTCTCTCCCCAACCAGCAGAGTTCAGATGTTGTGTCCAGGCAACCTCCAGATGAATCGGTGATGAACTCTCCTCCATTGTGTTGTAGAGATGAGTAGTCGATCTCTTTGTCGATACCGATAGTAGAATATCGATGAACTCGTAGTGCCGTTTCTTCAAATAGGAACGTATTGTACTTCCTTATTCCGACAATTTTGGCCTTAGAAGCTTCTCCTCTTCTAATGCTTCCCGTGTAAACCGAGACGGCACGTAGCGGTTTTCCGTGAGTTATCCCTGCCAAAATTTCACTTGGAGTGGTTACGTCCTTTCCACTATCAACATAGTTTCGCAATTTTCTCTTTGCCAATGCACTCATCCGATCGCATGGTCCTTTTCCGGCTTGGGTCTCGGAGAAGTAGTAGCCGACGATGTTGACTCCAGAGGACCGTGAGAGTTCTTTCATGCTGCCGAGAGTTGCTGCCGATTTATAGCAACCTCAAAAAAATTCATTTGAACTCTCATATTTCATATTACTCTACCCACCTGCCTGGTCGCTTCGCAAGAACACAGATGTTATGCCACTCTTGTGCAAGATTTGGAACCACGCTACTCCTGGCGCCTCAAGAATACGCTAGCAGACTGGGCTTTTGGTGCTATTATCCCAGAACCCGTTACCATCTACATACAATATACCCCATCAAAATTCGCCTCATCAAAGTCACTTCAAATGACAGTGTCACATCCCTTTAGCAAATTATACGCCACTCTACGATCTGATTTGGCAAGAACTACTATGAAGAAAGTCGAATATAACCGCAGCCACCACAGCTGCGTTACTAACGTTTACTTTCCTCATCCGCTAATGTACGGATGTGCAGCAGAAATTGATTACATTCAACTGAACTTCTATCCAGACGAAGCTATTCACGACCCTAAACGCTTTCCTTGTATCTCAACTACTCGAATCGAACTCACTAAGGGTCTCGATCATCGATATAACATCGATCGCACCCTAGAGATTCCTGAAGGTACTATCTCTATTCATGCCAGCATTCAAATGCTTCCTCAGTATCGAGAATGGATCCTTCATCGAATTGGCATCGTTCGTTCTCGTCATTAAATATCTGTATCTATCTTCATGAATTTCCATGACATATATCAATTATCCAAACAACATTGTTAGCATGTTGTTCACTTCGAAATTACTCCATTACATTATTAACATTCACAGACTTTACTATATTTTTACTCATCATTTGGGAAATTGGAATATACATACAATTACTGTCATTGACAAAATTATTCATCATTCTCTTGAAATTTACGAACTTACGTCTGAGTCGTACCACTATTTCTTGTTGACAATCAAGACACTCCGCACTTGCGTCAGTCAGCTCGAAAGAATTCTGCCCTTAAAATAGCATTCTATGATTCTATATAAAAAGAGCATTACTGTTGACATTCTATAATTTCACCACATTACTTAGCCATTGTAAAGGTTTTGTTGGAATAAACATACCTATGTTGACTGAGAACAGTTCACTATGAAGAAATTGTTAGTTGGTGAAAAAAAAATCCAAAGTTTGAGCAATATTATGGAGCTATGAGATGAAAAGACATTAATTTACGATCGAAAATACGTTTTTTGCTTTCCAAAACATTGCAAAACTTTGCCCCGACCGGGCATCGAACCCGGACCTCTTGCGTGGAAGGTTGGAGGTCGAGTATGATTGCCTAAGTGCAAATACCCAAAATACTTACCCTTCGATTTTTTTTAAAGTTGGTTAGCTTTGTAGCAAATTTAATGGGCTTTCTTTCTATGAACTGCTTACCTACCCCGCGGAGGCTTTTCGGCCTAAAAACCCCGAAAAACCGTCTTTAAAAACTTATGTTTGCGATTTTTGCCGCTTTAAAATTTTTTTACAAAAAAGTCACCTAGATCGTTTGTAAAGAGGAATTAAAGATCTATCTATTGCAAAAAAGAGATTTCAAAAATATTAAGAAAGAACAGATTTATGGGCATGTGAATTTTAAAACAAAAATACAGCTAACTCGAACAGAAATTTTTTTTTCGAATCCAAAATTTTACAGTTTTAAAGAGCATGTCGAGTAGTACAAATGATCAAGTTTTCAGCGATTTTAAAAATCAAAATTTTCCCGTTGCAGCCCTGTATTGCACCCTGCTCGATCCTCTCAGATTGGCTCTCTTAAATATATATATATACATATATATATATATATATATATATATATATATATATATATATATATATATATATATATATATATATATATATATATATGTATGTATGTAAGTATGTATGTATTTTCGTACATAAATGCGTCAGAATGCGCAAATAGCACAATCATGACGAAAATTGATGACGAAAAAAGTGAGAGGGCTTTAGATAGGCACCGGGCGGCGTAACCAAAATAGGAGAGAGAGAGAGACAGGGTGAGAAAATATTCGCAGCTGCTCCTGCTTGCAACAGTCTTGTCATTTCCGCACTCACGGGACTCAATTTCTCTCTTTCTCTC
>CALZFC010000108.1:367500-500000 GCA_945643635.1 Allodiplogaster sudhausi
TAAAAAAATATTAAAATAAAAATTAATAAATAAATAAATAGAATCGTCGCATGTTCCTCCTTTATATCCATCTCTTTCTCTCGTTTCCTCGCTCCCTCTCTCTCTTTATCTCTCTATCACTATGCGCTACAGTGATGGTCGAAAGCGACGATGAAGTGTGTGAGGAGGGCGAGATGGCGGCAACGAGAGAGATAGAGATGTAAAGAGAGAGATAGAGAGATAGAGAGAGATATGGAGATAGATAGAGAAAGAGAGAGAGAAAGAGATAGAGAGAGCGATAGAGAGAGAGATAGAGAGAGATATAGAGAGATAGAGCTTGAGAGGGAGATAGAGATAGAAAGAGAGATATAGCGAAAGCGGCTGTAGCGCCATCGTGTGCGTCCAAAAATATTTTTTCACCTCTCCCATTTCTATCTCATTTCTCACTCTCCTAATCGCTACCACTCTCTTTTTCTACTTGCTAGGTTGTGTTCTGCACCCTCTTCTCTAGTGTATCACTTTTGCTCTCTCTCTCTCTCTCTCTCTCTCTCTCTCTCTCTCTGTCTCGCCCTCTCTCCCTTTCTCTCACTCTCACTTTATCTTCTTTACTACTCATCAAGTCTCTCATTACAAATACACCCCTTTGCACCTTTCAGCGTTTTGTCGTATTTTTCTCCCTCTCTGCCATTCCTCAACCACTCGTATCACTTTCAGTTTTTTTTCTCGCTCTCTCTTTATCTCCCTTTCTTGCACTACCACTCTCCCTCTCTTCCTCTTTTTCTATACTCTCTCGCTCGCTCTCTCTCTCTCTCTCTCTCTTTCTCTCTCTTGCTCTCTCTTCCACTCTCACTATTTCTCTGATTCCTTTACGATCGTTCACGGGAGAATTGCTCAAGCGAGATCAGAGAAATAATGCGATAAGGAACACATTGGATGAGGAGAGAAACAGAGAGAGAGAAAGAGACAAAACGAGAGAAAACTGAAAAAAAAAACCTCCCTGGCACGCAGTGCGGTCGCGTTGCGGTCACGCTGTGAAGGCGATGAAGGAACGCATAGCCGACGTGCATATGCGACAAAACAGCCTCTGGATTATGCGATATTATTCTCCCCTTCCCTCTGTTTTTCTGTTGCTCTCTTTCTTCGTTTAACTCTCTCTCTTTCTACTTCACACTAATGCATTCGCTTTACGCCTCTCTCATTCTCTGTCTAACTGTCTGTCTCTCTCTCTCGCTCTCTCTCTGTCTCTCTCTCTCTCTCTGCCCTTATCTCTCTTTCTCTCTCTCTCTCTCTCTCTCTCTCTCTCTCTATCCACACCTCTGCCTCGCTCGCTCTCTCTCTCTTTCAATCATCCATCTCAGATAGATGATGTACTTCGCTAGCTTCTTTCATCTACAAATACTTTCATCGCCATAAAAAAAAAGAATATCGTAGTTGTTCTGCAAATGTGCGGCGCTCTTCTTTATTTAAAGCAAAAAAACATTTTACAAATTGTACCTAACAAAATGAGAATTCTAATGAATGAAGAAAGAATATGAGTGCTGAAAGACAATTTTGTATTAAAAGGAAAAAATATATAAATGTGTATGAATATGAAAACATTTCATCTTCGCACTTACTAGTAGCAATGAAGGAAATACATAGTAGAGTTAAAAATATATATTTTTTCATGCTTTCAAACAAGTTTAAATATAACATGCTTGGATAGGTTTTTTTTTACAAAAGCAACTAAAGCAAACCGGATTGATACCTATGCAAGTTTCTTTGGTCGTGAATTTATTGAAGTCAGAATCGAGAATAAATTGAAGGAATCGAATAAGAATCATGTCTGCACAATTTGGAATAATTGCAGGAGATGTACTGCCAGATTGCGAAGAAGATGCGAGTGAAGCGTAGAAGAGGTAGAGCTTTCTCACTGAAATTCTATTTAATTCGCGGATTAGAATCTTGTAGCGAAGAGGTGTACCGTATTCAATCTTTGGGCGAAGGAGATGAACTCCTTTATAGGCTCAAAAGAGCGCTTTAAAATATTAAGAAAAATATCAATAATTTAAATTGTTGAAAAATATTATTTAATGCTTATTCTTATTTTTGTTCAATAACTTTTTTGGTCTACTATTTTTTCTTTCCTTTAAACATCCTGACAATTTGACGTGCGGTGAAGTTGAAGTTGACGTAGTTGATGCGCGCATACACGTGTATGACCATGTGGTCGGCCTCGGACGTGACCTCCGGGAAAGACGTCCAAGGCTTGCACATCCTAAAAAGCATTTATTTATTTTTACTTTAATTATTTTTTCTTCTTTTTTTTTGCCTATTTATAAAAAAACAAATCCCTTCAATTTCTGCAGAATATTCATCCAAAAAAAAACATAACAGCCATGGACGAAAAAAATAATGTAAACGTGTGTGTGTGTGTGTGATAAGCAATCAAATTTTTTTTTGAAAAAAAAAATCAAATTCAAATTTCCCGCCTTACCGTACGCCCGTGAATGCGGGGTCCTTCCGGTAGCGGACGTCGACGGCAGCGCCGTAGCAGTTCCACGACTTGAAGCCAGCTTCCGAAGTCACCTTCAGCTCGATTCGACGGCCAGGCGTCGCCGACTGCAATTATAAATGATTACTAAACTCAAGAGTAATCAATGTGCACATTTTACTGACCATTGTAATAAAGTCTCTCTAAATCACCTGGCTCTCTCGCCCTTGAGTCAGGCAAAAGGGCACGAATTCAAATTAGAGTTTTTGAGTTTTTGGGTTTTTAAAGAAAAAATTTATATATATATATATATATATATATGTACCGTATTTTCTCTATTAGTACCCCCCCCCTTTATTAGAACCCCCCCTCTTCTAATAGTACCCCCTCTAAAAATGCCATTGAAAAATAGAACCCCTCCCTCTAGTAGAACCCCCCCCCCCTCCAATAGTACCCCCCCCCCTAATAGTCTGGTAGTTCAGCTCTAGATGTACCTCGTATAGATCCTGGAGGCATGGGATGCTCTTACCAATGAACTGATGCCAAATTCATGATAAATCTGTTGTAAAACGGATATTCTAGTGATGATTCTATTGAATTCGGGCTACGATTTTTCTTTTTTTGGGAATAAAATGTTGTTATTAAACTTTTAGTTTCTCTCATTGAAAAATAGAACCCCTCCTTCTAATAGAACCCCTCCCCCTAATAGTGCTCCTCAACCGCAAGGGTATTGAAAAATAGAACCCCCGGAGTACTAATAGAGAAAATACGGTATTCGTTATAACAAAATCAATGACTAGTTTTAATGCGTCAGTGAAAAATGTTTTTGAGGCAGATGTTTGCACTGGGAGCTGTTTCAACATCAGCATACTATACAGACTGTATTTGTGATCACTAGAATGGAAAAAGGTTTGGAAATGTAAACATTTGAGCTTGCCGGAGGCGAGAAATGTTTTGCAGCGTGGCATTAACAATTGTTTTTCAACAAAAAAAAAACATCTTTTCCAATTTTCATGTAGATGTTACAAAGAAACAAAGTGTTGGCTTTGGCTACATTTTCAACATTTGTATACTGTAGAGACTGTCTTAGTCATTTCAGCGAATTGTAAACTCTACGAAAGATAGTCACGTTTGAGCTTGACGGCGGAGAGAAATGTTTTGTAGCGTGAAATTCGTCGCTAGACACCATACACCTGCTCGTAGAAATTTAATGCCCCGACAATTCTGGCAGCAGTAGCGTTTCTTGGAAAGAGAAAGGCTTTGTTTTATTTTTCTCATACACACACTCACACTCACTCCTATTTTTTCTTATAAACACAATTTCATAGAAACATATTTTTAGTGATGTCTGTTTTTCAGCAGCTTTCAACAGCCTTTGGATCCAACGACATTTGATGTATAAACAAGGAGAAATGTTTTCAATATGTCTGGAGAACAAAGTAGAGAGATCTCTATGCTTTCGCTACCTTTTTTTCTTTTACAGCTTTTGCAGACAAAAAGAAAATTAAAAAAGCGTAATCTAGTTGAATTTTCCTGCTGATCATTGCAGTGGCGATGATCATTGATCATTGATCACTAATCATAGATCATCGATCTTTGATCATTGATCACTGATAATTGATCTCTGATCTTTGCTCACTTTGAGATGAATGCTGCATTCGTTGAAGGCGATCTGCCAGAGACCGCGATGGCCGGCGATCGTCGAGAAGTTCTTGCCATGCGCGTCGATCGTGTGCGCCTCGTCGCAGCCGGAAGTCGACTTAAAAAAATAAAGTTTTAAAATCGATAAAATAAAATAAATACTATATAAAAACAATATAATCAATATTTTATATAATTATATTGCTACGCGATATCAGTCAATAAATATCTTATTAGAATGTTCGGAAAGGAGATCAGTATTGCTCCTTAAAATCACTGCTCCATCATCTGCGAAAAAGAAGATTCTGATGTGAGCCTCGGACCAAGGGACGGGCCGGAAAGTGCGTTCTGTTTGAAAATGAATGAGCTCGCTCCTCACGTACCGAATGGATTCCTTCTCAGAATTCGCCTCAGGCGGGGCTCTTTGTGCTAGCCAGCGCAAGTGTACCTCATACTGGTATACTTGTAGTAAACCAGTATGAGGTATACTGAATAATACAAGTATACAAGTATATCTGGTATACTTGTATACCTTTTACTGATATACATACTTGTAGAATAACAGTGTGAGGTATAATTGGAAATTACAAGTATACCGGTATAGTATATAGCGCAAGTATACCTCATACTGGCAGTAAGGGCCGCCGTATCCGGGCGGGCACTGGCACTTTGTGCAGTTGTTCACGTCCTGCTTCCCGCCGTTCTCGCAGCCGAAACGCAGCGGGCATTTATCTCAATTCAATTTCTCGTGAATATGAATATGTGCTCAAGCTTCTTTTCAACAGCGCGGATTATCAGAAGAGGAAGAAGAAGGAAAAGAAGAAAAAGGTTAGAGATGATGACAATTCGAGGAGAGCAGGTTAAGTTATCCTTTGTTTTTAAATAATTTTTAAGAAAAAAAATATGTAGATAGCTTTTTTTTCTATGATTGAGGCTGCTGTTTCGCATTCGTTTGCAAGAGAAGAAGAAGAACAGAAGACAATGAAAAGGAAAGATATATTGTTATAACCATACAATATCTTACTTTATGAGATATGTATGTACATACAATTATGCCCTTACATACAATATAAAACATAGATATAGTATATACACAAATTAAGGTAAAAACCATAGCACGAGCAGTATTGTTGACGAGTAGTATTTATCAAAAACGATGATACCAACCATAGCACGAGTAGTATTGATTGATGAGGTGGACGTCGTAGAAGGAGGGCATGTGGCCACTCATCGAGTGCTGCAGCATTTCATAGCCTTCGCGCGCAATCAACGAAGGCTGGTTGTAGTCATGGGCGAAGCTGAGAGAGAGAGAGAGAGAGAGATAGCAGAGAGAGAGAGACTAGAAAGTAGAGAGAGATCAGTGAGAAAAAGAGATAGTGTAAGAGGAAGAGTGTGAGATGGAGAGAGAGAGAGAGAGAGAGAGAGAGAGAGAGAGAGAAAGGGGTAAAGAAACAAGTAGAAAGGAGGTAGAGAGAGAGAAAGGGAGGGCTACTAGAGAAAAATTAAGTAAAAATTTTATTAAAAAAGAGAAGAAAAAGAAAGAAATACTACTCTTACTCGTTCTCGGCATAGTGCATGACGGATCCGAATTCGTATGGAATCCAGTAGAGATCCGTCTGGTCCTTCTTCTGCACGTTGAAGTTGTACAGTTGGCGACCCTGCAGCAGGAAAAGGGTGCCAGTTATGATGAGAGAGAGAGAGAAAGAGAGAGATACAGAAATGATGAATCAGTCATCAGAAAGCGCAAAAAGAAAGAGAAAGAGAGAGAGAGACATACAGACAAAGAGACAGAGACAGAAAAAAACTGAGAGAGAGAGAGAGAGAGAGAGAAAGAGAGGGAGAGTGAGAGAGAAAGAAAGCCAACGAGAGACAAAGAAAGAGAGAGAGACAGAGAGAGAGGCGGAGACAGAGAAACAGAGAAAAGATACACTCACCAAAATATTCTCCCTGTTCACCATGACATAGCGATCGCGATCATAGCGAGACTGCGTGTGCCAGATGCCGAAGGCGTGCGCGAGCTCGTGGGCGATCGTGCCAAGCTTGAAAAAGAAATTGGCGTTTGAATTGGCGCCTTTTTTGGATGTCTGGTCCTACAACGATTGTCTCTGTCTTCGGGTAAGAACCTAACCCAATCGCATCCGGCGCCAATCGAGATCTTCTGCTCGCCGCCCGCCTTGCCGACCATGGACCAGCAGCCGGCGCCATTGATGAAGCGAAGTCTGTGTACGTATTTAACAATATATTCTAATATTCCATTAAATATTTTTTGTAAAAAAAAATATTCAAAAATATACATTCTATGATATGCAAATGTTGTTCGATAAAAGGAATTGGCTAACGTATACATATATTTTGTCCCATATTCTAAAAAGAAAAGAAGACATTATAATCGTGAGCTCTGCTGCTAGCCATAAGATGATCGTTACCACCCACCATAATCCATCCTTTTTTTGTTGAATGTTGCTTCACTTGCAACATTCAACAAAATTTTTTAACATTCAAATGTGGAATATGATTAAAGGCTTCCAGCTTCATCATTGATCATTGATCATTGATCATTGATCATTGATCATTGATCATTGATCATTGACCTGTCAGTGCCCTTGCCGTCCTCCTCGAAACGGATGCACGTGTGCTCTTCCCAGAATTTAACCGCCTCCCGAACGGCTTTGATTCGACGAGTCGCTGAATGGTGTACTATTTTTTTATTTTTTTAAACATATTTAAAATTTGTAGTAAAATGAATCTATGAGAAGAACAAAAAAAAAAAAAAAGGAAATTGAAAAATTATTTTTATTATGAAAAAAAAATTTTTTTTTTTACAAGGCCAAAAACGAACGAAAGCTCTTGTCGAACGAGTACGGAATCGGCGCGTCCTTCCAGAGATTCGCCGGAAACTTCCACGTCTTTTGTGCTTGCCGCGGACCGCGACGCTTGCCGCGACGCGCGAGGATGCGAAGTTGTTGCCTGTTTTAGAAGTTTGATCATTGATCGTTGATCACTGATCAGAGTTGTTGCCTACCGTATTTTCACTATTAGAATCCCCCTTTATTAGAACCCCCCCTCCCCCTTTAATAGTACCCCCCCCCCTCTGAAAGTGCCCCATTG
Source organism: Allodiplogaster sudhausi (assembly GCA_945643635.1). Classification (NCBI taxonomy): domain Eukaryota; kingdom Metazoa; phylum Nematoda; class Chromadorea; order Rhabditida; family Diplogasteridae; genus Allodiplogaster; species Allodiplogaster sudhausi. The sequence continues at coordinate 374,702 of CALZFC010000108.1, forward strand.
AAAAATAGAACCATTCTCTCTGGTAGAACCACCCCCCCCCCTATAATAGTGCCCCCCCCACTAACAGTCTAAGACCTCAACTCGAGATGTACCTCGAATGGATCTTGGAGACATGGTATACTCTTCCCAATGAAACGATGGCAAATCCATTCAAGATATGTGGTAAATTGGATATTACAGTGATGATTCCATAGAATTCGAGCTATGGTTCTTCCTTTTTGAAAAATAAAATTTTTTTATCAAACTTTTATTGGCTCACATTGAAAAATAGTACCCCTCCCTCTAATAGTGCCCCTCCCCTGCAAGGGTATTGAAAAATACAGTGATGTACCGCCAAAATGGCCGATTTGGAACGCAGCGCGCGCAATGTTCCAATCAGCACGCAAGTCATAGCTCGATGTCAACGAAAGGATATGAAAAGATCCTTATATATTTAGAATCGTCTTCTTTTGCCACATTCAGCAACATTATAATTGAGGGTAAGTTGGGAATGTTTTGAGGGTCAAAATGAGACTCAAAGATTAGAGCTCGACGCCATACAAAAATTTCAAAATCATGTTACTTCTTTCAAACTCATATTTGAAATAATGTCATAGTTGTGCTGTATGTGGAATATGATTTACTTTTCAATAAAAAAAAATCAATATGGTTTAAGGTGTCTGTAAAGAGATATTTAATGCGTGCTGATTGGAACATATCGGCCATTTTGGAGGAACATCACTGTAGAAACCCCCCCCCCCCGGGGGTACTAATAGAGAAAATACGGTATTTTATAAATCGTTTTGCGTAATTGCATAAATTATAAATTTGAAAAGCATAAAACTCATTGTCCGCGTGTTTACTTCTCATTGGCATTTCTCGTAAAAAAAATTTTAAATTCGAATTTTATTGTTGCCGCCAAACCTGCTGAGCAGGATGTCTCCTTCGTAGAGGCCATCGGCGCGTCGTTGCGCGATGAAGTGGGTCGGACTTTGAGAGAAGGAGCCGGCGCGATTGGAGACGCCCGGGGGCAAGGAGGCCGCTGCCTCGGCACGAATGGACTGAAAGAATTGGGGAAAGAGAGAGAGAGAGAGAGAGAGAGAGACAGAAAGAGAGCGCCAGAGAAAACGAGTGAGAAAGGGAGAGATAGAGAGACAGAGAGAGAGAGCAAGATAGAGGAAAAGAGAGCGAGAGAGTAAACAGGGAAGGAGAGAAGCAGAGAAAAAAAGAACCTGCAGGCGTCTTTGCATCTCATGCTGAGTGGAGCGGTCATCTTGTAGACGCTCGGCGGCGTTGGCGTTGAGCTATAGAAGGGAGGAAATTTTAAAAAATATGACAAAAATATGACGTCATTGAAAATAAAGTTCTAGAATTTTTTTAAGTAATGAGACAACTAAAGAAATAGAATAAAAATTTCGAGATATCTATACAAGCATATCAAAATAGCCTAACGTGGAAGTAGAATATGAGATTGTAAAAGAAGCGGGAAAATATTTTCAGTTTAAAAAATAAACAAATAAAAAAAACATCATTGATAGCGGCGCGGAACGTTGCAGCATCGACGGGAGAGTCGGCGAGAGAGGGCGAGGCACAGAGGGTGAGGATGAGAAGAAGAGAGAGCGCCTCCTGGAATGAGAGCGAGAGAGAAAGAAAGAGACCGAGAGGGACATAGAAGAAAGTAAGAAAAGGATTACGAAAAAGTAGAGAGAGATCATGGCATAATATAATGACATTTGTCTCCTGTTTCCAACAAGTACATATTTATTACTATAAGTGATAATGAATAGAAATGATAAGTGAAAGGAATTGCTTTCCAAGATTCTAAACGATCATAAATAGCCATTCCAAGTGGATATCGCTCGAATCAACGTTCGGACCACGTGGAGGATAATAATAGTTAATTTTGTCGGTACAAGGCCGACTGTGAGAGATCACGAGAGAAGAGAGAAAAGAGTCTGATAGTGACAGGGGGAAGAGAGAGAGAGAGAGAGAGAGAGAGAGAGAGATCCAGAGAGAAAGAATTAGGCGAGAGTGGAAGGGTAAGGAGGCAGAAAAGAACAATTCAGATAATAGCCATAGCAGATGAGGAGATGAAAAGAAAGTCAGAGTAAGTTAGAGAAATAAAGAAAAGAAATTGTAAACTAAATTTAAGAAGAAAAAAAAAAGGTTTGACAACAAACATATTTTTGACTTCGTAGGCAGATTTTATACTTAAAGCAAGGGATGTTTATTAAATATACATATTCGAATGGCTTAAATGGAGCCATGCAACCCTCTCTCCAGCAAGCCGTCTTCTTACCATGATGTCGTGGCGTGTGCCGCTTCAAGTGCCCAAGAGTAGACCGTGCGGAGGCGGCGTTGGCTAGGCTGTGCCGGGAAGTCTAGCTGCTGCTGCTTTTTATGCGCACTCAACAGAGGCTGAAGAATGCGAGCGGCGTGGTCCTCGTGGGGGGAGGGGGGGGGGGAGGGTGATGAGAGAAGACGCTCTTCTTCCTGGTGGGCTTTTCCCAAATCCAGACAGAGTCGCCGCTCTTGTTGCCCGACCGCCACGAGCTACGGAATTACACCCGATCTTTATCACCACCAAGTCTATGTCACTGTCTGTCTGTCTCTCTCTCTCGTTTTCTCTCTCTCCTCTCTTTCTCTTCCTCTCTCTGTTACTCTCTCTCTCGTTTGCTTTCTCTCTCTCTCTCTCTCTCTTTCTCTCTGTATCTCGCTCTCCATAACATTCTATACTTATTCTGTCACGAGGCCACTCCAGGCCATTTTACGCTTTCTTAATTCATCTGCTTTGGGCCGCCTTGTTCACTTTCCCGGACAGTTCTCTTTGCTTGTACAACTATGATGTGTCAGATCATCTCTCTCTCTCTCTCTCGCTCTCTAACTCTCGCTCTCATTCTCTCTCTAACTCTGGCTCTCTTTCTCTGTCTCCAACTTCCGCTCTCTCTCTAACTCTCGCTCTCCTTCTCTCTCTCTCTCTAACTCTCGCTCTCATTCTCTCTCTCTCTCACTCTCTAACCCCCTCTCTCTCTCTTTCTCTTTCTCTCTTTCTTTCTCTCTCTCTCTCTCTCTCTCTCTCTTCTTGTCATATCTCCCGCAACACTGATCTCGTTCTGTGACCTTTTATATCTCTCCTTTTCTTGTCTCAATTGGAATGTTTTACTGTGCTATCATATCCGTAGTATATGTGCACTTTTACATGCACTTTTCCATGTACGGAGCGGCTAGCCCTTTGATAGACTATTGCAGATTTTATGAGAGACAGTAGAGGGAGAGAGAGAGGGAGGGAGGAAGAAATTAAGAGAGAGAGAGAGAGAGAGAGAGAGAGAGAGAGAGAGAGATAAAGATAGAGGGAGAGGAAGAGAGTGTGAGGGAGAGAGAAATTAAAAGAGAGAGAGAGTGAAAGAGAGAGAAATATGGAGAAAGACAGACAAGAAATTAAGTTGCTCTTCCTCGTTCGAAATGTGCGCAATTCCGTTTCCATACTTTTTGCGCCCTTCTCAATCCACAACACTAATTATAGGGACTCTCGCCCTTCGTTCAGGTAAAGAGACGCGCATTCGAAATTAATTGTTAGGCTCCTTTAAAGATTATTTTTGTAACGCAAAACATAAGAAGCATGCTATGCTTAAGTTATGCGCGATATGATTATAACATGCGATATTTGCAAGTAATTTAAGGAAGACTGGAAAAGAAGTGCATACTCATACACTTCCTTCTCCATATACATATTACACAATTCGGGATTTAAGCAAACATTATTCCACACTATATGTGTCATATCGCAATGCTGATTTCATGTACAAAATATATGTACATATGTACATCTATACACTCTGTTTCAGTCGTTGGTGGTGATGTTGCGATTAAAATCCAGCGCGAGATAGCACGGGAGAGAATGTAAGTGACAAGGGTACACGACACTACGACACTGTGTCAGCTCTGCAAGTTAGATCAACATTCACATATTAGGGACATTAATAGGCAGATAGAATAATTCTCAATCGATTCTTATTCTGAAGCAAACAATGTGAAATTGCTTTTGTGATTTTGAAAAGTCACTCTTCCTTGATCTCCTCTTCCTTCTTCTTCTTCTTCTTCATCTTCTTGTCTCAAAAGTGCACGACGGACTAGATTTTTGGGCTATCACAATTGCACAGTATAGACTAGAGAAAAGGTTGCAAAAGATGGATTGGTTATCTTTGAATTAGAGAGAGAGAGAGAGAGAGAGAAAAGAGAAGATAAAGAGATGAGATAAAGAGAAATAGATATAAAGAGAGAGAGAGAAAGAGAGAGAGAGAGAGAGAAACAGAAAGAGAGAGAGAGAGAGAGAGAAAGGGAACGAGAGAGCGAGAGAAAGAAAATGTGAGATGACAGTGACACCTCGTGGACAATCGTTAGAACAGAGACATTTGTTCATCCTCCACTTCAGAGTGACCTCGAGAGCAACTTCAAGGACGGTGGCCTTTTGACAGTTGTTCACATTAGTTTTGGAGAAGAAAAAAAAAGCTTAACTACAGAGTGTTTGATCTCCGCTCAACACATATATAATTTGAATATATTAATTTGAATATAGGCCAGTATACCCAAGAAGCATCTACCAAAATAAAGAGATTTCTCCAAATACGCCGGAATTTCTTTATGGAAACAGACCTGGGTGTGGATATGATGTGTAATTTGAGAGTGTATCATTATAGGCGGCGACAGGGCCAAAGTCGATCAGAAACTGATTTTGTTCAAAAGTTCCTTATCAATAGTTGCTTCTGGTGTGATGAAATCGATTGGATGTGGTAAGGTATTATCAAAAAATGTATTCACAGACTCCTCAGCTTTCCGGTGGAACAGATGTGATCTTTTCATCCTTTCTTGGGCATTCGAATAGTCTCAGACCTATTTTTTTAAACTTTTTTTTATCTTTGCTTTTTTCGAGAAGATGATAAAGTGTACCTATGGAGAAGCAGAGCTGCTAAGATTAGAAGAATTTCTGTCATTAGCTGTTTTTAGTACAAATATGTAAACAACGTTACATTAGGTATTTTTTGTAGAGATGACAGAGCGAGAGAGAGAGAGAGAGAGAGAGAAATAGGAGAGAAAGCCAGAAAGAGAGAAAGATAGAGAAAGAGAAAAAGAAAGAGAGAGAGAGAGAAGATTAATAGTGCTTCATACTTTAATAAATGTCCTTGTAAGGAAGAAATCGCCAAGTTCCTTGGGTTGAAAGAAAAGATATTAATATTGTTATTAACAAAAGTGCATAATCGTTTAAAAAAAATTTTTTTCTCTTTTATATGCAATATGAACTTTACATAGTTGAACTTAAAGTTAAAATCTAGCGAAAGAAGTGGCGCCATGAACCAAAAGTACACCGGAATCAGCATCCTATAAAAGCCGGCTTTTGCGTCTTCAGACATCACTTCCCACTACTACTCTTCTCCGCTCTCCCGTAATTCGAAGAAGAGCATGGCCGGAGGATCTCGAGGCAGCTGTGAGGTTCGGAACGCCCGAGTTTATGCCACGAATTAAATGATTTCTTTTTCAAAAAAAAAACTTGTAAAAGAAAATGTCGAAAAAAAAAATCGATAATTACACTTTCAGCAGCGAAAGAAGCGAGCCGAGCGTAAAAGGGAGACTTCCCATGACGAGACGGAAGATCACGAAGAGAACATCCAGGATGTTACAAAGGTAATAACAATAGAAAAATATTAAAAAATTAAATAAATTGATTAAATAAAAAAAAAAAATATATATATATATAAACTCATTAATGAATGCTTTTCAGGGTTTTGATGAAAAAATATATATGAATAATGTAAAAAAAGGAAAAATACAAAAATAAGAAGAAAAAAACAAAATATAATCACCACCAGGTTCTCTCGATGACGAGCCCCGTGACTGCGGTGCCCTTGCCCCCTCACCATCAGCGCAAGATCTCAAAGCAGAAAAAGAATCATGCACGTTTTTATCAATCAATCAATCTATCTAAAAACCAATCCATGACTTCTCGTCAGGATTAAATAAACGCACTCTAAAAATGATGGACATTCTAATTTTGAAAGAATTTCAAACAATATATAGAACAGGTGAGTTTCCGAAAGAAATGAATAACTCAGACTTAAAGTACAACAACTTGTCTTCTTGCACTTTTAAATTATATTTTTATTTAAATTAGCAGTGCAAGAAGCATTTACTATTAAAGTACCACTCCGGCGAATGTACGTGCAGATTAGAAGAAATTTTCTCTCTCTCCCCCACCTCTTTACTTTTTTTGCACTATGAGAAGCCCGAGAGGAAATGGGAAAGGGGGGGGGGGGGGTTTCAGAGCAGCCCTTTAATGAATACACAAATTAATTCATGTCTTCCTGCAGAAGGATGACAAGATCGAGGTGGCTGGCAAGGCGTTCATCGAAGGACTCAGTCAGAAATAAATAGATTTAAATAATATTAAATTAGAAATCAATAATAAATAAATGATAAATTAAAAATGATACAAATATCATTCCAGATATCTTTCCAGATATCATTCAAAATATCTTACAGATATCTTCTCAGATATCTTTCCAGATATCATTCCATTTATCTTTCCAGAGGCCAAAGGCTGGGCTGCCGTGGATGCCGAGTACCGCGAGATCTTCGCTGCGACGCATCCGCCCTCTGCGCCGGTAGCCATCGTAGACTTCTCTATCATAGACTGGAAGAAGAAAGGACTCAGGGATGCCCAAAATCAAGCCCGCGCTGGCCTAGACGAGCCGAAATGTGTTTTGGGCCAGCCTGGTCCGAGCCCTGGAAAAAATTGGAAAAACAGGAACAATTTGAAGACGCGGCAGCAATATTAATGAAAAAGCAAATAAATTACGGCAGAATTGATTTGTGGCTTTTATGCTACTTGTGCAACAACAGCTAGAATTTTTGTAAAATAGTCTCAATCCGAAAAATAGAATGTGTTAGCTATTATAAAATATGCATGAAATATGTGTATTATTAGCTGTTAACCGTTTTGTATTTCAGGACAAGCCGGTCGGCAGCGACATCAACATGGAGACGCGCTTCAAGCTGGCGACGAACGTCCCGCCCGACTCGGACTTTATTGCCGCGAATCACGTGAACCTCACGGTCGCGCCCGATCGCACGCTCCAGTTCGTCGTCGGAAAGGTATACGGTAGATTTGGAAGGTATACGGTAGATTTGGATGGTATACGGTAGATTTTAAGGTATACGGTAGATTTGGAAGGTATACGGTAGATTTGGAAAATATACGGTAGATTTCGAAGGTATACGGTAGATTTGGGAGGGATACGGTAGATTTGAAAGATATACGGTAGATTTGGGAGTATACGATAACTTTGGAAGGTTTACGGTAGATTTATTAGGTATAAGGTAGATTAGAAAAAAATATACGGTAGATTTGAAATGAAATACCGTAATTATATCAGTTTTATGTGTCCTTCTTACAGACTCCAACGCAGCGTCCGGAGATTGAACTCTTCTGGAAGATGGTCTTCGATGTCAGTTTTAACTATGAACAGTGATCATTTTGATCTCGATGTTCTTTGAACTTTGAACTTTGATCTCTAACCCCTCGATTTTGAGGCGCAGTCCGAGACGGTGATCTGCTTGAACGACCTGGCCGACATGGAGACCACCAAGATGCTGCCGGCCAAGGCACTCGAGTTCGAGAACTTTGGCATTATCGCCGTCAGCAACCGCAAGGTGATTGGAGGCTCTCTCTCTCTCTCTCTCTCTCTCTCTCTCTCTGCAGTCTCTCACTCTCTCTTTCTCTGTCTCTCTCTTTTTCTCTCTTTCTCTGACTCTGTCTGCTCTCTCATTGTCAGAATTTTACAATATCGTATAAAATGTGATTAAATTGTTGTTCAATCCTTTTCTTAAGACAATAAGATTTGCAAACAATTTCAGTGCCACTTTACTACGTCGGGCGACTTCTTCGCGGCGATCGAAGTTCTACCCGAGGGTTGCTCGAACTCTCAAGTCTTGCGGTTAGAAAGAGAGAGAGAGAGAGAGAGAGAGAGAGAGGGAGAGAGAGAGAATAAAAACTATCATTTGAATTCGCGCCATTTTGCCTGAAATTTGAAAAATCCTTCTTGCCAGCTTCTTCCATGCGAACCAGTGGCCGAAGGCGATTTGGGCGCCGCCGAACGATTACTGGATGACCAACATTCTTATCCGGAAGACGGCTAAGGGACATGTCAGCGGAGAGAGAGAGAGAGAAGAGAGAGAGAAGAGAGAGAGAAGAGAGAGAGAGAGAGAGAGAGAGAGAGAGAGAGAGAGAGAGAGAGAAGAGAGGGAGAGATCATCTTGAAATCGTGACTCTTAACTTACTCATTAGTCCTCCGTGTTCCTTAGTCCTTAGTCCTTATCCCCTTATGCCTTAACCCTTGGCGCCTTTCCAGAAGGACAAGATGGTGGTCTGCTGCCCGGACGGCCTCGGTCGCGCCGGCATCTTCGTGCTCACTATGGCCGTCTTCGACTGCCTCGAGAGGGGCACGCAGGCGAATGTAAAAGAATTTTAATAAAAAAAATTCTTTTTTTTTTAAATATTTCTATACAATAAAGAAGATGAAGGGAAAAATGCTATTTTGAATTTTGAATTGCCACCTACGATATGCATATGTAGAGTGTTTCAGATTCCTTGGCTACTAGTTTATAACGAGTAAGAATGACGTTGCAGATTCCTCAGCTGCTACGCGACCTTCGCACGGCTCGCTGGCACGCGCTCCCGCAGCTGGACGACTACTACCTCGTGCATCTCCTCGTCCTGAACTGGCTCGTCGTGAGTCACGTTGTCATTTATTTTTTATTTCCAAAAAATATTTGTAAAAAATGTTTTTATTTTTTATTTTTATTTTGGATGAAAAAACTTTGTATATTTTTTAAGGGAAATTAATTTTTCTTTGCACTTTATAGCGGAAAGCTAGATGAAGAATGATTGAATAAAAAGAACTAATTAATTAATTAATTAATTAACTATGTAACCTACAGAACAAGAAGAAGAAGCTCTTCGCGAATTGAAGACTGAATAAAAAAATAATTAATTAATAAACATTGCTACAGAACAAGAAGAAGAAGCTCTTCGCGCCCGAGATGGCCGCCCTCGTGACGTCACTCGCCACGTACCGCCGCTACAAGCCGGCGACGCCCACTGCTTCTACTCCCGCGCCCTCCTCTGATCCAACGTCTGCGCGCCAGTAAAGACGAGACTATAGAAAACTATCGTTTGAATTCGCGCGCTTTTCCCTGAAAATGAGAAAAGGGAGAATAAATCATACAAGTCGGCGCGCGCCCGTAAAGACGAGCGATACGCTATAGGGATGAGAGCGCGAGAATTGTTACACATGAATATACACAAGAAGGCGAACGGGCACTGAAGAAGAAAGTTGCTGAAAGCTAAAGTGCAGAAGAAACAGCACAAAAATATAATAAAGCAGTAACCAAAAAAATTTCCAAAGTTACTACAGATTAAGCCCCCTTTTGTTATCTAACATTGCAAGTTAGCGTCCGAGTTTACATTTTTATGAGGAACAAAGAAGAGATGAAAAAGAGACATAGAACAGAGTTGTCAAAATGGGCGAAACTGGACGTTATGGATTTTTATTATATATTGTTAGAGCCAGAGACTGAAGGCAATCGGATCGCCATCTTTATCTTCTCTATCTCTCTTTTATCTATCTGTCTTCACTGTCTATGTTCCTCTCCTATCTCGTTCTCACTGTATCTCTCTCTACCTGTTTCTAGCGTTGAATCTCACGAATTGCATCATGCGTACTTAGTATGTACAGTCCCGCCCAACATTTCAGGTACATAGATTAATTAGATTAATTAGATTAATCTAAATAATCTCAATTGATTTTTCAGCGCATAGGACGCATTTCAATTGAGTTTTCAGGTTACTCTAGACTAATTCGACGCTGTTAAACACGTTGGTAACATTATTTTCTCAAAATAAGTTGACATTAACGAGAAAATTCACATTTTAGCCAGAAACCCGTTCGAAAAATGCAGCGCATTGCGCATGTAATGCAGCACATTGCGCACCATTTTCGAACAGGTTTCTGGCAAAAATATGATTTTTCTCGTTAATGTCAATTTGTTTTAAGAAAATAATGTTACCAACATATTTAGCAGCGTGGAATTAGTCTAGATTAACCTGAAAATTTTATTTAAATGTGTCCTATGCGCTGAAAAATCAATTGAGATTATTTAGATTAATCTAATTAATCTAATTAATCTATGTACCTGAAATGTTGGGCGGGACTGTATGTATAGTCTACGATAAACTGCAAATTGTAAGTTGAGAAACGTTTTAATGCCGTCGTATTTGTATGAAATATTTCATTCATCTTGAAATTATTCCTACGGTATCATTCGCTAATTGAACATAAACAATTTGTCTACAACATACAAATGATGGCTACAAGAAATATTAGGAGAATTTGAATAATTATTAGAGTTAGAATGCCTGTAGATATTCTTCAAAATACCTTTATAATCTTCTAAAGACTACCCTCTAATTCCCCTCATAGAATCATCCAATGGTTGTGCAGACGAGCTTGGAGATGGCGGGCAGAGCGGGCGCCGCGTGCCAGCCGGAGCCGTCCGCGTTGCAGACGACGGCCACCTTTACGGACTGGCCGAGCCACGCGACGAAGTTGCTGTTCACGTCGCCGTTCACCTGGGAGAATCAGAGTTAAAGGAAGAGGAACGAATGGCTTATGTTAATTCGTAAAAAAGGGAAATTTAGCTCTCTCATGAACTCCTTTTTCTTTGTTTACTGTGCCTGGCCAACAATCTGGCCTGTGAAATATTCTTACTTATATTCGACGCTAATTTTCCACTCTCTTCCCAATTCCTATCCTAAATTACACTACACTCTCTCACTCTCTCTCTCTCTCTCTCACCCTCTCTCTCTCTCCCTCACCTCGACCGCCGCCTGTCCCTTCTGGCTTCCTCCACAGACGAGCGTTCTCTTCGCGCACTCTTCGCTGTTGTCGATGACGTCAGAGGCGAAAGCGACAGCGCCTTCGATGCCGGTGGGAGAAGTGGCGATCTGCGCGAGCGAGCACGACTGGCAGGCGGCGGCACGCTGTCAAAAGGAAAACTTGAGAAATGTAAAAAAAAATAGGCGTATACTAAAAACATTTCTAAAGAAATTCGGTTTGAACAACAACAAGAAAAAACTTACGCAATTTCCCTAGCCATAAATCCGATGTTGTTTTTTTGTCTAGCTAAGAGGAAGTACGACTTTATTCCACGATTACGAACCCGAAACCGTGCAGCGCCGGCAGGTGAGAGGAGAGCGGCCAAGGCGACGAGGAGAGCCTTAGAGTACATTGCTCGAATGTCGAGAGGACTGCCAGAGAGGGAGCTCCGCTTTCTTTCAAGTGCCGGAATACTCTATGCAGCCCCTTTTATAATCGGTTCCGTTTCACGTGAACTTCTAATGGGCACTGCACACAGAAAAAAATGTGACGCACAATTAATGTTCCATCCAAAATTGTGACCAAAAATGTGACACGCAAGCGGCCGCCGAAGAGAATTGTGACAACGGATGTCACATTTTGGTGGCAAGGAGGGACGAGGCGATGCGAGAACAGAAAATGTGACATTGTACCACTTTCGACCATGTTTAAAAAAATATTCGGAATCATCATTTGAACGGAACGTTTAATTTTCGGAAGAAAATCTCGGGTTAACAAACACTTAAAACTTATCCTTTTTTTATTTCATGTTTGTAATATTGAATCGCTTTTTGATATGACATTTATAACGTGTAAGCGTAGCGATTCTGCTCTTTTGTTTCAGTTAGAAAGCGAGAGTCCCCGGGCCGCGTAGTTAGCCAAGCTGCTCTTTGTGCTCTCGATCAACAACTGGAGACTCAACTTCTAATAGTAAGTAATTGAAAAGTTTAACTCATTCATCCCGCTATTGATATGAAAAAGCTGATTTGTTAATGGTTATTCTTGCAAGTTTCTATTGCAGTTTTTATTCCCTTATTGTTAGCACTTTTGTCTTCTTTTCTCACGAATGAGTGATAAAATTAACATTATTAAATATGCTGAATATGCAACGTTGTTCTTTTATTATCAGGCTAGCCCTTCTTGTCTGCGATTGCTGGAACTAGACAGCGTGTCGGCGCGCGCAGCAAGATCAAATTCTTTCGACATCCGAGCGTGGTTTGCTTTTAATTCTTTTCTTCATAAGTTGATACATCTGTTAATTGATGCTGCCATTCTTCCCAACGAATTTAAATATTTAATGTGTTTTCTCTTTATTGGTACATTAACTATCGTTTATATTTCATGTTGAAATTCGTATACTTATTTCAGCAATTTTATATTTTCAGTATTTCTCTTGCCCAATCCACCCAACAACCGCGCACCGCGCAGCTTCAACGCTTAAGCTGCTGCATTTTTGTCCAGGTACGATAACTTTTCAGACTCGTCTAACAACTTTGACTTTTAAATAAGTTTCGTTCGTTTATTGTTCTTTAAGAGTACAAAAAACTCATTTTCCCACACATTGAAAAGTTTGTTCCGAACATTTTTTTTCCTTGTTCATTTGTTATTACCTATTCCACGTTTATTATTTTTCTTAACTTTGAAAGCAGGATAATACAATTCAAAAGATTTTAAATATAAATAATGCGTTGTTTAGAAAATCGGTACGCACTCTTCCCCTGACTTCCTACCGGAGCTGGAAGACATCGCATCTCCGCGCAGACCGCGCTTCTGCCATCTGAAGCTGCCGCAGACTTGCGAAGGTTCGTTATGTTTATATACATTGTCTAGTCTTCAATTCTAGGGTAACGTGGTTAGAAATTTGTAGTTGTTATTATCAGGGAATAGAAGCCACTGTCGATGATCCTAAATATTAGCAAGGTTTGTTAGCTGTTTCTGCCCATCTGTCCCTCAGGATGATGCCCAAAATTAGGAATTATTCTGTGAAATCGACAATACCTTTTTATACCCTATCGGTTATGTAGTTAATTCAATTTCTGGGCAAGTTTCTTTTGTTTTCCAGAAAAAAAACCGTAATCAAACCAGCTCTGTATAACTTATTTAAAATAAGCGAAACTGTTCTTTTCTTGTTTCTTTCTTTTCTTTTCTAAGAAGTACCGTAACCCAACTCGATGTGTATATTTTAAAAAAAGAAAATAAATTTTGGTACGACGAATAATTAATGCTTCTTTTTTGCTCAACATTTTATACAGGATTACCATTGTATATTCTGAACTGAAATATTTCCAAATGTAAGTTTTTTCCAGGTCTCCAACAACACGCCGTCAACCACACTGATCGGAAGCCGTTCCGGTGCGACATTTGCAGCAAGGTGGGATATGATTTAACTTATTTTTTTTAAATATTTAACATACCGTACTCTCGTCCTTAAACTTATCGAGTATTGGAATACTGTTGGTGCAAGTGAAAAGTTACTTGAAACCTTGAGATGCTTTTGTAAGTGCTTTATGTGACTTACAATTACAATTATCGAAGCTGTAGTTGCTATTGATTAGCGAAGTTACGCTAAGTTTAGAGAATGTAAGCTTATATCTTTTGACTTTTAAATTATATTCAAAGGTATTTATTTTCTCCCATTTCTGGGAAACTGTTCTTGATTTTCAGGAGAGTTGCCCAGAACCGTAACCTTACGAAATTTGAGCGAATTAATTCGCGAATCCGTACCAATGATTTATTTTAAATGGAAAGTGATAAATTTCTGGACAAGTTTAATTTCTTAAAGGTACCGTATCCCAATCTGTTCTGTATGTGTCTGTGCAAGTAAATTCCTTGAAGTAATTGAGAATAAGCGATTGCGTTCCTATTCAAAAGAGTAAGTTTTTTGAGTGGATTTTTCTGGGCACCTTTATGTTTACTATAAACTACCGTAACCCAACCAGTAGTTACAACTGATTGAAAATAAGCGAATCGCTCCATTGTAAGAGTGTTATTTGAAAGTTTTTACAAAGTATTTTTTTCTGGGCAACTCTTTTGTTTACTATGAACTACTGTAACACAACCCACTGGTTACAACGAATTGAGAATTAACGAATTGCACAAATGCAAACGTGTGATTTGTATTTTTCTGTTACAAAGTTGGTTTTTAATTACGTTACAATATCCAATATTTGTTAAGCATGTTATATGCTTAAGAATATTCATACAGAAAAAAAATTCATTATTAAGAGAAAACAATATAGTTATGGAAGAAAGTTTTAGACGAAAAAAGGAATACAAGGCTGCAAGAACTATAGAAAGAAAGAGCACATAGAAAGATAACATTGAATGTTAATATCTAATGAAAAAGGAAAACAACAAATTACAGTTTAGAATCTTAACGATGCGTTGTCCAGCGGACGTCTGCGAGGAGGAGCTTCCTACATTGGCCCACTTAAAACGGCATTGTCAACAGTCACACCTTGGAGAAAATCAATATCACTGCCGCTTTTGCTCATCTGAGTTCGGACGATTTCAAGCATGGCGGGTTCACTTGAGCCAACAACGTGAGTAGTAATTTAAACAAGTAATAACAGTACCTCACTATTGAACATCGCAAGTCTTCTCTTCAGATCCTGCTCTGATGAGGGGTCTTTATTCCGACAGCAGCGATAGCGATGGTGCAATGGATGTGGATGTTGCTGACAATGGCAACATGGATGCCTCGTCTCTTCAAGAGGATGTTGAGGAGTTGGACGGCGACATATCTGCAACTGAGCTGGAGGAGGAGGACGATGAGAATGACGACTCGGAAGCGCTCGAAGCTGATGATTCGACCAACTTCTGCGAAACGATTAGAGCCGAGATCCTCACCTCCACAAGCCGAATTGGAATAACAGAGTCGGAAACGGATAAAATGGTGGATCTGATTCGCCGTATCGCTAAGAACGTTCGAGCCATGAACGACTCCCATTTCGATCAGTTTATGGCGACACTGAACACCGTTGCTACATCATACAGAAGGAAGGCTGCGCTTCGACAAGAACAGGACTACATTGAACCTTTGCCTCGACAAATGGGGACGATGACTGTCCCCGTACGCGACTTGGATGGGAAGCAGAGTCGTGTCGATCGACCGTGCAAGTTCTACATTGTCCCACTGAAGGATTCGATAGAAGCGGCCTTTCGGAACGTGGAATTTCAACAGGTTTATCGCTATTTTGTGTTACATTGAAGTATATAGAATCTGTATGCTTTTCAGGTGTTAGAAATGGAGCCATTCGGAAGGGGGAATTTCCTGTCTCCACTGGACGGGCAACGGTTTCGTGACGCTACCTCCAGAACGAAGAAACCACTACTTCCGATTGTGGTATACCTCGATGACGTTTGCCCTGGAAGTGGTCTACGAAAGGCGTCGTCTATCCACTCTCAAACCATGATGTTCTTCACTTTTTCCGGACTGAGACGGCATGCTTCGTGTCTACATAAATGGAAGTAAGTGTCAAAATGCTAAAATAAAAAAAGCAGTTCTTCAAGTAAATGCTTTAGGTTTCTCTACGCGACATCGTACGGGTCTGATCACAAGGCTTATGGCTACAAGCCTCTTCTAGAAAGCTTCAAGGTGCCGTAATATATTTGAAGTAAAATTTTTAAAAAAGCGTAAAAGTTGTAAATAAAGATCAACAATTAGTTTAACTTCTTAGGTAGAGTTGAACGTACTCTACGAAAACGGAATCATGGTGTCGTGGAGAGGGCGAAGCGTTGTCGTCTACCCTTGGCTGCACTCGGTTCTTGGTGATAACCTGGCACTAAACCAAGTCCGCCAGATGCAGACGTGCTTTTCCGGAGGTTTCCCTTGCCGTCACTGCTTGACCAACTACCGCGACTTTGGAGCCGTTCACCTAGAGAAGGACTGCCAATTACGGACTTTGGCGTGGTCGGTTCCTTTGTCGTTGATCGGAGATAGGATGAATTTAAGCGATAACTTAAGGTATCAAGCGAACGGCCCTCCTGCTTTTGGCGTGATGGGGGATTCGCCACTCAACGGCATTACGGGATACCACGTGTCGGAGGATGCCTACTGTGATATCGCCCACGACTTGTACGAGGGCGAGAGCTGCCGTCTTCTAGGAGTGGTCATTCGGGCCATCATTCGGAATGGACTTCCGCTCAAGGATATCAACGATAAGTTATGTGCCTTTGCTACTGGGCGAGTCGACAGCAGCTGCACAATCAACCCAATCCCGGCCGATGTTTCGCAAGGTGACCCTGTGTCCGGGCAAAAGGCAGCCGACACAGCATTTCTCATTCGGCTCGTCCCATTTCTCTTCCCGTTGGACGTAATGGTTGCGGAACCTGAGATCCGGCTTCTGTTCCAGCGCTTTTCCGAGTTGAGTCGCCTTCTCTGCTCATTCGAGTTGACATCTGGCGACATTGATTTGGTACGTTCTACGGCCGAGGAATACGTGTCTCTTGCTTGGCGAGTTGTCCCTCTGGACATTCCGCCCTCTCGCGCAGCTGCAGCCCATTCGTCCAGGCCCATCTACAAGACGCACGCGTTGCTGCACTATGCAGCTGCGATTCGTTCTCTAGGGCCAGTTGGACAACTGAGTACTCTGCAATTCGAGCAACTGAATGCGTACGTCAAGCGACGGTCCTACATTACAAGGAACTTCACGTGTCTGCCGTGCACGTTCGCAACTCACATCCAGCGCACTCTTTGGGCACTACGTCTTCAGAAGGAGGTGGAATTCGTTCCCGGAAAAGGAATCGAGCAACATCAAGTGTCAGCGCTCGCACGGGCAGTTCTGAAGGAACGACGGGTGAAGTGCACTCTCCTACTCCAGCATCACGGGACACTCTACAAGTCGGGAGACATCGTTTTGCTGAACAAGAGTAGCAGCTTTGTTCCTGCCCAGATCGATTGCTTCGCATTCACGGAACAAACATGGAAGATCGTTGCAAAGATCGGACATCCCGCTCGATTTGATGACAGCAGACAATGTTGCTTCTTCACCGCATCTGGAGCGATCACAACTGTCTTTTTCAAGGAACTTTTTGATCCACTGCCTCTTGACGGCTACCCCGAGGGAAATGAGACCGCTTTCATGCCAAGACACGCCCTCTGCCACTGCTAGAATATTTTCGTTATTTTCTCTTAGCAATAAACAAATACTTTGATCTGAAGATCAATATTTCAATTTATCCCGTTATTTACGACGGCTCACGAATATGTGATCATTTGCATGATTTATTTCCTAGTTAGTGTGATCTTTAGCGTTAGACCCAATGCGTCTAACCATTCTGTTGGAAGCGGGTGCTCCTGAGCCCGAGTGTTTGGGCGAAGAGGACTGCTACTTCGAGACCATTGCACAAGTCAAGCAATATGTGAGTACACGGACTGGCTCCCCTCTGACAAATGTCAGGCTGCAGCTCAACACTCCTCAGCGTATGATAGACGTTCACCCCTCTCAAGTTGTTGCGGCGCCACACGCACATTACATAGCAACAGGAAGCTTACTCGAGGTTTACCGATTGCCTATCTCTCTAAATGAGTATATTTTTACGTGGATCACTTCTCAGAGTCCGGCAACTTCGACTACGATGAACAGCCAGGAGCTATCCCTCTCGATTTCTTCCACATTCCTGGCAAAAAATGAGTCCCTTTCGCCAACCAATCCGACTGCGCTCTCGTGGGAGAAAAACGCAGTTTTTCCTGATGATACTCGAGCGGAGCAAGGTTATACTAAAATGAATGCTCATATCTTAGATTCATGAATTTTCAGTTGATGTTGAAGATGCTAACCCTTGTGAGAGAGAAGTCGACAAAGATCGCGATCTTGAAGAGCTTGGAGGTAAATCATACTCAGATTGTAAGCGCAGCTAGTAATTCATTTAATTTACTTAGCGATTTCTCATCCCTCGACACCTCAAGTTCGCTCGGAGTCACCGTTGGTCAGAACTCCCTCGGCAGTTCCAGATCGGACGATGTACACAGGCAGGCCTTTAAATTTCTGTTTAGTAAACTGCACTTTTGTCTGTTGTATCCTTTAGTATGCAAGCAAAACTCGGCGCAAGCAGATTTCTAATTAATTTTCCTTTTAAACAAGTAAACGTATGCGTTTAAGACCCCTTCTACCATCGTCTGAACCAGCGCCTTTTGAAATGCAGCTTTGAGAAGTTATTGGTTGGCAAGCAAGGAGCTCCATTCCTCAAGAGGCTACAAGATGACCCGTCGTATGACATTTCGGACGACAGGGTTGGCCGCTGCCTGCTTACGAGAAGGATCGCCGACTTTCTGCTGACATACGCTGACACGCTAGTTTTCAACTCTTGAACAACTGATATTTTACCGCACTTTTTTAGCAGAGAAAAACCATCCCCGAAAGAGACGCGGAGCTTCGTTACGCATCTATTCGCAGGATACCCCAACTGTTCTATAGTTAGCAACCTTTTTTTCTACACAACAGTTTTTAACTGAATGAAGATCATTATGAAATTTGAAAGACTCGATAACGCATTGCTAGTTACCTGAATTTTCTCTGATGTAACTACAGAAAGCATTTCAGGATGCCTTCATCGACAGCCACAAGGGACTTGTCGAATGCCGCGTTAGGCGGGTCAGATCTCTTCTTGGAAAAAGAAGCTTGCTATCACAGCCCATCAGAGAGTACAAGAAGAAAGCAGGCAGCCGAGAGTGGCTTGCTTCTTCGGATAACGAGGAGGAGAGAGAAACTGACGATCATTTAAATGTCAGTTAAAGCTCTACAAGATACTGTTATATTTTGAAAATTAAAGGCATTACAAAACCTTTTGTTTAAGCGAATTAACAACTTGATACACGGCTCTGTCGAGCACCTCGAACTCCTTAAGCAGAAGAGGTTTTTGTCTCTCGAGTCTTTAAAGTTATACAGATATTTCATTTTGTCATATATAAGAGAGTCTTTAGATTAAAATGTAAAATTCTACTACTAGTAGCAGCTCTCTCACAAATGGCGATATATAATTTTTTTTAGAAACTGTCGTATACGCTTTTGCCAGAACAATCCTCCGCGAGCAACAATGACACGTTACTCCTTCTACGCGCAGTCCCGTTACGTATGTGATTTTTTATTTGTCGGATTTTGTTTTACATTTAAATAATTTGTCTATACTTACATGAGTTATTTCTTGCTCTATGGCTTGAGTTTAGAACAAAATTTTTGGAATTCACATTAGACAAATATACTTTTGAATTTGCTTGCAGATTGTCGATGACTTCATCGCGTCAAAGTGCGCTTCCGCGGGAGACTTTCCACGGAGATTGCAAGAGAAGATTGCGCCGGCAATGTCTCAGCGTGCCCTGCGCGTAATATCCGAAGCGAAGAGAAGATCTCTTGTTGAAGCGAACGCCTTCCCGCCTGGAACAAATGGTTCGGTATTCTCAACCTTATAAAGTTTTGAGTTATCGAAAAAAATGCATCCATGTGTACTAAGTATTTATCTTTGTAACCCAGGTTCAATTGTATTTCCAAACTATTCATCGAACTGTTAAAAAGAGAATAATTGTATGCCTCAGATTTCGCTACATTCGAGTTCTTACTCAACATGCTGGCACTGTTCGAGCATACAGACAAAAAGAAGAAGCCATCTCGTGTCAAGTTCGTCTACAATCGCTTCCTGGTCCGTTATTTATTACAATTCAAATTCCCAATCAATATCTACCTATTGCTTATAAGTTAAGTGACATTAGTTTCCTGTTGCCTTTTTCTTATCTTGTGAGTGAAAAGGAGCGAGAAAGAGAGACGATACAGCGAGAGGAGTGTAAACTATGCTGCTTAGGCACATCATTCTGCGTCGTCGGCTCTTGATCAACTCAAGAATGAGGGCATCCGGCAGCCGGTGATAGTCGCATACGGTGATGTCTCTGCCAAGTTCATCATCGCTCTTGAGGGAGTCGATGTAACCGTCAGTCATGTTTTGTTAAAAAAAAAAGTTGAAATGTAATTTTAACAAATTAAAAAAATTTAATTTTAACAAATTAAAAAAAATTCTTATACTCATAGCTTTTTTATTTATTTTTTACCTGCTTTATAATACGCATGCTGCAGGTTTCTGGAGACCTTGCCCATGCGCTTCTCTCCTACCTCGCTTGCTTCTGGTTGTTCGACCTCGAGTACCCACACGAAGTGAAACAAGAGCTGTCCCTTCTTGCGAATCTGCTCGGCATTCCGGAGCCCATGTCAAGAGATGCAGGGCTCATCTACCGCAAGTTGGAGGCCATTATGGCCGAATAGAGGCCAGTCTGATCTCATTAGATCACATTTTTTTGTTGACTCTTACATCTGAAAATTTTCTTTTACTTGAGTTTATTTCACTTGAGAACATTCTTTCATCTTAGTAAAAGATTGTTTCATTTTTTAACTTGCTTTCATGCTATACGTTTCTTTCATTTTAGAACTATCGAATTTTTATTTCCAAGATTCATTCAGAAAGTAACTGGTAACATAGACATATCCTTCTAAGAAAAACAGTCTTTACAGAATGTATTAATTCTTGTCGTTTTATGACCAGTAACTCAATTTTATCATGATTAAGTAGCCCAAATTCATTTAACTCGGCGCGGTTATCTTGTAAGTGTGTTAGTTGTTACTGTTTCCTTGTGAATGTGTTGAGTTGTTACTGTAATCTTTTGAAGGTCTCACTAACTTAATGAATAATTCTTCTTGTTATTAAATGCCAGTGGCATGCATAATAGTAAATGAATCACTAATTCGAAGAATGGATGAAGGGGGAGGGAGAGCAAAAGGGGCGGAGCTAACGGTGGGAGCATGTCACAATTTATGTGCTGCCGCCTAATTGTGACATGCAATGTCACATTTTTGCTGGGATACGCTGCCCTCCACCGCTCGAAAATTGTGACATGGCGCGTCACATTTCTGTTTCACTGGAGGTCACAATTTTTTGGAACATAAATTGTGACATGGGGTGGAACACATATGTACCGAAGTAAAATCGGTACATTATTGTGACATCAAATTGTGACATCCCGTGTCACATCGTTTTCTGTGTGTGTGTGTGTGTTTGTCAGAATTGTCCAACCTAGAGAGGGGCTTTGTATTAATATTTTAATAACTCTTTGCCCAGGTTCTTCTCTTCCGAATGTAAGCTCTTTTTCACAATTCGAATGGACAGAGCAGTGAACGACGACGGCAAACGTCCGAGTTTAGCCGGATTATTATTTTTTTTCCTTCGAACAACGGTGGTGTGGTTCTCGCTAGGTAGAAAAAGGGAGAAAAAAGGAGGGCAAAAAGGAAGAGAAAAAAGGAAGTTATTTTTTTACTGATTATGACAGACATTTATTTCTATTTGAGCTCTCTGAACTCTTTGTACTCGATAAATCCATCCTTGATCTTGGTTCGCTCGAAATTCTGTCTGTTACTCTCTTTTTCACTTTTTCATTGCTAAAGTGTACCCACCAGACCGAGCACTTGATTTGTGAAATAAAATTTATAAACTTGTAACTAAACATATGCAATCACCCGAATTGTAGAGAGGTGTACAATCATCTTGCTTCAGCAACTGCCGGGCTTTTATGAATAATTAGCGGAAACCCATGCAGAAGATATTCGGTTTCTTTGACGCCAACGACTTTTGATAACCATATAACGGAAATTGGGGAATTTACGATTGGCGAAATTACCATTGGGGAATTTACGTTTGGGGAAATTACCATTGTGCTTCTCGACGATTATCGCATGAGTATTTCGGGTTCCCTATTAACAAGTAAAAAGAGGAAAAGAGAGTAGCAGACAGAGTTTCGAACGAATCAAGGAAGGATTTCCCGAGCACAAAGAGTTCAGAACACAGAAATATCGGCCAGTCTCACACAATGTGATCTATCCTCTTTTTCTACGTATTACGAGAAGCACCATCGTATGGAAAAAATAATCAGGATAAACTCGGACGTTTGCCGTCGTCGTTCACTGTTGTCCATTAGAATTCTGAAAAAGAGCCTACATTCGGAAGAGAAGAACCTGGGCAAAGAGTTATTAAAATATTAATAAAATCCCATATCTCCGCGGTTCTAGGTTGGACAAGGCTGACAAACAGACACAGTGCCCATTAGAAGTTCACGTGAAAGGGAACCGATTATAAAAGGGAGCTGCATTGAACATTCCGGCACTTGAAAGAAAGCGGAGCTCCCCCTCTGCCAGTCCGCTCGATATTCGACAAATGTACTCCAAGGCTCTCCTCGTCGCCTTCGCCGCTCTCCTCTCACCTGCCGGCGGTGCACGGTTTCGGGTTTGTTCTTGTTGACCGCGCTTCCTGAGCAGATCTCAGGAATATGGAAAAGGAAAAGGAAAATATCGGGTATCCGGCTGTATAATTTGTGTAGTTTTTTTTTGTTGTTGTTTAAATCAAATTTCTGAAGAAATTTCTTTTAGTACATGCCGATTTGTTTATAATTTCTCTAGTTTTCCTTTTGACAGCGCGCCGCCGCCTGCCAGTCGTGCTCGCTCGCGCAGATCGCCACTTCTCCCGTGGGAATCGAAGGCGCTGTCGCTTTCGCCTCTGACGTCATCGACAACAGCGGAGAGTGCGCGAAGAGGACACTCGTCTGTGGAGGAAGCCAGAAGGGACAGGCGGCGGTGGAGGTGGGGGAGAGAGAGAGAGAGAGAGAGAGAGAGAGAGAGAGAGAGAGTGAGGGAGAGAGTGGAGGGTGAGAGAGAAGGAGATATGGAAAAATGAAAAAAAAGAAAGAAATAGAAAGAATTGAGAGAAAGATCAAAAAGAGAGAGAGAGAGAGTGGAAGAGAAGAAAGAAAAATTAATGAAACAAAGAGAGAGACAGAGAGAGAAAGAGCGAAAGAGAGAGAGGAGAAAGAGTTATTATGAACAGGAATTGGGGGTACGTTTTGCGTGAGGAAGAGAGTGGAACATTAGTGTCGAATGTTAGTAGGAATAGGCCACAAGCCAGACTGTAGGCCAGGCTCAGTAAACAAAAAAGGAGCCTATGGGGGAGTTAAATTTTTTCCTCTTTTACGAATTAGCCTAAGCCTTTCGTTTTCTCTGCATGAAAAAATGGACAAGGCTCCAGTCATTTCCATTGTCTCCAATGTAGTCTGGCATCATCTCTAAACCGTTTCACATACTCTATAAACGACTCCAACAAAGATGGTTAATTTCGAAACTTCTGTAAACCTTAAACAAATTCCATAAACTGCCTGAAATCGCCCAGGTGAATTTTGGACATAAATTCGGATACGTTAACGGAAGAGAATATAACATTACACAGGCAAGACTCTAGGAAAGGCACAGTACACAACAAGGAGTCTATGAAAGAGCTAGATTTCCCCCCTATTACGAATTAACATAAACCATTCGTCCCTCTTCCTTTAACTCTTATTCTTCCATGTGAACGGCGACGTGAACAGCAACTTCGCCAGTCCGTAAAGGTGGCCTTCGTCTGCAACGCGGACGGCTCCGGCTGGCACGCGGCGCCCGCTCTGCCCGCCATCACCAAGCTCGTCTGCACAACCATTGGATGATTCTAAGGGGAATTGGAGGATTGTCTAGAGAATATAATAATGACATTAAGAAGTAAATATAGGCATCCTTACTCTAATAATCGTTCAAAATACGTGTGATTAGTTTCTTTTTCCCAAAAATTTCTTGTAGCCTACACACAAGAAAAGAAAGCGTTGAAAACTACGCTTTTGGCTACGGTTTGAATCGTCATAGAAAATCCTAACGGTTAGGACCGTAGGAATCGGGTCATTTCAAAGCGTTGGTTTGAAAGCGTTGGGTAAGAAAGCGTTAGAAGCCCTCGGCGAGGGCAAAGCGTTGAGACTAACGCTTTCGTCTCATCATCGCACCTGCACCGTCCACCGCCTAATTCTCGCTCATTTATCACTCTCTCTCTCTCTATCTCTCTCTCTCCCTCTCTCTCTCTCTCTCTCTCTCTTCTATCGTCTCTGCCTCCACCATCCTCCGGATCAGGTTTTGCTAATTATCTCACTTTTGCGAACAGCATATTTAACTGTTTTCGGCCCTTCTGTGACCAAAACAACAGTTAAATAGAATAAAACTAAAATAAAGTTCGCAAAAGTCGATTAATTAGCTAACCTGTTATCCGTTGCGATGTATGGAGTCGTTGTCGTCGCTTGAACCTAGAAGTAGACAGAGAGAGAGAGAGAGAGAAAGACATTTTGCTCCTGACCGAACCCGAACCACCACCCCCCGCGCGCAATTTTCCCACGTTAACCACCAGGCCACCAACCCACCCAAGAACCTTCCGGCATTGGATAACCTAGTGATAGGGCCCACCCCAGGTCATTTGTGCACAGATGTTCTTCTCTCTCTCTCTCATCTTTCTTTCTCTCTCTCATCTCTCTTTCGTTCTCTCGCCTCTCTTTCTCTCTCATCTCTTTTCTTCTCCCTCTGTCCATGTCTATTAATGATACTAAATGTTTTTTCGAATAATTAACACTACAAATGTAAAACAAAGTGGAAGATTTGTGTTTCGCCTTCATTCACAGCCTGTTAATTGTAAGTTGTTTGAGATGCGTGAGAACGGTAATTTGCATAGTAATAGTTGCTGAATGTGTGCTAATGAGCGAAATACTTTGCGATTATACATGCACTCATTGTCTTGCTCACTGCGGAGAGGGAGAGAGAGAGAGACAAAGAGAGAGAGAGAGAGAGACAGAGACAGGCACAGAGAACGACAGACAGAGAAAGAGAGAGAAGGAGAGAGAGAGAGAGAGAGAGAGAGAGAGAGAGAGAAAGAAGGCGAGAGAGAGAAGAAGGCGAGAGAAGGAAAGACAGATGGATACAGCATTTCAAGTGGGGTCGGATGCGATCGATCAGCATGCAGTGCCGAGAGACAGAGAGAGAGAGAGAGAGAGAGAGAGAGAGCGAGAGAGAGAGAGAGAGAGAGAGAGAGAGAAAGAGAGAGAGAAAGAGAGAGAGAGACAGAGGAAGAGAGTGAGTAAACAGTGGTTATGTTAGGCGACGAAGAATATAACGAAAAAAAAACATATGTCTTCGTCTTAGTTTCCATTATTATTTCTTTTCTTTTCTTCTCTTTTTACTTCTCATTTTACCACGTGTGTTACATCTAGTGTTCCATGTTACACCGTATAAATTGAAAAAAAATTGAAGAAAGTGATTGTAGGGAATAAAATTTTCAAGCCCTTACGACTCAAGCTCGATATTACAGTTTATTTTTGTGTGAGTACAGGAAATAACAATCCTTCAAACAGAACAAGAATGCAACATTTACAAGCATAGGGAGACTTATTCACAGATTTAAAACCCGGTACACATCTAACAACGGCATTTTTTTCTGAAATAGAATAAATATAGGTCAAAAAGAACAAGGAATTTTTTACAGAAATTAGTCAAACAACGACTAGTAGACAGAAAAACTGAGCGAGGATTAATTCGTACGAGGTAAAAGTTCAACCCTTCCACGATGAGTGAATTCTAAAGCAAAGCACATAGAATATAAGATAGTCAACAAAGTTAAAATTAGAAAAATAGAAATAAGTGAGAAGGCCACGATTTCTATCCTTCACTGTACAATTTCGCTGTATAACTAGGCTCCATTCACTGTACCGGACGAAAAGAGGGTATTGATCCGCCTTGCTAACACATTTGCCGTATTCGATTTTGGCGCGTAGGTCGGAACTTGCATGAGCAGACAGAGAAAGCCCCAAAGGTCAGCGACTTCCTTGTCGAATCGAAGATGAAAGAGGAAGTGAGCAGCCACTCCAACCGAGATTGCACTCGCCAGCGAAGTACCACAAAGAATCTCCGTGCCCTAAGGAGATAACATGAAGTATCGTAAGCACAAATTTTTAAAGAAATTATTGAAGGAAATGACAAGTAAAGGCATTGAAAAGCATAGAAATGTATGCTGAAAATGAAATATTGAAAATATTGACGAACATTGACGAAGACCGAGTACTGCATCCGGCTCGCTCCATACATCACGATGAGGGGTTGCTTGTAGCGCATCGCCAAAAGCCTCTTCGAGACGTGAGCAGAGTCGGGTTCCGACTATAAAGTACAGAAAATTACGGTAGTAAGCCCATCCGTTGTACGGTAGGCTTTTATTTTGTAAAGAATAATATTATTTTGGAATGTATTACTGCAAAGCTGAGCTACAAGTTAAAAAATAACTTACGAAGAAGGTTGAAATGAAGCGAGAGACCCGAGTTAGCTGTTTTCGCGCGCAATTCTTGCGGAAGTGAACCAGCGCAGCCATAATCGCACGATGCGATGACGCTTCTGAAGTGTTAAGAGATCGAATAAGTAAACTAGATGGGAATCGTTATAAAATAATAAATGAAACATAAGCTAAAAATAGATGCCTAATATCAAGAACTTGTTATACCTTCTCCTGTGATCGGAATGAACGCGTCAACAGCCTCGTGTTCGACTTCAGAGGAATTCTTGCGTAGCATAGCGTTCAGAAAGTCACGAATCGTAGACCATCTTTGCAGAAAAACGTCCACTTTGACGCTGCACTTGTACTCAAAGTCGGCCAGGATCTGAATACATCGTATATAAAAAATTGAACACTATTAAATTATGTATAAGGAAACGAGTGTCACCAATAAATGTTATATTGATTTTATTTTAATAATAGCAACCGTACCAATTCGGAGGAAGTAAGCTGCCTAATCTCCTGGAAAGCTGCACTAGGATCTCCCTTGCTGCACAACGCCAATCGATATTCCCTTAAAAAGCCTTACAACTTGATCAAGGACTATTTTCAGATAAATCAAGACAATAAACGACATTTACAGATATTCACCTGGTTCTGGCCAGCATGTTCTTTGCCATGTCGCTTCCATCGACTGCTTTCTGAAGATCTTGACAAATCATCTTCTGGGCAGCCATATCATCCAGTAGAGTTCCATCATTCTTCTTGATGTAACGTCGCAGCGAAATTTGCCCGTCTTTGGCCAGTCGCCGCCTTCTGTTGTGTATATATTCACGGAGGAAGCTCTTGTTCGTGCCGATAAATGGGAACTGAAACTATTCAGTCTGGATAGCTAGACAAAAGAAAGAAAAAAGGAGGATTTTGTCGCATATGGTGAAATTTCTTTTTCTTTTTAAAAAAATAACTAGAGTTAAACCTCATCAGTGTTCTCATAGCTCCGCATCAAATGGCGGAAAAAAGCGATCGTCTCCTGCGTGATAGGATTGGCAGGGCTAAAGAATAACTTTAAGGTGTATGCCGTAGTAGGATGTAAAAATTAAAGTAGACTGACATATCGCAATTTTTCATGAGGAAAATTCCGACTTTGCGAGTGAAATGAATTCGCAGGTCACCGAAACATTCGTCCAAGATCTCTCCAGAATCTAGCTTCGCAAGAATTTCGGTCTTCATGTCTCTTTGACTATCGAGTAGGCCTGAACATATAAAAAACTATAATTACAGTACTCAAATCCACATTACTTCACCTTTATACTTTATAATTATTCGTTATTTATTCAACTAAATAGTGGGGCGAGTTGGTTACTCGCTAAAGAAAACAAAACCTTGTTTTGCTATTAACCATTAAATAACTAGATAAATTAATTAATAAATATACTAAACAGGCATACAGTACAGGCACCTTCAACTGTAGCGTTTCGCAGCGCCTCATTAATTCGGTATGACAGATCCTTCGGGGTGTGGCAGATTCTCTTCGCTGCAATACATATAAACAAAAGTAATAATTGCCTTAATTATGGTATGAGGAAAATCTCGACTTATTTTGTGATGGTTTTCTGATATGCAACGGCACAAAAGTAAACCTTTAATGTAGCATTTGGCGCTCTTCCCGTCAAGGTGCGCTGCAGAGGACGTAGTCTGATCTTCGGCGCTTGCATCCGTCTCGACGTCGTCAAGGTCCCAAGCGTCCGAAGGTCTACGCTTTCCGTTTTGCATTTGCAGGCACGAACTCGAAGGGGTAGGGACCTAATAGCAAAGTGTAATAATATCATATGAAAGTGGGAGTAATCTAACACTAGAGAGCTCCATGTTAGATTGGCCAGCAGAATGCACCGAAGAAGCACACGACGACTATAATAAGCGGAGATAGATTGATCATTGCTCAACTTTTAGAAAACTACCTGCTCATTCGAGAGATATGCTGTAGCATACTCAAGATCGAGGGGAAAGATACCGAATAGTGCACGTTCCCTTCCAGCCTGCAGGTGAGTCACTCGCAAAAACCTTTCAAAGGCCAGGCCAAGGCGGCTGCAGACGAATTCCCTGACACCATTGAAGGTGTCCTCGTCACACTCTTCTTCACCCATCTCGTGTGCAACACTTAATCCATCTTCGGCGAGAACGCAAACCTTTAGAAGCATCTCTGTTTCTATAGAAAAGTGGATTAAGTCTTAAAACATAAAATGACAAATATTAGTAGGCGATTTTACGCCCCTCACATTCCGAATGGTCATTTTGTCAAGTTTTATTCAAGTGGAAAGTGTCTGAGGGGCACACATACAATGTTACCATCGAAATAGGAATCAAGTGGATGAGCAGAGTTGAGAGAATCAAATGAAAGGACAGTAAGAGTATCACATAATTGAACGGAGTAACAATTGATTGAGTCGAGCCACTCAACAGTAGTACAATGTTCTACAATCATCTGCCAAGTATCGTTAATCAAAGCGAGCATTTGGATTTGGCCAAAGGCAGGCAAAGGGCCCCCAGACATCACAACCATATCCCGTTCTCCATAAGACATGCCCAGATATTCGAGTCTATAGCTAATCATATCGGGATCGATGACAAGTTCAGAGAATATGGCGCGCAGAGGGGAATCTGAGGGCAAGTCGGACGGGTATGCGGCACCATAAGTAGGATAAGCTTCAAGAGAGAACTTTACGCGCTGAGAATTCAAGAAATGCTGGGCGTGGGAGATCATGGTGAACGGCAGATTCTGATAATTTCTGGACTGATAGGAATGCGCTTTGACTTTGTTCAACCGAGGCAATGTACTGCGCGACAAGATTCTCCAAAGTACACAGATCGCTATCGCAAAAGGACGGCTGTAAGAGAATCAGAACAATCTTCCCGAGAAGCACGAAAGAATCCCACTCGGGACAGTCTGAGATATCAGTCTGCTTATGCAAGATGAGAGGTAAGAGTCGAAGCAAGGTATTTGTCTGGGAAGCGCGTTGGCCGATAGAAGTTCCTGACAGAGAATCATGCTTGAAGGGCGAGGGACGGCAGGCAGCATCTTGTTTGCCGTAGGGCCAATTTGCCAATAAAGGGTTGATCGTGTTCAGCTTGAGGCCACGCCGATCTAGTGCACACAGTAGCCTGATGATAGACCTGGGCGCCTCTCCCTCCATGATGTCATGCATTAAGTCAAGGGTGTGATCGTTCATAAAGTCATATTCTGATATGGCCGCTAGTGGAATACTGTCCTTGAATCCATGATTTTTCAATGCACCCCTTGCGCTTGCGTCCTCAAACCATTTTCTATCCTTCAGAACAACATTTTGCGGGCGCCTAGCTGTGAGGAAACTTTGAGACTCTGTAAGGCATAGCCTGCATCGGCGGTAATTCAGTAAGAGGCCGCGGACTTCGTACTGTGCCTTATTATCGGCTATGACAGACAACAGAATTGGGTTGTAGACCTCGTGGTTAATCTCCAGACCCCCTCTACTTCTGATGGCCGCAACGTCTTGTTCAAGAAGATCAATAATTGGGCGGAATGCGTGGGCTGCGTGATCTTTAGCATATGCTACAGTGTATACGAACTTTGAGGCGAGGCTAGAGGAGACATCTAGATGCAAACCAGCAAGCTTGATTTGAAATATGCAGAGCGAGTTTGCGGATGACTTTGGCCCTAAGTTTCCGCCTGGTGAGACGTCATCGCAATAAAGCAGAAATGGAAGGGGCTTCATGGACTGATTGGGCAGGCTTAGCAACGATTTGAACAGCTCTCCTTGTTGGTGGCAACAAATTTTGTCAGAGGTGCAAGGTCTGAGGAGGTTATGAGTGTTGCAGAAAGAAACAGCCTGCCGGAGGATTTCAGACAGATCGAATGAATGGAAAAATTCCCCTTGTTCAACTCTAAGGGCCTTCCCATTGCTGTCTCTCTTCACCGATTGAATAATTCCCATTTGGTGCCTGCGTACAGCAAGGCACTCGCCAGATTTCAGTAATAACTGAGTACGCTTGTAGTGGGAAGAGGTTGCTTGGAGAGTGCAATGGCTTGCGAATCACCTGACTCTACAATGCGTAGCACTCGTTCGAGCAGTGCATTGACGTCATCCAATGACGTACGGGCAGTTCCTCGCCCCATTTGTCGCGAGAAGAACTGCCGAATTCCGGGATCATCATTCGCAGAGTCTAAAGATATGAAAGCGTGTTTCAATACAGTAAAGATATACGAGCAATTAGAATATTAGAACAAATGGGAAAATATCAGGATAATAACCTGCATTCGTTGGGACATCATCTGATTCGTCGTTGCATGTACCGTAGTCGTTCATGCTAGCGTCGTCAGCATCGACATCCATCGAGTCGACAGCGCGAGGGTTGACAGCCGCACGCGCTTAAGAATTACTCGACTGTTAATTTAAATGTTTTGTTGTTACAAAAAGGTATCGGAAGACAAATAAATAATATATAAAAATTGCCTTGTGGAACGCTGTCGGCATGATGATCCCTCCAATGCTTTTGCATGTTGCTCATGCTCGCATATGTCCTCCGTATCGGGCATAACTTGCATACCAAGCTATACTTCCCGTGATGATCAACCCTTATATGCTCCCCAAGAGCACGCTTGGAAGGTAGATACTCTTGACATCCATCGACAGGGCACTCCATTCGAGTTTACCTGTAATAAGAAAGGAATATGCATAATGCACTTCACGAACAACCCATTGAAATATCCCTCATAAAATAAATAAATAAAATTAATTCTACGAAGGAAATAGTACTCGCTACAGTAAGTGAAAATAAAAGCTATAAAAGCTATTTAAACTACGGATTTCAAGAAGCAATATCAGTAGAATCAACACCAAACCTGACAAGTCGCCGCTTCCTGTGTCAACTCTTCCGCTCCGCACTCTCACACCTTTATCTGCAAAAAACTTTAATGTTTAAGTGAGTGGTAAGAAATTCACTTTAATAAATTTGAAAGTATTAAACATCATTAAAGGAAAAAAAGCATAAAACAAGAATTTCATCTGCTACGGTAAGTGAAAAATTATACAGATTACAGTGTATTCGAAGCAACAACCATGCAAGAAGATTCACCAAACCTGACAGCTCGCCGCTTCCTGAGCAACTCTTCCACCGCACTCATACACCGTTAGCTGCAAAAAGAAAAATTTGTTAAATGAGTGGTAAGGATTACACTTTAGTAAATTTGAAAGTGCTGAAGGAAAAGCAGAAAAAACGTTAATGTTTAAGTGAGTGGTAAGGAATGCACTTTAATAAATTTGAAAGTATTAGGCATCATGAAGGAAAAGCATAACACAAGAATATCATCTGCTACGGTAAGTGAAAGATTAAACAAATTACAGTATATTCGAAGCAACAACCTTAGAAGAAGCTCGGGCGGGAAACAGGTGTCGTTGCCTCGCTCGATCCTCACCAAAGGTATTAGCTACCTTAAGATGATGTCAATAACTCTTAGTAACAGAAACTGAAGTAAATGCATACACAAAAACACGAAAATAAGATTTTAATATCACAATAATTAAGACCATCCAAACCTTACAGCTCGCCGCTTCCTAAGCACGGCAAATCTTCCGCCGCACTCTCACACCGTTATCTACAAAAAAAAATCTGTTAAATGAGTGGCAAGGATTAAAATGATGTCAATAACGCTTATATCCATACAAATTGGGTAACAACCATATGCTAAAACTTGATAGTAATTACGACAATCCTCACCTTAAAAGTAGCAGATGTTGAACCACGACACCTCCTCAGCTCCACTCTCTCACGCTGCTATCTACGAGAAAATTGGTGAACGATTAAATGAGTTCTAAGAAATGCACTTTGATAAAGGGAAAGCATAAAAGTTGCTCGTGATTTTGTTCTCTACAGTACTTCAAGCATATAACCAATTATAGTGCACGAATGTGCTAAATAAAATATTGATTCGAAACAACAACCTTATGAGCTCTTCGTGCGCGCAGTAATCTGTCCTAGCCTCGAGAAAAGAACGAGCACCCTTAATATGACATCAATGACTCTTAGTTCCTTAAGAATAGAGCAAACACTATTAGCAAAAACATTATTTTAAGATTTAAAAACCTCATTAAGTAGCACCAACACACCTTGAATTCGCTGCTAAAGACGCAAGGTACCTCCTCCGCTCCGCACCACACCAGTAGACTGTAAGAAAATCGATGAACGGGTAAATGAAGTCAAGGAATATGCCTTAATAAATGTTAAGACACGGGCACCATGAACGGAACAGAAAAGTAGCTCAACATTTAACTCGCTACGGTACGTTAAACATGAAAGCAATAAAGCAATTATTTGTGACAGGAATTGGTTTATTACAAAGTAATGAGCTGAACTAACAAGCTTACCACAAGTTCGTGCGTGGAGCACGTAGCCCGCGACTCCTCGCTAAGCGAACCTCGACCCTTAAAATGATGTTCATGATCACTCATTGCCCTTAGAAAGTTGTAAAAACGACGTGAACACATTAGATTTTAAGAGGATTATACAGTAGCAGGACTTAAATATAAAACTTGAATATACTGCGTTTAATATATAGGACTAACTTTAGCATTTTAGGAAAAAAGATTGCGCTGCCAAACCTTTTAAATGACAGTCACCAGCAAGCTCTGCTACCGAGCCGGGTCTCACTAAATTACTAATACCGTTTACGAGTTGCTTTCTCATCTAATGGCACAAAAACCTGCCTACGCTAACGGAACCAGAAAGGTAAAAACAACAGGAACAAAATTAGTTTATGTCTTACCTTCACAAGAAACGCAGTTGCGGGCCGCGCAACGCGCGGCTCGCGACACTCAGACACACACCACGCGACGCACACAAAGAGTCCTGAAAAGTAGCTTATTCAGCTACGTCAAATTAACAATATAAACAAAACTAAAAGAGTTGGAGACCAAAAAATATCACGAAATTAAATACATATTTAGTGTGTCATATGATTTCAATACTTATCAGAAAACAATTTTCCGGCCGCAGAGTATTTCTAACGCTTTCCAAAACCGAAAAGCTTTCAATCTCCATTAATGTGACTAAATGTTTTTTTTTTCTTTTCCAAATCATTAACACGACGAATGTTAGACAAAGTGGAAGAGTTAACAACCTGTTAAATAAGAGAGACAGTGAAGAGAGAGACAGAGAGAGAGAGAGAACGAGAGAGACAGTGAAGAGAAAGTGAAAGAGAGTGAGAGAGACAGTGAAGAGAGAGAGAGAGAGAGAGAGAGAGAGAGAGAGAGAAAGTGCGAATGATAGTGGTAATGAAGAGAGAAGCCGATCGCAGATAATTTTGGGAAGCGTACTCCGCAACGCTTTGCAATGAAAAGCGTTGCGATCAACGCTTTGCAA
This sequence comes from Allodiplogaster sudhausi, assembly GCA_945643635.1. Lineage (NCBI taxonomy): Eukaryota > Metazoa > Nematoda > Chromadorea > Rhabditida > Diplogasteridae > Allodiplogaster > Allodiplogaster sudhausi. The sequence goes on from CALZFC010000108.1 coordinate 408,169, forward strand.
AGCTGAAAATCGTTGCGATCAACGCTTTGCAAAGCTGAAAAGCGTTGGGGGTCTACGCTTTCCAAAAAGTCGGCCGAGGCGCCTCTAAAAGCGTCATTCTCAACGCTTTCAACCCCAACGATATGGCCAAAACGCGTTCTCAACGCTTTATTTTCTTGTGTGTACGTTTATTTATGTTGTTGATATGTAACTTGTTTATGACAGCGATTGATACCATAGGAATAATTTGATGATGAAGGAATTTATTTTTATGCCCAGGAATAAAATACGAGGACATTGAGAAGTTTCTCGTCATAACGGTTGTGCCGGCTTTTCTAAAAAGACGACGAAGAAGAAAATTCCTACTGTTCCCTTGGAAAGCAGGCTGTGCGATAGTCTGTGGAAGCACGGATTTATGCCAGAAACAGGGAGAGACAGTGAAGATAGAGAGAGAAAGGGAGAGAGAAAAAAGGAGAGAGAGATGGAGAGAAAAATAAGCTGGCGAATAAACAATAAAGAGAATCTCATCACAAAGAACATTGTAAAAGGGAATCCGTCATCATCATTGTGTTCGATTTGTGTTCAGCCTCTTGTTATAGCGATATATCAAAATCAAACGCGCCAGTTTCCCCATTTAGACAACTATTTTTTGTGCTTTTGCATTAAAATATATTATTGCAAAATAATTACTCCCAAAAAAATGGGCTCCATCTTTACTAAAAAAATTTATTAAATCAATTCCTCTGAAGAAATTTTTTTGAATATGTAATTCAAAGATATTATAGTCAGAAACAGCATTTTTGTTTACTGCGTTATCCATATTTTTTATACAGTCTCTTCTTCAATGCTTCTTGTGTAACAAAACTCTCGCGCTCTCATCTCTAGGGTATCGTTCGTCTTTACTTTATTCTCCCTTTCCTCATTTTCAGGGAAAAGCGCGCGAAATCAAACTGTCATTTTCTATAGTCTCGTCTTTACTGGCGCGCAGACGTTGGATCAGAGGAGGGCGCGGGAGTAGAAGCAGTGGGCGTGGCCGGCTTGTAGCGGCGGTACGTGGCGAGTGACGTCACGAGGGCGGCCATCTCGGGCGCGAAGAGCTTCTTCTTCTTGTTCTGTAAGTTTGATTGCTTATTAATTAATTATTTTTTTTATTCAGTCTTGAAGTTACGAAGAGCTTCTTATTCTTGTTCTACATGTTGGATTGTTTCATTAATTAATTAATTAATTAATTAATTAATTAAATTAGTTAATTAATTAGTTTTTTATTCACTCATTCTTCATCTTGCTTTCCGCTATAAAAGAAAATAAAAAAAAATAAATTTTAACAAATCTTTTTTGGAAATAAAAATAAATGACAACGTGACTCACGACGAGCCAGTTCAGGACGAGGAGATGCACGAGGTAGTAGTCGTCCAGCTGCGGGAGCGCGTGCCAGCGAGCCGTGCGAAGGTCGCGCAGCAGCTGAGGAATCTGCAACGTCATTCTTACTCGTTATAAACTAGTAGCCGAGGAATCTGGAACATTCTTCATTCTTACTGCTGTAAAGCAATTATTATTATTATGCTTTTTTTGCAGGTATCACGAAACGTACGTTCGTAAATTTCCTGACAATGAGCTATTATATTTATAGTCGGTCTAAATAGCATGTGGCGAATTCAAAATGCCTTTATGGCTCCTTTAATCTACTTTATTGTAGAAAAAGATTTAAGAAAATAACAGAATTTTTTATTAATAAAATATTTTATCATTTTAAATTAATCAATTAATAACAACTCTCTTACATTCGGCGGCACGCCCCGCTCGATGCAGTCGAAGACAGCCATGGTGAGCACGAAGATGCCGGCGCGACCGAGACCGTCCGGGCAGCAGACCACCATCTTGTCCTTCTGGAAAGGCTCCAAGCGTAAGGCATAAGGCGATAAGGACTAAGGACTAAGGAACAAAGAGGACTAATGAGTAAGTTAAGAGTCACGATTTCAAGATAGATCTCTCTCTATCTCTCTCACTCTCTCTCTCTCTCTATCTTCTCTCTCTCTCTTGCTCTCTCTCTCTCTCTCTCTCTCTCTATCTTCTCTCTCTCTCTCTTGCTCTCTCTCTCCTCTCGCTCTCTCTCTCTCTTTGTCTCTCTCTCTCTCCGCTGACATGTCCCTTAGCCGTCTTCCGGATAAGAATGTTGGTCGTCCAGTAATCGTTCGGCGGCGCCCAAATCGCCTTCGGCAACTGGTTCGCATGGAAGAAGCTGGCAAGAAGTATTTTCAAATTTTAGGCAAAAGGCGCGAATTCAGACCATAGTTTTTTATTCTCTCTCTCTCTCTCTCTCTCTCTTTCTCTCTTTCACTCTCTCACTCTCTTTCTCTCTTTCTCTGTCTCTCCTTCTCTCTAACCGCAAGACTTGCGAGTTCGAGCAGCCCTCAGGCAGCACTTCGATCGCCGCGAAAAAGTCGCCTGACTGAGTGACGTGGCACTGAAATTGTGCGCGTTTCTTAGGGCCTTAAGAAAAGGTTTGAAAGACAATTTAATCATCATTAAATTCTGAGAGAGCGAGAGAGAGAGGAGAGATTCAGAGACCAAGAGAGATAGAGAGAGAGATAGAGAACGAAAGAGAGGGAAAGAGAGAGAGAAAGAGAGAGAGAGAAAGAGAGAAAGAGAGAAAGAGAGAGAGAGAGAGAGAAAGAGAGAGAAAGAGAGAGAAAGAGAGAGAAAGAGAGAGAAAGAGAGAGAGAGAGAGAGAGAAAGAGAGAGGGAAAGAGAGAGAGAAAGAGAGAGAAAGAGAGAGAGAAAGAGAGAGAGAGAGAGAGAGAGAGAGAAAGAGAGAGAGAGAAAGAGAGAAGGAGAGCCTCCAATCACCTTGCGGTTGCTGACGGCGATAATGCCAAAGTTCTCGAACTCGAGTGCCTTGGCCGGCAGCATCTTGGTGGTCTCCATGTCGGCCAGGTCGTTCAAGCAGATCACCGTCTCCGCTTGCGCCTCAAAATCGAATATGGAAGAAAGATCAAAGATCAAAGATCAACGATCATCGAGATCTAAATGAGCACAGTTCACTTTTCAAAAGTGTCTAACACGATATTGTTTTTAAAATGTTAAAGCTGACATCGAATACCATCTTCCAGAAGAGCTCAATCTCGGGACGCTGCGTTGGAGTCTGAAAGAAAGGACATATGTAAGATTACATAAATAAGAAGAGCCAATTACCGCAGTTCCTTTCAAATCCAAATCTACCGTATACCTTCCAAACCTACCGTATACCTTCCAAATCTGCCGTATACCTTCCAAATCTGACGTATACCTTTCCGACGACGAACTGGAGCGTGCGATCGGGCGCGACCGTGAGGTTCACGTGATTCGCGGCAATAAAGTCCGAGTCGGGCGGGACGTTCGTCGCCAGCTTGAAGCGCGTCTCCATGTTGATGTCGCTGCCGACCGGCTTGTCCTGAAAAAAACGGTTAATAGCTAATAATACACATATTTCATGCATATTTTATAATAGCTAACATATTCTATTTATCGGATTGAGACTATTTTACAAAAATTCTAGCTGTTGTTGCACAAGTAGCATAAAAGCCACAAAACAATTCTACCGTAGTATATTTGCTTTTTCTTTAATAGTGCTGCCATGTCTTCAAATTGTCAATGCTAGCAATTTTTCCTGGCCCAGATGTGGCCCGCCCAAAAACATTTCGGCCCGTCGGTGCCATCGCGGGCTTGACTTTGGGCATCTTTGTGAGTCATTTCGTATTCCTGTCTATGATAGAGAAAACATGAATTTTTTTGTGTATTCATTAAAGAACTCTTCAGAAGTTTCCCTCTCTCGGGCTTCTATAAGAGCAAAAAAGGTAAACTAGGTTGGGGGGGGGGGGAGGGATAATTCCTTCAGATATGCACGTACATTCGCCGGAGTGGCACTTTAAGTACAAGCGCACTCCTTATAGCTATAAAATCTTTTCAGCTTATACAAAAAAAATTACTTGAAAAAGTACACGTAGACATTGTACTTTAAGTCTAACCATAAGTCATTCATCTTTTTTCGAAACTCGGGGGGGGGGGGTTCCAAATTTAGTTTCTAACTCTTTAAAAATTAGAATGTATATCGTTCGAGAAGAGCACTTATTGATTCCATTCTTGATGAAAGATAATGGAAAAATTGGTAGGTTGATTGATTGATTGATTGATGAAAAGTGCGCACGATCGCACCAGCCTATGCTTCTTCGGCTTGTTGCCGTGAGAGGTCTTGCCGTGTGGAGGCGCTGGCATCGCTGGAATCGCCGTCACGGGGCTCGTCATCGAGAGAACCTTAGTTGGTGGCGGTGGTGGATGAATTTTAATTTAATTTTATATTTATTAAAAAAAAAATTTTTCTATTTTAAATTCTATAAATACATTTCTTCATATGATAACCCTGAAAACCGTTGATTAATGCGTTTAATTTTTTTGTTGAAATTTTTTTTAAATATTTTTTTTTTATATAACCTTTGTAACATCCAAGATGTGCTCTTCGTGCTCTTCCGTGTCGTCATTGGAAGTCGGCCTCTTTTTACGCGGCTGCTCGCCTCGCTTCTTTCGCTGCTGAAAAGTGTATTTATCGATTTTTTTTCTTCTTTGTTTTCAATAAAAAAATCAATCAATCTGCAAAAAATATGTAAATTTTCATGTTTTTGGGTACATTTTCCATGGAAAAGTCAGAAAGAAGAGAATTCATTTAATTCGTGGCATAAACTCCGCTCGCCCCGAACCTCACAGCTGCCTCGAGACCCTCCGGCCATGCTCTTCTTCGAAGGACGGGAGAGCGGAGAAGAGTAGTAGTGGGAAGTGATGTCTGAAGACGCAAAAGCCGGCTTTTATAGGATGCTGACCGGTGTACTTTTGGTTCATGTTAATTTTAAGTACGACTTTGCAAATTAGCCGTTTCGCAATCCGTAAGGCCATGCAAAATAATGTAATTACCATGAATAACTTGGAAGTATGCATGTGAACCTTTGAGAATTCGTACTTTGTAAGTATAGTTTTTTGTTCTTCTATTCTTCAAAAAAAAAATTCTTTTAAAATGATTATGCATTTCCTTTAGGGCAACATAACAAAATTTATAATGGAATGTCCCATTCCTCACGATTAATTCCCTATCCCCTTTTCCTTATTTGCATATCTCAGTGTAATGCAATTGTCATCCTATTTTCAAGGCATTTATTGTCAGTCTCCCCCTCCTTGGCTCTTCGTGAGCGGTTGCCTCTCCCTTGTTGGCTCTTGTGTTGGCGCGGTTACCGAAGAAAAACCTCAGAAAAACCTCGTCTTCTACATCGCATCACAGAGAAGTGGACTGCAATTACAGAGTCTTACAATTAGAGTACAAATTGTCTAAAAAGAATCGATCCTGGAATTGTCGCCTCACCTGCATCCCTATTTATGTTTGTGATATCTTGCTCATAGAATGGGCTATCATATCATTCTGTTGCTTTCCGTGAATCTTCAAGATGTACATTTGTTTCGAATATAAACTGTTCTTCGTTGTTACCGCAGCACCTTCAAATTTTTCCCAAGCACAGAGAGGTTGAAACTTAAAGCTTACCAAATATTAAATTTAGTTCCTTTGCCTTGAAAATTTTCACGGCAGAACTTTTTCGTTTTGTTTATTTACAATAAACATCGGTATGATTAGAATAAAGATAGTATGATAAGAAATATGGTGCGTATGTAAAAAAAACTAGTAACTAAATTACTTTAATGTTTTCCTTATGTTATGCTAGTCCTTTGTTATTGGAGGCTTTTTTCGACACACACAAATTTTCATAACCGTTGAATACTAGTCAAACCGTCAAAAGGGCAAAAATGAATGAGAGACAACAAGCAGTCGCCGCCAGCAACCACGTGTCTGTTTCTCTTTCACCCCTCCACTTTCCTCGCAGTCTTTCGATCACCACAACTTTTCTCTACCGTCTCGGCCATTCCAATAGATCAACACTCTCTCTCGTTCTCTCTCTCACACTCTCTTTCTCTGTCTCTTTCTATCTCGCTCTCTCTCCCTCTCACTCTCTCTCTCTCTAACTATCTTCTTCTCTCTCTAATTCCTCGTCGTCGTCATGACCTTTTGTGAGAACTATTTGGACAGGAAGCAGAGAGCCCTTCTGACAATGAGGATTAGAAAAACGCTCAGAAATAGAAAGCAGGACAAAGGAGTCCCCCTCTTCCCTAAGGCAGAAGAGGCTCGCCAAAGCCTTTGCCAAATACAGATAATTTTTTAGTTTCGCGGCAATGTCATACGTCTTCATAATCCTAGTTCTCCTTCAATTAGGTTTGACATTTGTTTTTTTTTTACCTTCTAGGATCCTAGCGAAATCTGAAGAAAAAAATCCCTTATTTAAGGTATCTCAACGACTGCGACAACGTGTGAGTGATTTTGTTCGGTTTCCTCATTTTTGAGTTGAAATTGTAATCAAGCACTTTTCTTAAATTTTACGCGAAACTTGTTAAGTTAATACGGAAATACGCCTATTATAGTGGATGAAAAAAGGTAGCCATAGAAAACACTTTTTTTTTCAAAAAAAAAAGAAAGAGAAATAAGATGCCAAAAATATGTATGTACATATGCCAAATTGGTGTTTCGCTCAAGTCACGGTACTCAGGAAAATCATGACCCCGAATTTGTAATATTCCACTTTTTGCAATTCCTGGCTATATATAGCGAAATGTTACAAACCATTGTTCTAACATCTTTCTGTGTCATCTGCAAACGGTGGACTATTCCAAATTCCGAGACCACATTTTTGCTTATACTAAAAAAAAAAATTTTTCCTCTCCAAAAGTTGTAATCCCAGCCTTTTAATGGCACGAAAACGCTACTATTTCTTCCAATCTTCCTGATTCCTTTGTGCATATATGTAGTTACGTGCAAGAATGGCTGTACATTCGAACGGAGCCCACCGGGCGTATGTGGCAACTTTGACTGCCAGGACAACGCATATGCCGAGATTGACAACGGCACCGTCTGCGTCATCACGTGCGGCAGCTATGGCGGCACTCTGGTGAGGGAGGAGGAAGAGGGCTACTGTAGAACAATTAGGATTACGGTACAAAAATTATGATTACGGTAGAAGATAGAGAAGATTACTGTAGAAGATGAAAATGATTACTGTAGAAAAAACAAATATTACGGTAGAACAATTAGGATTACGGTAGAAGATAGAGAAGATTACTGTAGAAAATGAAAATGATTACTGTAGAAAAATAAAAATAACAGTAGAAGATAGAGGATTCCTGTAAAACAACTCTTGCTAGTACTACAACGGCGGATCGTGGCAGTCGAGTCCGGGCAATCTGCAGACTTGCGATCGGCCGAGCCCGGACGCGTGGTGTCGCGGCGGAAAGCGGAGAACGATCCTCTCCATAATGTGTGGTGAGAGCGCTTTTTCGAGCTTATAGAAGTTGTAAAAAAAACCAATTAGTCTATATAAGTCTCTGCAGAAGGAATCGTAAAAAAATTAGCATATGTATATAAGTCTCTGAAGAAGTTAAAAAAAAATGTCGAAATAAATATTTTAAAAAAATTAGGTTTTCTTCAGCATTGACTAAAAAAGCCTCCGAATTTTGAATACTCCAATGTTTGACGTTCCTGACGATAGGTGAAATTAGCAAAACGCTGATCTTACTATTTTTCCAATAGCTGGGAATGGCGATCATGGGAATATTCTATATTCTAAGACAAAAAAAGTAATAACTTTTGCTTATACTTGAACGAAATTAATTTTTTTTTGTTATCATCGTTATACTTTTAAGAATCTCCAAAGCGCATTTAAGAATCTCCAAATTGTCCAAAGTAGATTGATTTCAGATTGATTTTTTTTTGGGTATATTTATATTTGATATCTATTTGCAATACATATGTATGTATATATGCAGATGACACCCAAGAGACGACAAAGGACTTTGACAACATCGATGGCTGCATCGAGCCGACGACAACGTCGACGACCACCTCGACCACGACTACCACCACGACGGGCCCATCGACCACGACGACGACTACGGAGGTCTGGATCAGCGATGTCCGCCGGGCCCTACATTCAAAATCTCGGCCCGGGCCCGCCATCATAGCAACGGGCCGGGCCGGGCCTATGTAAAAACGGGCCCGCTTTGGGCATCCCTGGACTGGATGAATGAATAAGTTTATTACAGTATGACGCAAGTAATACACGTGGTAAACAAGTAATGATGTGATAATATGTAGTAATGATAATAGTTTCTTCTAGGATACATATGTAATAATTTCTTAGAGTAATGATAACTTCTATTAGGATTTTGTCATTTATACATATGTATGAAGATATATATCTCGTAAGAAGGCTATCAAATCTGCAATATTTCACAACTCCCTACGAATTTACGCCATCCTCCAGCCCTTTATATGTATATACCGCACATATGACAATAAGTCAATAATATACTGTGTACTCTTGTGCTTCTTATCCCTTGTGCTGCCTAGCAAGCAGAATAACTTCCCTGTGCTCTCCGATCTTTCGCAATGGCTGCTTCATCTTTTATCGGATTGCGAGAATGGGCACATGTGTGGTTTTTTTTTCGATTTGGAAAACGCGAAACAACGACACATCCTAGACGATATAGACAAATGTGTTGTATACTCTCGGCGTCTTTCTTTAGTGTTTATTTTTCAGTCTTTAACTTCTTTTACTGAATTCTCGCGATTGTTGCATGTAAGATCAAACTGAAAACATCATATTTAAAGGAGCCCACCACTACAACAACCACGGTGGAAGATACGACAACATCTGCGGCAGCAGTCACTACGACAACGGCAGACGTGGCGACAACAACGATGCCACCAGCAGGCGGCACGACAACGACGCCCTCAGGCGCTGTGACAACGACCGCAATTGGAGGAGGTCTTGAAGGAAACGAATATTCAAACACTAAAAAAATAATATTAATAATCCCTACTCTTTTAGCAAATTCACATGTACTTCAACCACCAAAAGTTCTGCTAATTCTGCGCCATTCCACATGTTTGGTTCTTAGATACTCTCTGTTTTAGTGATTTGAAGCAAACTCATGTCTTTATCATTTTGTATAACCAAATTATAAGAATAGACTGACACTTAGGAGAGCGAAAAAATGCAAAGTCTTAGAGAAAGTCTAATGCAATCGATTGAATTCTTCTTTAAAAAAAATTCGATATCTCTTTTCATCTCTTGAGCTGCCACAACAACGAGCACTTCTGGTGGCTCGACCGCTTCTGGATCCACGTCAGCTACACCTGCCGCTGGCGTCGGCACAACATCGACTCTTCCTCCGAGTTTTCCAGGGGTGACAACGTCCACCGTCGACCCCTCAAGTGGGTCAACGTCCACCCTCGACCCTTCAGCTGTGCCAACGTCCACCCTCGACCCCTCAAGTGGGTCAACATCGACCCTCAACCCATCAGCTGCCACGTCTTCCTCTACGTCTTCTTCATTGGGAACCAGCACGACCACCTTCCTCTCCGGTCCCTGTGGCACGTATCAGTACATTCAAGGCGGCGCTGCTGTGACGTCACCAAATATGTCAGCTAGTTTTTTCCTAGAAGTTTTTTTGGGTAATTTTTTTGCTGTGGCCGTAACTCAGGAATTAATTACAAGAAAATATAGCTAAATCCTTTGTATATGCTGAGATTTATGCTAGTGATATGCTGGCTTCAAGAAAGAAGTATGCAAAAAATGTGAGAAACACTGAGGAAAAAAGAGAGAGAGAGAGAAAAGGAGAGAGAGAAATAGAGAGAGAGAGAGAGAAATAGAGAGAGAGAATCAAGAGAAGTATACTGTAGTTGCGCACGCAAGGACCTGCTCGCGACCTGCATAGCCGGCTCGAGTAACAGAACGGCTGACGTCTCTTGTACATGCTCCGCCAACTACACCGATACGTACTGCACAATAGGCAAGTGAAACGATTTCAGTTACATGTACCTCTAATGTATAATTAAGCATAAATTTTAATAATTTAACAATTAGTTTTCTGTTTATCTCTCCGAATCATCATTATAGCATTTTCTTTTTTATTTATTTATATTTATTTTATAATTTCTCACATATTCTTTACACGCTTTTTATTAAATTTCAAATTAAAATTTTCGAAAGTTGTCAAAGCATCTTTTGCTTACGAAATAGCAAGTTGTTATTCTTCTGTTTACACCATTAGTCGGCTACACTTTCGCGCATGACCTTTTGGCGCTCTTATTAGACTTTCCAGCCTGGCACAGTAATATGGCTAGCTCATAGCCGCTGCTACACTCTAGTCGACGAGCCATTTTTAGGCTGTCGAGCTTACAATTGGGCTTTTGTTCAAAGGGATTGTGGATTCTTTATTTGAACAGGTTTATTACTATAGAAAATGTTTATTCAAGAGATTTCTGCACTCGAAAAAGCCGCCGCCGCAACAGGCAGCACCCCGGAAGCCATTTTGGAGGTTAGTACATTCCTTTTCCGCCACGGGATTCGAACTTGGGAGCATCCGTTTCGAGAGCGTACCACTTTACCATTCGGCTAACAACTGGCCCCGCTTTAGCTCGTGCGGGAGGCGCGTGGCTCACCGGCCGTGTTATTGGATCAGCTCTCGTCGCTCTTCTCCTTCCTCCCTCCCGAAGACCGCGCTGCGCTCAGCTGGAATCTCGAGGACCTCGTCGTGCATGCAACTTACGAACGGAAAACGCTCAATCTAACGTAAGGCCACCTTAATTGGTAGGAGATTCGAATGGCAACTTATCTTGAAAGCGTAGGCGGCCCCGCCCATATTGATGCCTGCATAAGATAGTCGGATCAGCCATATTTCGAAGACATTCTCTTTACTTATGAACTTCCATCGCTGTTTCGCCTCTTTCGACCTATTCGTCTGCTATAGCCAGACAGGTTGTTTGCAATTGCTCTCAGCTTTCTTCTGCAGACATTTCCTGAAGTCACAAGAGTCCAAATAGCGCTCGTAGTATGGTTCTACATGAAAGTCCGGGGGTGGGGAGTAGGGTTCAAGAAAATGTCAAGCTGGATTTTGTGACGGCTAGTAGGTCTCGCTCTATTTCTTTTCTCACTTCCTCATACTCTCTCTTCTTCATCCATTTCTTCCTATTTACACACATATTGTTCTTTCAAATTTCTCTCTCCTTGTCTCTCTCTCTCTCTCTGTCTTTCTCTGTCTCTCTCTCTCTCTCTCTCTCTTTGTCTCTCTCTCTCTTTGTCTCTCTCTCTTTTTCTCTCATTCCTCTCTCTCTCTCTCGTATCTTAATCGACATTCTTTCATTCTCTCTCCCTCTCTCTCTCCCCCTCTCTCTCTTACTCTCTCTCTCCCTCTCTCTCTCTCTCTCTCTCTTCCTCTATCTCTCTCGCCCCTCGGGCAGCTTTGACTCATTCGCAGGTCTCACTTCCATGCCTTCAATGACCCGTCACTCGGCAACTGCTTCACATTCAACGCCGCCGTGGAAGGCGCACCGCCAGTCAAGAAGGCACGTGAAGAGGGAATACGAGGAGGTTGGTGGAGGGAGAAGGAGAGAGAGAGAGAGAGAGAAGGAAGAGAGAGAGATGGAAAGAGACCACGAACAAGGAATTAGGAAAAGAGAGAGATGGAGAGAGGGAGAGAAAGGGTGTGATATGTTATGAGTAAACACAAAAGATGTCAGACTGAATAAGATGGTAGCTAAAGCAGGTAAGGCTGCATTTCGGCCAGCCGTAAGAGAAAAGAAAAGAGAAGAGAAAAAGGAGAGAAGTCACGAGAATGAAGCATCATCATTCTCTACTTTTTTTACCAGACATAAACGGAAAACAAGTTTTCACCTTTTCGAGAATCGGGGAAAAGTAGAGTAAAATGGAGACAACAAATTCGGATAGAAAATATGTCTTTGGCACAAGAACGCCACATTCGCTGCTGTTTCAAATGGCAATGGAAATAGGTATCCAGGGAATAATTACCCCAAGTTTTGTTTTATGTGGATTCACACAGAAAGATTGAGGGAATTTCTTTCATTACATTCTAAGCAAAAGTACTATGACATCTGGTGTGTGGAGAACTAGCTACGGAAGGTCAGAACCGTTCTCCTATTTCACATGTTCTCTCGAATGAGCGACAGGCAACTTTTTGAGCGCGCGCATTCAAAGTGGTTCTCTAGCGCTACTGTATAATTATTCGCCGGATACTTCACAGACTTTTGAGAACACTTGAATATTCAAATATGCAAATATTCAAGCAATCAAATATTCAAATATTCAAAGATGCAAATATTCAAGTAATCAAATATTCAAGTATTCAAATGTTATTTCAGGCCTAAGAGTCGTCGCGAGTACGCGCAACATTAATGAGGAAGTCGCGTGGAATGACAAGGCTGGCGTGAATGTCTACGTTCATCCGGGTGAGGAAAACGGTCTTTGTTTTGTTATTGAATTAAAATAAAATTGAACTTATAATGTTTGGCTAGTTGAACATGTACAAACACGTAGAGTTCTTAATGCTACATACATACCTTTTTTCCCTAAACATAAAATTTGATGCAAACTGCACAATTGTTACATAGATTGGAAGATCCGAGTAACAATATGTCCGCCCAAAATTTTTCTTATGTTAAAGGAGCCAAGTGCCGACTGATTCTACAGTAGTGGCTCAAGAAGATTTAGAAAGCGCGCCCGCAAATCTGTAGCCCTTCTTCTGATTAGAGAGCGTGATTTGCGTGGAAATAAACTAGCACTTATATTTTGGCTTATTCTGATTATTCTTTAAAATTTCCAAAAAGTTCGCCTAGGAGTAACTTTCACAATCTTTTGGCTTATTCTAATCATCATTAGTGGGCGAGGCCGTCTACATGGAGAGCAAGCCGCGTGCGTCCGTCGTCGATCGCATGAGCGCGTCGATTCGACTGAATAAAGTGAGCAGCAAAACACTTATTGTTAGAACATGTATACCGTAAAAAAAGGAAAAAAAAGTTGATTGTGAAGTTGTTAGCGAAAAAGACACCTTATTGTTTGCAATGCTATTATTATCATTTATTCAATGTTTGCATCATTTTCGTTTATTCTAACATTTCCTTTTTGTTTTATTCTAATATGACGTCAGATCGAAACACGCCGCCTTTCTGGCATCTACGGCAAGTGTGCGAAGAGCGCTGCCGACTCGAGCTCTTTCTACTTTCCCGGCATTTATACAGTTGATGTTAGTGCCTTTTTTTCTCTGTTACTTACAAATTGTCTAGAGAAAATACAAATTAGACATTCATGTAGATGCAAGCAAAAGATTGAGAAAAAAGAAATTGGCACGAAAAATAAATTTGCAAAAAAAAACAAGCTTTAGGGTTGCTTCCGGTCGTGCTATCAAGATGCGCTGCTCGCAAAGTGTGGCTGCGTTCATCCGAACTACTACGGGCCGAACGGGACGACAAGATGCAGCTTTGCTAAGAGTTAGCCTTAGTCATAGCCTTAGCTTTAGCCTTAGCATTAGACTTCGCCTTAGACGTAGCCATAGCCTTAGAATTAGCCTTAGCCTTAGCGTTAGCCTACCTTAACCTTAACCCTAACCGTAACTCTAGCCTTAAACTTAACCTTAGCCTTAGTATTAACCTTAGTCTTAGCCTTAACATTAGCCTAAGCCGAGTTGTACGTACTTCCGTTTAGGGAAATGCGTGGAAGAGCTCATAGCCGAGCGCGGAGACCCCGAGGGATGGAGCGAATGCCGCTGTCCACAGCCGTGCGAGTACGAGGCGTTCATTGCAGTCGCAACACATGCCAGCTATTCCAGAGTGGTATCTCTCTTTCTCTCACATACACACTCTCTCTCTCTTTCTTTCACAATCTTTCTCTCTCTATCTTTGTCATCTCTTTCTCTCCTTCCGAATGCTCTCTTTCTCTCTCCATCTTCTTGCTCTCTCTCTCTCTCTCTCTCTCTCACCCCTCCAGCTCTCTCGTTATCAGCCTATCTCTCTCTCTCTGTCACCCTCGCATTGCTTCGGCCTAGTCATCATTACAGATCAAAAGTCAAATTAAAAAAAAAAACTTAGTGACATAATAAAGGATGCGTAGATATGTAAGTAAATGAAGTTAGCATCACGGGTTTCATAAAATTCCATTTTCAGTACGATTGCACGCCAACCAACCCGTCCGATGAGTGCGCAGCGAGCACGGTTGGATTCTTAACATTTAAAATTATTTTAATTTTCGCACCATTTTTTTATTTGAATTTTTACAAATCTTATTCTGTAGCGGATTCTTTGCAGGGCTCCGTCACCGTATGGATGGAAACGTTGCAGATCAAGTTCGAAGTCGAGACGCCAAGGATATCGGTGAGTGCTGTGACGTAAAGTAGAATAGTCTAGAATATTCTAAAACATATTCTATAAATTCACTGCTTGGAACTCGATAGTACTGTTCATGGGTAGAGTTTGCACATAAATGTGATTACTCTGATTAATGTGTTAATTAGTTTTAAAAAATTGAAAATTAGTTGCATAAGAATCTACTACACAATTAGTTTTCTGTACAATTATTCCATTAAATATATCGAATAATAATGTATGAAATAGATCATAACTGTGCTGGGAGCCATTGGCACGTTCGGCGGACTGTTTCTCGGGGCCTCCTGCGTGCTGATTGCCGAGCTCGTGCTTCTCGTATGGTTCATCCGGCGAGGACCGCAGACGACACGGTGGAAGTATCCGCATCGGAACTACTGAGAACGAGAGAGAGAGAGAGAGAGAGAGAGAGAGAGAGAGAGTGAGAGAGAGAGAAGAAGGGAGAGGAGTGAGAGAGAAGAGAGACAAAGAATGGAAGAGAGAGAGAGAGAGAGAGAGAGAGAGAGAGAGAGTGAGAGAGAGAAGAAGGGAGAGGAGTGAGAGAGAAGAGAGACAAAGAATGAAAGAGAGAGAGAGAGAGAGAGAGAGAGAGAGAGAGAGAAGTGAGGGAGATATGACAAGGTAAGAAAGATACGAGCGAGAAGAGATGAAGAATTCGTTTGTTCGCTGTTTCTGTATTATACTAAGAAGGTGTATAATATACACTGTATATTTCAATGTGTTTGTTGCCGACACATGTGATACTCCACTCTTTAAACCGAAATAGAGTAAGTAAAGTTAGGAGGCCGCGGACGGGAGCGAACTGTGGAAAGCCTATGTGTTTGCACTTCTAACCATAAGAAATACATGGAATTCTAGGCCTTTTCTTACTCTTCCCGTAGTTGCATTCTTCAGAACATTTCTTACATTTTCGATCGTGCTTTGACAAACATTTGTATATATTCGTATTTTGTATACCGTATTTTCTCTATTTGTACCCCGGGGGTACTATTTTTCAATTCCCTTGCGGGGGAGGGGCACTATTAGAGGGAGGGGTTCTATTAGAGGGAGCGGTACTACTTTTCAATGTGAGATACTAAAGGTTATATTTACACGAGTGGCCCTTGATCCACCCACCGCATTCATTTTCACCCTAGGGTGCTTTCCACATTGGCTTAGTAATGGCGTTCCAACCGTTCCAACCCTAGGGATGTGAATCTCAAATATCAAGGCGAGATGGTCCCATGCTTCGATGGTAATTTTTCATATGCCAAACACCCTCAAATACTGGTTCACTTCATTAGTTGATTCCATTCGATTCGCGAACAATTAGTTCACATTCAGCATATCTCAAACATGGATGGATATCGTAACGGATATTTCAACATTCCACCAATAAAAAATGCGTATTAAATAACTAATTGTAAGACAAGGGTGCTTCAACATCAAACGAGTAGAGTAATACAGCGATGCGTATATCGAAGTAAAAACTGCCACTGAGTAAAAAGAAGCTTCCCAAAAAAAGCATTAGAACCACCCAGCCAGATGCAACAAAAAAAGTTTGACCAATTAAAACCCAACTTATCGCATAGTTAAATTAAGCATACTGCGCGAAATGAGGCAAAAGTTTGAGAGAGAGAGAGAGGGAGAGAGACAGCAAAGACGGAGAAGAGAGAAAAAGCGAGGAACAGATCGAGAATTAAAGAGACAATTTAAGGTAAGAAAAAAAATGGCAGAACAAAAAATAACACGACAAGCTGGATGATATATAAAGATGAGAGGAATGTATAAGAATTCTCTGAAGGCAAAGTGTTTAGGAAATGGCCTCACATCATAGCCTGAATGACAAGGGCACACAAGACTCCCTAAATGACTCTGTCCCCTTTAATAAAGATTTGTAAAGCAGACCAACTCGGGTAATAAATACAAATTTATTACTTCCTCTCTCGCAGCCCGCACTTCCTCTCTCGCAGCCCGCACTTCCTCTCTCGCAGCCCGCACTTCCTCTCTCGCAGCCCGCACTTCCTCTCTCGCAGCCCGCACTTCCTCTCTCGCAGCCCGCACTTCCTCTCTCGCAGCCCGCACTTCCTCTCTCGCAGCCCGCCGAGTGCGGTGACCTTGCTAGTGCTCTCTTATTCTTCTATTTATTTGCTTCTTTCCTTCACTATGACCAAGCGCAAGCCTTTCTCAGACCTCCGCTTATCCCCGGCATCCAATCTGGAGCAGCTTGTCATTGACACCTTGAGTCTGGCAACGGGTGATAGGCCGGAGGGAATGAGCGAGGCAACCTTTGCCTTCTTTTCCCGTGCGATGACTCTGATGGCGCACACACTGGAGCATGTCTCCAACATGGCCAAGGGTCCTCCCACGCCAAGCTGGCCCGTTCCAGCTGGCTCATTTCCGCCGCATCGCTCTGCAAATTCCATCCCTGACCCGTCATCTTCTGCTCGCTATGCTGCCCCTGGCGATGACGATGCCTTCCGTGTTAGATCGATTGTCATTTCTGGTATGGCCGAGTCGGATGGCACCTCTCAACAGGCTCGTCGGTGCCTTGATTTTTGGTCAAAAGATTTTTGGTCAAATGATTGTTGGTCAAATTTTTCCTGATTTTTGGTCAAATGATTGTTGGTCAATGATTGTTGGTCAGATGATTTTTGGTCAAACGATTTCTCAAATATGTGATTTTTGGTCAAATGTAAAATAAAAATGAGTGCATAACGCTTTGAATGTGTGTAAACACCATTTATTAAACTGAAGGACAGTAAAATCGAGTTGTAACTTAAAAAAAAAAATGTCTGGCTAAGCAAGGAAATTAAAATGAAATGGAGAGAGTTGTTGGATTAGAAGAGACTTATGTAGTGGACGGGTCGATGATGTTAGCAGAAATGGCACGAAGGAAATCTTCGAGGGAGAGGGTGCCGAAGTCGTTCACCACGTTCTTGAGTCTTGCATTCATAACTGCGTACTTCTTCTTGGAAAGAAGAGCGGGAGGGGAGCCGATCTGTAGCCGCGCAATTTTTCCCTCCGTCAGCCCTTGCTCATCCCGAAGGCGGTCGAGAAGAGTGTATACCTGCATTTACAAACAAAACAATGTCTTTATATTATCCTTTTTAGACATACCGTGGGATGTACCAGATTCTTCGAGAAAACACTATGCCATCCTTCGAGATGGTTGTTTGTTCTGGGGATGTCATCTTACGTAAGCTAGAAAGTGATTGAACTAAATGAACACGATGTTTCCGCAGATATTTCTACCTTGTACACGTTCCACATCCTAATGGGGAAAAGGGGAGCGACATCTCTGCCGTTACGGAACTTTTTACCGACCCAAGTATGCTTGAAATAGTCAATGAACGAGCAAATTGCCATGACCGAAGCTGAAGTGTCTTCGAGAACGTCCGAACAGAAAGCAAATGCCCGCTCGACTTCAGTCTCGGGCACAAATGGAAGTGCGATGAAATTACGGAGAGCCACCTGGACATCCCCGCCAGCCTGAACCGAAAATTTCAGCATATTGAGATATGTATTCCTGTTAGAAAACCTTGTACAATGGGCTCAAGCCAAGTTCTGAAATCTTCCGCCAGAGAGCCTGAGCGTAATGGAAGTGACATCCGTGGACAAGGGAATTCGGAAAGACAGAGCGAGCAGCATTTTCTTGAGATTTTTCAAAATCCATAATGACGCAGCTGGGATTCAGACCTGCATATATATCGTTGACAATATCGGGAAAAAAGGAGAAAAAAAAAGAATTTCGACCTGGAGCAAGCGACACCAAGTGGGACAGCACATCGATATACAACGATTCACGTTTGTTTGGGAGTAGGGCGTATGCCTAACAGTAGCAATGGGTAGAGGAAATTAATTTTTTTTTACGAACCAGCGGTAAGAAAGAGCCGTACACCCGTGCATGGACTGTCCACAGTTGAGTGAAGAGAGCCGGAACACATGAAAAAGTCCCATCCACAGCAATCAAATCTGCTTTCAAGAGCTCCGCGAGGTTTGTCGGTGTTGTAAAGACTAAGACACGCTCGGGGTCAGCAATTCCTATTGTGAGATTCATATTATAGTTTGGACAAGTATTAATGTGGAGAACAGACCTGAGTCAAAGGAAAGAAACATCTCTCCCTTGTGGGATGTGATCATAGAGGGGGTGAAGTGGATGTCAGCCAGGGTCTTGGGAGTTGGAGGGGGGGCAGCGATTCGCTTTCGAGCGTGTGCAACTGCTTGAGCCATATGACTCGCCTTTGTGAGATGCGCCTGTGCGTCCGCTGAAGCCGTTCGGAGCTCATTCATGAGGATGGTCCTGCTTGGTGCCTGGCTTCTGGCCGCTTCTTCGAAAACCCTCGATGTGATCAGTCGAGCTTCCTTGCGACCAGCAACAACTGTGCACGTGTGTGTATTGAGACGCTAAATATATGCAGATATATTTCAGTGAAGCTTCAAAAAGGGAGCAGTGGTTACCTCAACAACTAACGGATCCTTTTGCTTAACAATCACTCGCCCGGGAAATTTCGAAATTCTCTGCCGGTCGCAGCGGTAGACAACTCCGTTCGGGTTTTGGTAACCCTGTAGATGCATAGTAATTACATATTACTTATGAAAAAAACCTAATATATAATATACCTTGTAATACAAGTGTGACTTGTAGGAGAATAGTTCGCCCCCTCGTTTCGTGGTGGCGAAACGAGGGGCTGAAGAAAGGGGCGAAGGCGCATCAGCAGGCGGAGAAGGGGACTTGGAAGAAGGACGAGGAGATGAAGACGGCGAAAGGCGAAGTAGCGAAGCCATCGTTCTAAAGAACTGGGGATGTTTATGGCAAACAGTTCCAAATAAATAAAATGGAATGAAGAATGAGGAGAAAACAGAGCATGTGGATGCAAAACGAAAACGAATTGGCATCTTGTCAACTCGCGATTTAAATGTGACGGAGTCGAGAGGGAAAAAATGAGGGAAAAAGAGGAGGGAAAAAAATGCGGGAATTTAAGCTTTATTTTATTTGACCAAAAATCACATATTTGAAAAATCGTTTGACCAACAATCATCTGACCAACAATCATTGACCAATAATCATTTGACCAAAAATCAGGAAAAATTTGACCAACAATCATTTGACCAATAATCATTTGACCAAAAATCAGGACACCAGGCTCGTCTGCACGATGATGAGGTGCGAATTAGCGCCTTGCTTGAGGCACTGGGCATTGAGTGCCGTCCCCAGACGATTTACCGGATGGGACGGCCCAGTGATAAGCCTCGTCTGATCAAGGTCGTCTTGCCGACTCGTAGCCACCAGTGGCACTGCCTCAAGGCAGCCAAGACACTCAGGGATCACGAGCAGTGGAGGGGCGTGTATCTGCGTAAGAGTATGACGAAGGAGGAGCGCGTGCGATGGAGTGAGATGCGCAAGCAATTGTCTCTCCTCCGGAGCACGGAGCCCCAGCGCCAGTGGGTTATCTATCGGGATGACCTGTGGGTGAAGGCCGAGATTGCCGGCCGGCAGCGGAAGACTCTTCCGCCTGCCTCACTGACCGCACCCACTCCTCTCCCGATGGATACTGGTTCTGGTGGCTCGCCCACGATTCAAGCCGCTCCTCGAGGTCAGGGAAACGAGCAGACTTAGGCATCTCTCTTGCGTCTGTAACTCTCTTAAATGCTCGCTCGATTGTGAACAAGCTTAGCCAATTTCATGCATTTCTCTGTATCAATCAGCCAAAAATAGTTTGCGTTTGCGAATCCTGGTTAAACGACGGCATATCTGATTCTGAAATTGTCGCTAGTTTTCCGTATGCAATTTTCCGTCAAGATCGCGCAGCAAAAAGAGGAGGCGGCGTCTTTATTTTGATTTCGCATGACATCTTTGCTACTCCAGTAAAATTTTCATTTCGTTCTAATTGCGACGTAATTGCTGTAGATCTATTTCCTGCTACCCACGGCTCGCTAACACGAATTGTTTTAGTGTACCGCCTCCCATCTACTCATGCTGCTCAAAATACGGCACTCTTTGATTGCTTGCAATCTCTGTTATCTGTTCCCTATGTGTCTGTCCTCGTAGGCGATCTCAACTTGCATATTGACTGGTCAGCATCCCCTGCCCCTGTCCCTACTGCACAAGCGAAGCCATTGATCGACCTCTCGAATGATCTTGCGTATGTACAACATGTATTGTCCCCCACTCATGGCAACAAGATTCTTGATATAGTACTTGCCCCCGCTGATGCCGTTTATAACTGCGGAGTAGCTGCGCCGTTTGAAACCTCTGATCACTCCATGGTGTCTTTTTCCCTATCCTTGTGCCAGACTCCCTTTATTGTAAACCCATCCTACGACTATTTTAAAACCGACTATCAGGCCCTGTCTTCTGCACTTTCTGTTGTCGATTGGATTGATCTCTTTGATGATTTCTCATCTGTTGAAGATTTACATGGGCGCTTCATTCTTATTCTCTCCTCTCTCCTGCACGAGTACACCCCTTTATGCACTAGAAGAACGCCATATGATGCATATCCCGCCCACATCAAGGCTCTTCTAAAGCACAAATCCGCGCTATTCTCCAAATTAAACTCCAATCCTGTTCGCCTTGAATATAAACGTGTTTGTTCCAGAATTACTGCTGAAATTAATAAGTTTAATCGAAATCGCGAGAACTGCCTCTTAAAGTCTAGTAAACGGTTTTTTGCATACGTTGGTAGCCGACTTAAAGGTACTACATCTATTCCTATGATATCAGATGCTTTTGGCCAGCGCTGCATAAACGACCACTTTAAAGCTGATGCCCTCGCATACATCTTTTCCTCTGTCTTTACTTGTGATGATGGAAACAATCCTGAGTTCTCATGTTACCGTAACCTCTCTCATTCAATTTCTGACTTTACTATCTTTCCACAGGCTGTTTACAAGCAACTAAGGTGCCTTAAGAGATCTGTTTCAACAACATCGGAAAATATTCCCCAGATTGTCTATAGAGAATGTGCGGCCTCGCTTTCGGAACCTCTTAGCTATCTGTTTAATTTTTCTCTACTACTAGGCGAAGTCCCCATAGCCTGGAAGCAAGGTATTGTAATTCCAATAAATAAAGTCCCATCACCTAAATCTGTCTCTGATTTTCGCCCTATCACTCTTACTCCTGCCCCAATAAAAGTACTAGAGCGTCTCCTCCGCCCAAAACTAGTCTGGTGGAGCAACCTTAATGGCATAGTTCCCCCCGAACAGCATGGTTTTCGCGCGCGCCGCTCAGTGGAAACAAATCTTCTTTGCTGTACAAATGATTGGATAACAGCCGCTGATAAAGGTAAATGCACTGATGTCCTCTACTATGATTTCGCAAAGGCTTTCGACACCGTCTCACACTCAAAGCTTCTTGCTAAGCTCGCTCATATAGGCATCTCTGGTAATCTTTTTAAATGGTTTGCATCCTTTCTCTCTAATCGCTCTTTTAAAGTTCGCGTTAACAATTCCTTTTCTCATTCTGTCACCGCACTCAGTGGAGTGCCTCAAGGAAGTGTTTTGTCACCGCTGCTTTTCAGCTGGTTTCTTTCAGATATCCCTTCTCTTTTGTTATCTCTCCCACTTGTACGCATCTCTCTTTTTGCCGATGATCTAAAAGTTTACACAAGTTTCGATCCTAAATCCCCAACCGAAGCCCACACACAACTTTCGCAAGCATCAATCTTGATCTCCCAATAATGCAAAAACATGCAGTTGCATATCGCTGTTAAAAAGAGCAGCGTCCTCCATATAGGCAAATCAAATCCAAAACTTCCGTACCAACTCTCATCACAGTCAACTTTCTCAATATCAACTCACCCCGTAAGGGATCTAGGCGTATTGATTGATTCTGATTTATCCTTCACAGCTCATATAGAAGTCACATGTCGTAAAGCCTTACGTATTATCTATGCAATCTTTCGTTCGCTTAAGTCCAAGAACCCTGCTGTTTATATTAGATGTTATAAGGCATATGTTATTCCTATTTTAAATTTCTGCTCTATTGTCTGGTCTCCTCATAAGACTACTCTAATTCGCAAATTAGAAAATGTGCAGCACACATTTACTCGTCTGCTTTATGTTAGATGTAGTGAAATATCCTTTATTTCATTTGCGGATATCCCGCCATATAGTTCTCGTCTAGCTAGATATAATCTTCCGTATCTCCTTTCAACTCGTACATCACTAGATATTACATTCTTTTACAAGCTCTTGCACAAGATGATTGATCTACGAGTAAGCGAATTTCTTGTCTTTAAGCCTTGCAATGGAAGAGTATCTTGTTTTAATTTTGATGTTCGTAGATGGAGACTTTCAATTCGCAGGCATTCCTTTGCAATGACAGCACCACTCTGGTATATGTTGCTTCCACGAGAATTAGTTCAGATTAATGATATTCGAAAGTTTAAACAGATTCTAAATAGTACTTCTATTCTAGATATCCTGAAGATTAATTATGCCAATATTTAATATTATAAGAACGAATGCCTGCTTAAGTTTTATTTTTATTTTTAATTAAATACTTTCATATTCTACGGTGCAGCGCTACGATATTCTACAGTCCTCCTCTCCCACCTCCCCCTATCTTCGAAAGGCAGTCCGACTCGGTTGTTCACCAGGTACTTATTGCGCCTGCTCCAGCGCATGGGGGCCTAGCCCACCCCCGGGGACTCGTCCACCCCACTTCCAAATCCTGAGTTCAGCAGTTTCCGGTCTGCCCGTCCCCCTCTCACCACCTTCCTAATCCCCTATATAAACTGCACTGCTTCATATCTTACCAAATATTATTATGCAATATGTCGTCACATCATTTTTGATGTATGAATAAATAAATAAATTACAAGAAACAGTGATACATATAACCTTGGTTGACCGATCGGTAATGAAGTGGCTACTAGGCTAAATGAGGTAAATAGGCTATATTGGTTGGAGAGAGAGGAAGAAAATACGAGATGGCTCACTGGCAAATCACTTATCGATTGATGGAGGAGAGAAAAATGAGAGAGATGAGTGAGAGAGAAAGATGTATGTATGAAGAGGTGTGAATGAGAACTAAACGAAGGAAGAAAGACTAGGAGAGATAAGTATAGAAGGAAGGGAGGGAGAAAAGAAGGCTACAACCTTCTTTGGAAGGGAACGAAAAGAGGAGAGAGTGGCGGACACGAGACGCACCACGAAAGCGTCTGCTTGGTCGCCAAATCCCTTAAAGCACGGTTGAAAATCGTCAGAGGTGGCGGGATGGCAACACACAGAAGCGAGAACGATGCCAAGCAGTAATGAGGAAAGAGAAAGAGAGAGAGAAAATGAGAGAAAAGAAGCATGTTGGGAAACAAGCATATGATAAAGGATGATCAAATAGCATACATAACATATTACATCAAGTATGCACA
The DNA here is from genome assembly GCA_945643635.1 of Allodiplogaster sudhausi. Taxonomy (NCBI): domain Eukaryota; kingdom Metazoa; phylum Nematoda; class Chromadorea; order Rhabditida; family Diplogasteridae; genus Allodiplogaster; species Allodiplogaster sudhausi. The sequence goes on from CALZFC010000108.1 coordinate 431,797, forward strand.
CAACTGGCTTAACAGCCAGCACCGCATAAGAAGCATGGCCATAGGGCCAATAGCAATACAAGTTATAATAAGGAAGAGTAATAACTACTCTTCTAATGTCATGACAAATAAACACAAATAATAAAGGAAAACGGAGAATGAAGAGGCCCTGCCGGCCCGGACGAGAAAGGACGCTAACAATGACCTGGCAGGGAGGGAGAGGCCTAGTATGCACGTATGCGAGGGAGAGGTCAGCCGCAACGCGCGGAGCAGTATAGAGGGAAAATTAACAATGAGTGCGCACAGGCGATGCATGAATTTGCGGTCATTCGCAGTATTGCGAACACAGAGAGATATAAAAAGGAAGTCCATGAATGCTCCGCGATAAAGGAAAAAACATCGTAAAATTCATCCTCATCAAAACTAGACTTTGAAAAAAGAGGCAACTCATCGTAAGCCAGAAAAAAGATAAAAGAATAAAAGCCCAGTTTCTTCAAGCAGCGCTTTAAGCCCGAGTGGTGTAATAATGCTCAGGCTCGTGCTATGGATAAGACACAGTGCTAGACTTTCCTGGTAGAGACATCAAAAAGCAAGTTTAAACAATTATGAGCTGTACGCAGTGCCGAAGGTCCGGAGCAAGACTCCAGGCCGGGGGGGTTCAAAACTGAATAAATGACTTTTTCGGTCAAAAATCACCTTTCTTGTGGAAAGGTGCTGTTTTTGAAGCAAAAAATGCTTCATCCGGGGAGGGGGGGGGGGGTCAGCATAATTTTCGAGCAAGCCGGGGGTACAACACGGCGCATGCGCCGACCTTGCTCAACACTTGCCGTACACCCCAATCATGAGAGCAGCCGTCCCCTTTTGCGTCTCGAACTCCTTGTTCCTTCCTTCCTGCCAGGGATGCACCAGGGCATCTGAAGAACAAGATCTTGATAGAAGGCGGCGATTCGAGACATTCAAAGGCCTGAACGATATTCATGTTGTTGAAGATATTCATGTAGTTGCGTTATTTCGTTTTGAAACCATTCTAAAAAAAATTAATATGCAGAATGCTATAGTTCATCTTTTTTGAAGAATGGGAGGAGTAACTGACTGCAATGACCTGGGCCGCTTTGTCGCGTCCGACGGCGCAAGCAAAAAAGCGCGTGATCGACGGACGATCCTGGCCCACGCCGTCCACGAGCGCGTCCAGGATGGCGTCAATTGGGAGACCAAATGCATTCAGATCCAGCATCTCCATGCGATGGCGGACAGTGGGAATGAACGTGATTGCGACAGCGGGCTGCTCTCGGCACGCATCCTGGTGGATCACGAGACGAGTGACGCTCTGATTGGAGGCGAGCGCAGCGACGAAGACGGAGATGGCAGAGGGGGGCGCGGGAGCACGTGGTAGGAAGACATACAGTTCGGCGCATGGGAGATCGGCCGCCCAGTCGATGGAAGAGAGCGACTCGAAAGCGCTGCTATCCACAACCAGGCCGAGTGTATCGAAATGATACGCCGTGACCAAGGCGTCCATTGAGGGAGGAGGACCACTGCAAGGAGAAGTCATCAGACACGTGGAGAGAGGAGAAAGAGAGAGAGAGAGAGAGAGAGAGAGAGAGAGAGAGGAGAAAGAGAGAGAGAGAGAGAAATAGAGAGAGGAGAGCGAGGGGAAAAGGGAGAGAGAGAGGGAAAAGGGAGAGAGAGAGGGAAAGAGAGGGCGAGGAGAGTGAGAGAGAGAAGGGAGAGAAAAGAGGGAGAGGGAGAGAGAGAAACGACATACGGAGAGGGGGGGGGGAGAGGAAATGGCGAAAAAGAGAAATGCCCACCGATCGGAAGGAATCACATTACACTCGCTGTTGACGAGATGGACATCAGCATTGAGGAGATGCGCGCGCTGCATGCTTCGACTGCAAGGGGGAGATGGAAGGGAGAAAAGAGAGAGAGAGAGAGAGAGAGAGAGAGAGAGAGAGAGAGAAGAGAAAAAGACAGGAAAAGAGAAGATGCAATTGGTGAAGATTCTTATCTTCGAATGAAAACGTATCAAAGTATGCAAGAAAACATGAAAGATAATGAATCGATTATGAGAAAAGAATACGAAAGAGCAACTTCAAAGGCCTCTCAAATACAAATGCGCAACTGGGGCAGACAGACCGGAATTCGCGCTCGACATTCGTCCACCTGCGGCAGACTTGGCGTGCCTTGGACAGCGTGCCGGGTGGAAGCAAGGCGAAGATGGCAGCCAGCACATCGTCGGGCAGATCGTCCGCTCGTGTCGCAGCAAATTCTAGCTCGCGTTCCGCCTTAAGCTAATATTATTGAGAAACGAAATTATATATATATATATATATATATATATATATATATATAATTATTTGAATAAGGGGAAAAAGTAACTGTTGATTTGACGGACCCACCATGATTTTGGGCGTTCCCAAAGCCCTACCCCACCATGTTTTTGAGTAACACTTAGGCAGAAACAGTTAAGCCACCCTGGGTTCCGGGCCCAATACCTCCTTCCTCATCCTAATTCTCAGGGTCCTCGATAGTGGCTTTTATTCCCTGATTTGGATGGATGTTTTTTTTTCTATTCCTGCTCCAGTCCGAATTTTTTTCCCAAAAATGTTTTCTACCAAATTCACTCCAGTGTCGTAATTCTTAAGAGAGCCTCTCTGTAAGGATCAAGCAGCCCTCCATAGGGGCCTGCCCCGGGGTAAAAATTTTTGATTTGGCTATTCAAAATTTAATCAGGGGTACCTATGCCCACTATGAAGAAAATTAGAAGGTCAATTTTGTTATAAAATTTTTTTCCTTGATTGGGCATGCAAAAGTAGGGGAAAAGTTTAAGTGCACATAAGTGGCCAAAATATTCGAACATAAAAAAGTAGATCAAACAATCTATACATCATAACGTGATGTATGGGATAGTTGTTCGCCTTCGCGAAACCTATCGAATGGCATATAACATGTGGCGATAAGTTCAATCCACGAGCAATAACAGCCGCGAAAACGTCCCCCAAAATATTGACTTTTCAACGGACTCCAGGGCATTTTTTCGGTATTCTTACTAATAGAGAGGACATTATTTATCAGTCACTATTTGCTATTCGGCTGGAGTACCGAAAAAGAGCCCTGGAGTCCGTTGAAAAGTCAATATTTTAGGGGGACATTTTCGCGGCTGTTATTGCTCGCGGATTGAACTTATCGCCACATGTTATATGCCATTCGATAGGTTTCGCGAAGGCGAACAAGTATCCCATACATCACGTTATGATGTATGGATTGTTTGATCTACTTTTTTATGTTCGAATATTTTGGCCACTTATTTGGCCTTGCTGCCAATTTACACTTTTTGGCGGATATATTTATTTCGATAGAGCGCAAAAATAGCAATCGGTTGATAGGTCAACCTTTAAGATTGGTTTTAGCATTTTCCAGAAATGAATTTTTTTATGTCATTTTCGCCAATTGGTTATGCACGTCGAATGTCATGGGTCGTGGGTTCCAATCCGCGCGCGTGCAAACCCTTTTGCGGGCTTTTACCACGGGAAATCTGCAAAACAAACATCGATTCTGACCTTAGTGTGCTTCGTGGAGCAGAATGATGCATTGGATGAGTACGAAACATTAAGATTGCACGAAAAGTTGGAAAATGCGGATCTGTCAGTTTTGACGCGACCGCCATAGGAAAGTCGATACTGTCATTGGTGGGGACGCCCTATCCAGATGTAATGGATGTATGATGTAGAGAATTTTGTCGCGTACTGAACAGTATTATCCGCATTCTGTTCTCGCTGAAAACATTGAAAATACAGCGCTTTGAATAGTTTTAGGTCATTTTCTGACAATTGCAGAAAAATCGAAAAATGCGTTATTTTCATGGGAATTGATATTTTTATGAAATTTTTGTTGTGAGAATGAATCGAATGATTCATTTTATGTTACAACAAGAATTTAACTTCTTTTTCACGCATTCCTTGAATCCCACATCTCCGAGGTACGCCTATTCGAGCCTATGTTTTCCCCCCTTGGGGACCTCTACACCCAATTAAAAGAATATATGTTATACAGTTTTTAATGCTCTACATTTTGAGATATAACACCCACACACAAATGAGTATAAGGTATTTAACCGTCAAATTCAAATATTAAAAGTAATTTTTCGATGTGAAAATGAAATAGTTGACTGAAACATCTGGGCAGTTTTTGTTTAGAATCCAACGATGATGCCAATAAAAAAAAGAAAATTGAGAAATATTGAGTTTGAAGCGAGATACGTCTATTCATAAAATATACATACTTTCAACTGTTCACACAAAAAAAATTTTTTGAAAAATTTTTTTAACCATTTAATCTTGCTAATGGGGCCCTGTGCCATGCCTGACTATGTTTTCATACTCGAAATCCAAAATCTGGATCTGGGGCAGGCCCTACTGGAGGCATACAGAGAGGCTCTCTTAAAGCAGTTTGGAGCGAAATCACTTTTGACGAAAAGTGGTCACAGCATGGTGTTTCAAAACCCATTTTGATAAAATAATAGTACGCGGTTGGTGCACTTCCATAGAGAATGTATGTCAGCTGCAGAAATCAGATTTACAGCCCGATGTAGAACTATTAGAGGTAGGGCGAAAGTAACGCCTGAGCAAAAACGATGAGCACCGTACTTTTCGGCTGCGTGCCAAAAATTTCTCTCTCTCTCTCTCTCTATCTATTCTCTCGCTGGAGTTTTGCATGGGCCCATTCTGCATAGAACCCATTTTTAAAAAAATACTACCTTATTAAAGGAAATAAAATAGATATAAAGTGAACCTTTTGTCTAATATATTTTTTTATGATTATTTGAGTAGATTTGCTCTATTTACCTTATAAAAGGAAATAAAATAGATATAAAGTGAACCTTACTATCTAATGTTTTTTTAAGTAATTGTTTGAACAAATTTTTTAAATAAAAATAGTATCTTATAAAAGGACATAAAATAGATATAAAGTGAGAACCTCCAGAGAGGCCCTCTCGGCCTCGAGATCTGCTCGTGCACGGGGAGTAGTCGCTGCAGGAACAGTGTCTCGCCTTCGCGGCGTCATTTCATCCTCCTTGTCTTCCTCGTTGTCTTCCAGAGTAATCACCTGAACATTTTATAGTATAATATTTGCTTTCCTTTTCTGCAAAACGACTTTTAATTAACTTTAATAGATCCCTTTAAAAAAAAAACAGATAAAATATTCGTACTCATTGCGAGATATGCTATCGAAGGTTATATAGAAAGTATATATTTTGGCAACTCAACATTTAATATTATAGTATTTTTTTTCCCATTTTACATTTATCTTTTCAAAACAACTTAATTTCCATTCATTGATTACTTTGCACAGTAAATATCCCAAATACCATTTGTAATAGCCCAGTGCTGAACAAACTCCGGTACATCAGTCCAGGCCGGGGGGGGGGGGAGGGGTACAGCGCCAAAATATGGTCAAAAGTAGCATTTATTAAAGGAAAGAATTTTTTGTAAAAAAAAAGAAGCTATTCTCTTAGCAGATCGGGGGGGGGGGGGGTTAGTTAGCTATTTTCTGGGGGGGGGGGGGGTCAACATGGCGCATGCACAACCTTGCTCATCACCATAATAATCGCAAGAAATGCTATCAAATGGTTTATAGAAAAAATGTACGCAAACCCTGAACCCTTCTCCGGCAATTATAAGCGATAATTACGTCATAATTCATCTTCTTCTGGGAATCCGGTTCATTTCTTGACAAGCCGATATATTACTTAAAACTTGTGCTCAAAACTTGGGTTCCAGAAAAGACGCTTTCATTCTGGAGTCGAGTCCTTTTTTTTTGTTTCTTCCATCCTATTACGGAGAATGCCTAATGATTCCATGCAATGTCATGGACAAGTAGCCATAATGAATGAAAAAAAATATGCATAAACTTTTTGCTTAAAAAATAAAAACGCTCGTACAAACCTCCTGCTCCTTCTTCTTAGTATCCTTGTCGCATTCATCTTTTTCTTTTCCATCTCGTTGCTCGCTTTGTCCCTCTTGTTCTTCCTCCTCTACGCGGCGCTTCTCTACACCATCATCATCATCTCGTTCGCAGGCAACTAAACAGCAACAAATCTTTTTTTCATTCCGCAAAACCGTATTCTACCAGCTCCGACAATTTACAAGGAAAACCACAGATTTTCCTTCATTTCCTTACTTTTCAAGTTGCTTGAGCGAAGGGGAATATCATGCTATGCTATGATATTTTAATGATATTAACATATATCTAAAAGGCAAAAAGAGGAATAAAATGAAATGAAAACAAGCAAGAGAAAGAAAAAAAGAGAGAAATACCTGAACGTCCCGTAGTCTCTGCCGCCTGTTTCTCGTTGAGGGGCGCAGCATTTTCGTTGCTCGCCCCGCACTTCTTGTTGCCGCTGCTGAAGGAGATGCAAATCATGCATTCATAATACTATAAAGATAATATAAATATAACCACAAATCCGACGAAAACATGCAGAGAACTAATATGCGCGCGCATATAAAAGTATGTTTTGAATTTCAAATATTTTTCAATGAGGGAACAACAAATAACAACCTTTTAATTTCCTTCTTTCGTCTCTTCTCCTTCACTTCGTCCTCCTCCTTTCTTCGCTCCTCTCTCTTCTCTCTGAAAAAGGGGTTTAAATAAACTATTTATTTATAAATATAGTTGAAAAAACGCACACTGCCAAATAACATTGTTAATGTACTGTAATAGTCAAAATATTTAAAAGAAAAAAATTGGAATACTGAATAAAAGCTCCGTGACCTAAGAGTTCGCTCCTTCTCCGCTCGTTCTCGCTGGCGTTCCGCCTTAAGCAAAATATTATCGAAACAAATAAATAAATAAAAAATCCCATCAAATCACAGCATCACCCGGTTCTTCCTCCTCTTTAACCAAGATGTATTTTGTTACTTTTTGCATCGTTATTAATATTGTTATGTTAATAATAAAAGATATTTTTTTTTTTGTTAAACCTCGTCCTCCCGTCGCTTCTGCGCTCTTTTTTCACACTCCTCTTGCTTCGTTCTCAGCCGCTCCTCTTCCTTCTTGCGCTTTTCTTCATCTTCGAGCCGCCTCTTTTCGAGTCTTAAAAAATATAACGAATTAACCATAAGCATTTTTTTTTGCAATCATGTATAAAATATACTCAATTGAAACAGCTCAACTTCCAGTATAAAAGAATAGAAAAAAAAACAACTTCAACAAATTTTACAATAAATTTGCTTGTTTGCTTTATAAAATAGACTTCAAGAACCGACAAAAAAGAATGAATTAAAAGTAAGCTCTCAGACTCCTTCTTCTTTTCTTTCTCTTCTTTTATGCGCTTATTCCCTAGCCTACAAACAAAAGTGGACAAATATCGAAAGTAATGTGTCGGTTTTACTTATCAATCTTGATTAACAATATAATTATGGCTGAAAACTGAAAATTACTCCATACATATATAAGATAATAAATAAAATATTCCTGAATGATTTCCTTTTTTCTAGAATAGTGTCCAGCACCAAAGAAATAGAAATAAGCAACCTCTCCATTTCCTTCTTCTTCTTTTCTTCCTCCTCCTTCCTCTTCTTCTTCTTTCTCTCTTCCTCTTCCTTTCGTCTCTTCTACTTCTTTTCCTCCTCTTCCCTTCTTCGCTTCTCTCTCCGTGCCTCTTCCTCTCGCTCGCGTTTCTCTCTCTTCTCTCTGAAGAGAAAAGTTATTTAGATAAATAATCGTAATCGTCAAAAAATATAAAAGAAAAAGTATTGTGAAGAAGAACTTGCTGACTTTAGAATTCGAATTCGCTCCTTCTCCGATCGCTTTGCAGCGACTTCACGCTCGCGTTCCGCCTTAATTTGATATTACATATGTCTTAATTACCATTCTCTTTTGTCAAGTATTTTGTTTAATTGTTTGAATAAATTTTGTAAAAAGTACCTCCTGAAAGGACATAAACATAGATCTGAACTGAGAACGTCCTGTCATGCAATTTCATAGACAAGTAGCCATAATGAATAATCTCATAAAAATAGGCATAAACTTTTTGCTTAAAAAATAAAAAAAACGCTCGTACAAACCTCCTGCTCCTTCTTCCTCGTATCCTTCTTGCTTACATCTTTTTCTTTTCCATCTCGTTGCTCGCCTTGTCCCTCCTGTTCTTCCTCCTCTTCGCTGTGCTTCTCTACACCATCATCACCTCGTTCGCAGGCAACTAAACAAAAACAATTCCTTTTATCATCCCGCAAAACCGTATTCCGCCAGCTCCGACAATTCACAAACAAGGAAAACCACAGATTTTCCTTCATTTCCTTACTTTTCAAGGTACGTTAGCGAGAAGGAATATCGTGATATGTTATGACATTTTAATGATATTAATATTTATCTAAACGACAAACAAAGAAGGATAAAATGAAATGGAAACAAGCGAGAGAAAGCAACAAAAAAAACGAGAAATACCTGAACGTCCCGTAGGTGTTTCTCGTTGAGGGACGCAGCGTTCTCCTCAATCGAATTCGCCGACGACATGGTACGGCCACTACAAGAAAACAAAAAAGAGTAAAAGTTGTTTCGACGTTCATTTCAGTGATATCCTCCGCTGAACACACACAAAATGATATAACAATGAATAAATGATCAGTTTTGACAGTTATAAACAAGTATGAGCTAGGCGACGACAGCTCTGAAACCATTAGAATGCATTAGAAGTACTCCTACACCAATAGTAAAATAAAATCACAATAAAACGCGCGATATTTCTTTCATCGAAAAGAAATGGTGCTGCAAGGCATTTTCGCGCGCAGACTAAAAACGAACGATTGAGATACGGTAGTTTGCTCGATCACAGTGAGCATCTTGTGTCAAAAGTTAGGAAATAAGTTCTCGATCGCGTTTCCAATTCTTTCTGATGAATTAATGAATAAATTTATATATATATATATATTTTTTATTCTTTAAATAAATGATATTCAAACGGTTCTTTCATTATGTAGTGCTACGCGTGCTTTCTCTCTCTCTCATACTAACCATCACTCTTACTCTTGCACGGCGTGTTAGCGCAATGCAAATATGATACTTAGTAAAAGGCTACAGTATGAAAGAATTCGTGTCAGGAGATCTCAAAATTCAAAATTTTCGCATATGATGACATAGCGTCTCTTTATTTGGTGTTACCGTATACCTCCCCGGTCTTAAGTTCATGGAATGTAGATGACGCTACACTAAAATGTTACTAAGTATCGCCTTAACACGCCGTGCTTGCACTCTCTCGCTCTGTTCCTGTTTCTTTCTCTCACATTCTCCCATCCCTCTCTCTCCTCTCTCTCTCCTTCTCTCTCTCTCTCTCTCTCTCTCTCTCTCTCTCTACGCTCTCATCATCAGAGAGTATAGCTGTGTGGTTGGGAGCAGGGATGTAGAACAAAAAACTCCCAGACCAAAAAATTTTTTGGCCCAAAAAAACCAAAAAAACCGGTTTTTTTGAGTACAAAAAACAAAAAGAAGAAATTTTTTGTACAAAAAACAAAAAATAACAAAAAAACCAAAAAAAATTGCACTAATCGTAATTTTAGAAGAGAGACTTGGCTAAATTCTTGATCTACAACAGCAATAACACAATAAAAGTCGCAAAAAAAATTTGGAAATGATAATTAGACTAAAAAGTGATATCACGAATTGAGAAATTAGAAAACCCTAATCTTAAAATTTTGCTGGAGGAAGAGACATCGGAAAGATTTCGTTTAAAAACTTTTTTTGTTTTTTTGGGCCGACTCCAAACAAAAAAAAAAAAACAAAAAAGTTTTTTGTGAAAACCCCAAAAAAACCCAAAAAACCAAAAAAACAAAAAACAAAAAACTGCAACCCTGGTTGGGAGGTAGTCTAGAAACCCAACGGGCATACATACCTGCGTGGTGTTATGCGACGGAAGCCCAGTCTGCTTATCAGTGATCTCTCCAGTGCTGAACAAGGTCGGTACATGCGCCGTTTTAGACCCCCCCCCTGCCCAAAAACTTGCTGGACCCCCCCCCCCTTCCCCCCGGCCTGCTCATAGAAAAGCTATTTTTCCTGTAAAAAGGCATTTTCTCCCAATAAATGTGATCTTTGACAGAAAAAAAATGTTTTTTTTTGGCTTTGTACCCCTCCGGCATGGAGTCATGAACCGCAACTTGTTCAGCACTGGGTCTCTCTCTCTCTCTCTCTTCCTATCTCTGTCCAAAAAAAAGAATGCTACAGTAGTCCTCAGACATATGCATTCCCAGAGGTTCTTGCAATCCTAGAGATATAACCCTCAATGCACTAATTTTGACACCCATCCAGTCCCGCGCTGGCATGTGAACTGGTGAAAACCCGGTCCTAGGGGGATGCCAATGCCGAGGTGAGATGACCCAATGCTTCGTGTGCTCATTTTTTCATACGCAAAACAACTTCAAATATATTAATCCACTTCATTAGTTGATACATTTCGATAAGCGAAAAATTAGCTAACATTCTGCATACCAAAATGTGGTTCGAATCAAAAAGGATATTTCATAATTCGGCGGAGAGGAGATGAGGGCGGCGGTGCGGTCGCGCCGCAGTCGCCCCGCCCTCTATGCCTGTCAGCATAGAGGGGCGGAATTGGAGTGGTGGGAGTGCTCCTCCCCTTCATGGTCGTGTCCGTCCGCCAGGCGAAGCAGTCCAATGAGCCCAAAGCCCAGCAACATCAATAGCAACTTGAGCAGATTCGGATGCTCGTTGTCCCTCTCGTGAAGCAGCACCTGAATATGCCTCCTCATCAGATTGAGAAACGAAATCGTATCGTCTATCTATGTACACACACAAAAATTTCTTTGAAACAATCATTGTTTTGGCGTAAAACTGAGACAATATTGTTTGGCATATCACACAATTTTTTTTTCATTGTTTGATATATCAGACAATATTGTTTCAGTTTTGCGCCAAAACAACGATTGTTTCAAACAATTTTTTGTGTGTGTATATTATTATTAGAGATATTTAAAACAATAAGAAAGAATATTAGGACAGCCTCTAAATAAGACTTGAGCGCCTGTTCTATTGGGAGCTGACCTTGGGAACTTTTTTTGTTTCTCAACATTGGCACACCTATACAATTCGAAGTCCTTTACAAAATACCCCAAGGCCAGGTCGTGTGCTCAAACGTTGCAGACATACAGTCTTAAAATGAAACCTCGAAGAAAGTGACGTATAGGAAGGTGCCGACAGAGAGACCTTGTAAGACTGTGACCACGCATTCTCTGACCAGAGTGTTCATCGCACTCCCTTGCACCACCATTCCAATCAACGCGCCCAGTGGAGAAGTCAGCGACAAGATTATCATCTCAACACCTCTACTTTTAAAGGAGCCGCCGTTCGCTGTATAATTAGAATGCATAGTTTTACAAAATTTGATTTGTGTAAAATGTAATTACAGAAAGTTTAAGTCATTATTTTCTGAAACAAGATTAAAAGCACCTAAAATATTAAGTACTGGGTGAAGATGTGGGGAAGCAAGGGACTGACCGAGAGGACAACCCAGTGAAGGGCGTGGGCATGAGTGCGCGCCAGCTGAAGACCCATGGAGAAGGCGACGATAAGTTTGTGCACCAGGAGAGAGAAGAACAATGCGACGATGTCGCCTATTCCAGTCTACAAATAGTACACATTCATCCATTCACCCCCAAATGGTAACGTCCATTACGATTCTACCATGTGGGTGAATGCTGGGTGAATTGGTGAATGGCTTAATGTTACTATTTGCCCAACGAAACAAGGAGAAAGACTCTCTTTCTTTTCGAAATACAAACACAAAATTGTTGATGTAAGACAGTGTCAATTAAAAGATTTGGCTTTTTTTCTTCCATTTTCGGACAAGCGATTATTTTGGCCGTGATTTAGAAGATGCTACTATTGAAAAATAAAGAGTTTTATATGCTGTAACTATGATATGCAACCTGAACACCGAAGGCCATGCCCTCAATGAGAGCATGGAAAGAGATGGCGACGACGAAAGTGATAGAGCGAACGCGGTGCGAATGAGCGTGAGGGAAAGACTTCATGAGGATCGGCGGGTCTTCATCCACTTAATCACTCACTCTTCCCTCTTACATTCTGTTATACCTATTTACTTTCCAGATCTTTGTTCTGCCGTATGGTATTATATTAGAGTTCAATTTTTATTACTATTTATTAATTGTATACCAAGTGTATTACTTGCGACACCGTGACCGATTCAATTACCAATGCAGCCACGACGAACCCTTTTCACAATTGGTCTCGCATCGCTCGGGCTCTGCCAGAATGAGCGCAGTGTAGACTCTGTGAAAAAAAAAATTTTTTTTTTCTTTAATTCGCGCAAATTTCTATTTTTCTCCATTAATTACATTCCATTTCATGAATATGTGAGTAAATAAAGGAATGAAGCCAACGAGTTGAGAAACTCATAATAGTGCAATGCGATGATACTTTGAGTGGGCAATGTGATACTTTGGGTGCGTATACTCGAACGCCTGAAGGGCGAGAGAACGGGGCTGACTCTGGCGAGGATGACAATGATTTGCAGTCGACTTTGGCAGAATGCCGGCTTAGGCGAACAGTGAGTGGACAGTGCTGCTTCACGCAGTCCCCCTCTGCCCCACAATCACTCTCATTCCCAGGCAACATCGCCTCCGTCGCACGCTCTCCTGAACAATCTAGAAAGAGAGCCATAAAAAAGTGGTATAACATTTATTTGAATGCGTGTTGTCACATCTAAAGTTGATTTATGAATAAACAATTAAAGAAATAAAAGGAAGGCAGATAATTGGCCTGCTGCTGCTGCTGCTTCACGGCGGCTTGTAGTTGTGACAGCAGAACAGCATCCGACCGAGGAAAGGGCCCTCGACTGCTCTTCCGACTTGCCTCGCTCCTCACATGGAGGCGCTTCTCTGCAGGCACTCTCTGCTGTCTCCCATTCTCTCTCTCTCCATTCTCTTTCTCTCTCTCTTTCTCTCTCTCTTCTCTCACTCTCTCTCCCTTCTATCTCTTACTCTCCATTTTCTCAATCTCTCTCTCCCATCTCTCTCTCTCTCTTATCTCACTAACTGATTATCATCGATAAGACAAGTGTGCTCGTGAGGATGGCCGTGGGAGTGTCCATGAGAAATACTCGGGATCGCCATTATCACCACCTACAAACATTAGCATGAAAACTGCAAAGGGAGTCAAAACACACAAAAAAAATTAGGGAGGATTTTCTGAGTTTGAATGCCTATAATATAGGAAATGCATATACATACATAGTGCGGGCACGCAAAACTATCTTTGCTGTGTGTACCATGAACTAACTAACCTCTTCAACGAAGAAAAGTAGAAAGAAGCCAACGCAAGATAGAAGCTCCGCGATTGGGTACGATATATCGAGCTTAAATATTCGTCGTACAGAGAGCTCAAAGATCACTGTGTTGAATTTGATGTGATGTTTCAAAAAAAAAACTAGCGAAGAGAATGCATGTACGCAATATTCCCGATTAAGTTTCTGGACGCTTTCAGAGAGTTCAGGGAAGAGATGAAGAAAACAGGTCGCGAGGAAGACACCACCGGAGAAGCAAGTCAGTAAGCACAACACCAGGGAGGCATTCCTCAATTATAGTATGCTCCGTGACTTACATTAAATACATTCCATAAGTGCCTGAATCATTCTCACCGCGTGTGCAAGAAAAATAAGTGCATGATTGTTTGTTTATCTACATCTTTAAATGATAGTATGAACTACTCACCTTCCATTTATTGACAATGTTTTCTTGCGACCAACATTACTATTTTCTATGACTATATTATTATATGATTTTATTGAAATATTATGATATTGCTATATGACTTCAACATTGTTGGAATCGCTGAAAAGAAAAAAAAATCTCTAATCATCGAAAATAGGTGTTTCAAATACTCTGAATCTTCTAACACGCGCACTTGTGCTGTTTGCTGGAAGAAGATGAAGCTCTCGCCGCACTTTGTCGAAGTCTCTTCAAGGCCTGAAAAGAAGAAAGATGATATCGCTAATATTTTAATCTTTTCCTCCTTCGATCATTGCATTGCATCTTTCCTTCAAAACTTTATAGTTGAATATTGCAATTCTTTCGATGTTCATCTCAAATCTTAATGATGTTTTGAATAAAATAAATAAATAGAATCCAAAGTGATTCTCATCGAAATAGTGACCAACTCTGAGGGGCAGCAGCCCGGCGACGAGCACAGCGCCGATCATGACGAGTAGAAGCAGAAGCTTCAGCGGAACAGGCTCCATACTTCTTCTTCTTCTTCTTCTTCTTCCTGCCGGAAGTGTCTCTACAGGAAGTATTATATAAATGGTAATACTTTAATTGCGCACATTGTAGTAAGGCGCGTGGTAATGAAATTTAGCATTTGAAAGAAATAGTAAGACGAAGTCAAAGGGAGCTGATGCTGTCGTTGACAAAGGAGTCTACCTCTCTAGGATTTCTACACGCCCAATACGATGAGGACGCTGTCCACACAATTTGCTCGCGCGAAGATTTTCGAAGCGGGCTCGGATTGAGCCAAAATATTGCAATTCACAAAACCACGCAGAATTGAAGGAACAATTTTATATAAGTTCTGTTTTCGTTGTTCGATGTATCACTCGTATCAACGAGTATTGAAGAAAAGAGTTGGTGTCAACTATCATTTCTCTCGGAACTGGCCAGTATATGAACGGGTTCTTCGTCAACTTCTCGGTCATTCTATACGCGCTATCGTGTTCTTTTTCTTCTTCTTGCAATTCGTGAGATGGAAACTGGATTCTCAAGTGCATGCCAGGTGCATGTGCTTTTTCCTCCTCTTATTTTCCTTTGTCACGCTCATTGTAGATGTTCAATCGCGATCATTTGGACGAGCATTCGAAGTAATTGGTTGGTGATCTGGGGAAAACTCCTATCATTACTGTCTGCTTTGCTCGACCTTCCAAATCATCGGGGTCCGTCTTCGAGCCATTTGTTTAAATTTTTTTTTTAAATATTTATTACGGTGTAGTTAAGGTAAGGTCGCGTGTTGAAAATATAACGATAACCGTTAAAACTCTGGAAAGCGTATATATATATATATAATATTTAACAGGTAGCTTTCCCTCTCCTTAACAGCAAATGAATTTATTGAAAATGCACTCTGTTTTAGCTAATGGTTAGGCTATGTTTCGCTGTCTGACGATAACGCTGTCTAACGAAAAGGCTTATAAAACGTTATCTGCCGTCATTTTATAATGTCTGAATTAAAATTAACTTATCTGAAGTGCATCGAGTTTTGAGTCAAACATGGCGCACTTTAATTACTGAAGGTAAGAATCTTTTAAATAAATTGTGGAAATGAAAAACAAGGGATAAAGGAATACACCGATACAGGGCCGAACCTTCGACACTATTAGCCGCATATAGGCGAGCTATACCTATTGCACAATGTTTACCATGCCATAGAGTCCCAACCTGAAAATGCTGCCGTCCTCCCTGCAGATAGATGGGGATGGGTGAAACGATGAAGGTGCCGGGGCAAATTGCCGAGTCGGAGAGGTCCGCCGCAAGTTCTCCCCCCCCCCCCCTTAAAAATGCGACACTTTACTCCGCGGCAGATGAAAAAAATAAACAAAAACATATATGTTTTCGTCTTGATGTCACATGGGAAAGAACATTCCTTTGTATGCGCGCTCGTCTTATTGTTATTTGCTTATTCATCAGGAAATAGTTTTCATTGCAACATTTTAAGGGTCCTTCTGAATCAGTCAATTTCTATAACTTATAAATTCACATTTATATTCTCTCAAGCAATATTCAATACTTTCTTTAATCAAAATAATTTGCTTTCATCCAGTGATTTATATCGCAAGTTATTAGGCTCAGCTAATTGCGTTGTTTTTGAAGGAATATTTACGCTCATTGTCATCACCAATAAAATATTGCAAGGAAATATCTTCCGCTCCCCACTTAGTCATCCAATATGTTGGTGAAGATTCTCGAAATATTCTCCTTTTCCTCATTTGACTGTTATGACTCACTTCTTACTTCTCTCTCTCTCTCTCACTCTCTCTCTCTCGTATCCCCATTTCTATAGCTCCCTCGCCTCACTTTTCTCGATATTAAACGAACCACCTCTATTAAAATTTAAGTGTTGTTCAATGTGTTTGTAAATTACGTGGATTTTTGGGAGAAAAATGATTGTTTTTCTTACCGAATCAATGCGACTAGCCTTACCACTTGATCTCGTAGATATTTTGTGATATATTCTAGATTGAATATCGAACAATAAACTTAGGAAGACTTTCAGATGAACGAATAAATAAGCCAAAATATCTATGTTAGTCATGACATGAAATGGGATAGAACATTCCTTTCTGGCATCGTCTTACTCATCAAGAAATTGGCATAAAACGTTTAAGGGTCTGTTGAATCAGCAAATTTCTATCTCCTTTAAGTTCACCTTTCTAGAGACCGTACTTTTTAACAATATGTCTGAGACATCGTGTTCGGAATTTTTCCCGTACGGTCTCCTTTAAGGTCATTATGCTCGTGTACGTGCTTCTCGCTCTCGCGTGCGGCTGCTCGCTCGTCGCCGAGGCCAAGATGCAGAAGATTACCGCAACTGGCATCACTGTCTGCAACAAGCGCCGATTCGACAACGCTCTCGTCGAACTCTGGGAGAGCGACACCTGTATGAATATTTGACTCTTTTTTTTAAACAACCTGAAATTGGAAAATTCCAATCGAATATTGCAATAGCATAGTTTAAATCGTAACTTTATCAGATATCGTTCTCATTCATGATTAATCAAAGAAATAGCTTCTTTACCAACACAGTTGACCCGGATGACCTACTCGCTACCACCTACGCCAACGAGTACGGCGAATTTAGTATTTCTGGACAACAAGACGAGGTTATTTGCAGACGTACCTCGAACTGATGAAGAATTATTTTTCACAACAAATTTGGGCACTTTTGCGTCATTCAATATAATTTATATGATTTATTGCCTTCAAATCGTGTACTTTAGTTTTCTTCAATCAGCCCGTACATTCGAATTTCCCATGAGTGCAACCTTCCAGAGGTATGTGTATACTATATCTTACTTTGTTGCTTTCCATTCCTTCGAGAAGGAGAAATAGTGTTGATCTGAATCACCAGAAGAAATCTACAATGTAAAACTAGAGGTTTCTGACGATTACTTTATCAATCAATCAATCAATCAATCAATCAATCAATTTATACGGTGTAACATGAATACAAAATATGTAACACACGTGGCAAAATTATTACGAGAAGTGGAAATAATGGCAAAAAAAAAATTTAGTTAGCAAATTCGTTCCAAATATTCTAACTTGATACTTTCTTGCAATTAGGGCAAAGAGAACTGCACGCGAGTGATCGACCTGGAGGTGCCCAAGGACGAGATCAAGAACGGCGTCTACAATCTCACGTGCGTCACACTCGATCTCAAGTACGGGGACGAGAAGCTCGAGTGCGGCAAGCATGGAGATTTCATGGACTTTACCACGGAGAGTTGGTGGGCCCTATAGAGTGCGTGCCCATTTCAATTTCGGAAATGTCGAATCCGTCACCGAATGTAACGGCTATTCTTATTTTCTGCACATAATTAGAGTACGGTATTACTCACGGAAAATTTTTTTAGTACACTTTTAAGCAACGAACTGTGCGATTCCTTAAGGGTTTTCCGTTCGAGAGTTCCGAATATTCATGTTTTAGCCTAACATGGCCGTGTTGACCTCCCGAACTAGTATTTTTTTTTGCGGCGCACGATTCAGTACAAAGAGGGTGGGCGCTAATACACTGCCTGATACCCCATGCTTTACGAATTGACGATATTCATAACGAAATAGCCTTAACGAAATAATGAAGACATGAAAAATTGATGGCTACGAAGCTACATAGTCCATCGTCTTTTACATAACATAGCTGGGGGAAATGCCGATAATTGATGGCTACGAAGCTACATAGTCCATCGTCTTTTACATAACATAGCTGGGGGAAATGATTTGGTGTAAACATGTACATACATACATATGTACATATGTACATATGTGGGACCGTTTCAAAACAGCAACGACGTTTGCGCAAAGATCCCATAACTTTGTTCAGGGTGATCGTACCGGTTCAACAAATATTCCGCGTGATTGCTCTCATTGAGATGAATTGAACCATACAGCAGGCAAAAAAGTTGAAAATTTGAAATTTTTATGCTTCAGTCACAAAAGTGCTATCGTTGGATAGATCTTGTAAAGAGAAATTGATTGGTGCTAATTTGATCCGTCTGCGATAACAATGAAGAAAGTTACGACACTTTTAGCGCAAATGTCGTTGCTGTTTTGACACGGTCCCACATATGTATGTATGTACCTGTTTACACCAAATCATTTCCCACAGCTATGTTTTTCTTGCTTCCCTCCCGGTGTCCCTCTGTGGAATATATCTTCCTTGTCCAGCAATAAAAGACATTCATTGCACCGGAGAACGTTTTTTTATTTTCAGGACCAATTTGCAAAAATAGCGCTAGTTGCACTGGATGAAAACAACGTAAGTTGGAGCAGACCCCGCGTTCTTTTTCTAATACTCGATGAATATGATTATAGCGTACCATAATGTTCGTAGCTGTACTGGGCGCCATTGGCACCGTTGGCGGACCTGTTCTCGGCGCCTCCTGAGTGCTGATGATTGCCGCATCTTGGATGCGTCATCCGGCGAATGCGGCAGACTACACGGAAGGAAGTGTCCGCATCATAGGAACTACTGAGAACGAGAGAGTCGAGACAGAGAATGACTGGCAGAGAAAGCGAGAGAGATAGCAGAGAGAGAGAGAGAGGCAATGGTGCGCTGAAGGGCTTTAACGAGTACTTTTTTTAATTTTTAATTAAATGTTCCATGTGTCATTTTATATCTGAATAAAAGTAAATTATCTGAAGTGACTCTAGTTTTGAGTCAAACATGGCCTACTTTAATTACGGAAGGCAACAACCTTATAAATAAATTGTAGGAAATGAAAACGAGCGCAAAAATCCTGCGACACTAATATTCTTATTGGACAACGCTTACAATGCCATAGAGTCTCAACCAGAAAAAGCTGCCGTCCTCCCAGTAGATGGTGATGGGTGAAAGGATGAAGGTGCCGGTGCAAGCTGCCGGGTCCTAGAGGTCCGCCGCAAGTTCTCCCCCCCCCCCCTTAAAAATGAGACACTTTACTACAGAGGCAGTTAAAAAAAAACTATGACATATAACATCTTCCGCTCCCTACTTACATTAGTCATCCGATATGTTGGTGAAGATTCTCGAAATTTTGTTCTATGCCTCATTTGACTGTAATGACTTATTAGTTACGTCTCTCTTTCTCTCGATAGTCTCCTCAATTCTATAGCTCTCTCGCCTCACTTTTCTCGATATTAAAACGAACCACCTCCATTTGTCCCATATATAAGGGCGCTCTCCAGCTCAGTATGCAGTGTAGTTGTCAACCCATCCCCAAGTTGGCTGGACTTGGAAGTAATAACGGATCAGACGAGGTACATATATGGACAATAAGCATCACTAGCACTAACACACATCTGATGTTCCCCTGCCGCCGTAGTAAACTGTCGTTTTCTCGGGTGAAAACTCGGGGGAATGCACCTGAACGTAGGGAGTTTCAGCCGACCTTTCGTTTGAACTCTCGGCTGAGATGCTCCTCCGAGGACATAATATTGTTGAACGTAAATGACGCATGTGAAAATGCGCTGTGTACTCGTTAGAGAGGAATAGAACGTCTATGAACACCACATACAAGCATAACTGTCTTATTTTAACTTATTCCTTTAGTTTGCTATGAAACATTTCTTAATTAATTAGAGATATCAATGGCCTATCTTCAACGGTGGCAGCGCGCCCCGAACATGCCTTACCAACGGCGTCATCCGTACTTCTTGACAACCAACCCAAGTATCTTTCGACGTAATTATCGGTTCCACAAACACGACCTCGACGAGCTCGTCCGAATGTGTGACAGCCACCTCGTTCAGCCCGAAGAACCGAACTGGACGATCAGCAAGCGGGATCAAGTATGAATTTTAAGCTATGCAAGTACAACAGTAATCTCACGATGTAGGTTGCGGCCGGACTGTCGTACCTCTGCACGAACAGCCATCAAGCTGTACTCGCAGACCGCTTCGGAGTAAGCCAGAAGGCTATATCGGACGTGGTGCAGCGAGTACTCGCTGGCCTGACCGACCCGGCAGTCGTCGCTCGCTTCATCTCCTTTCCTGTCCATGACCCGGCATGGGAGAGCATACGGCACGCGGATTCTCTCGCTATGCGGCTCTTCCCAATGTGATCGGTGCAGTTGATGGCATGCTTATGCCCATTGAAACTCCCCGACACCACGGTGGGCAGTTCCGATGCCGCAAGGGAACGTGTGCTTTAAATGTTTTAGCTATAGTAAACCACCGTGGCCGCATTCTCTACATAAACCCCCGTTACCCCGGTTCTGCCCACGACTCGTACATCTTTTCTCAATCGACCGCAAAGCAAGAACTCGACCAACTGCAGGGTGTTCCGGGATATGCCCTAATAGGTGATAGCGGCTTCAAGAACGGCAGTAGTCTGATGACTCCGATTGGCCGCACTGCAGCACCCACGCGGCAGCAGCGCCTCTACAATAAGAAGCACGCTCGAACACGCGTGATTGTTGAGCAAACATTCGGTTGGCTAAAAAGAAGATTCGCCATCCTCTCCACCAAGTGTCGCCTCTCCCCTGAACGCGCAGCCAAGGCCGCCCTTGCTTGTGCTGTACTTCACAACTATGGCCTTACGAAGGGATACTGTAGGATTGACCTTGGACCCCCACAACGAGGCATTCCACTTCCACCGCATTCCAACTCCCCCCGTGATCACATTGTTAATTCTCTGTAATGCCATTGCAGTTTTGGTTGTTATTTATCGTCTTAAAATATCTTCTTTTGTAAGGTATACTAAGTTAAAAACGTGTTAAAAACAACTCTCACTTAACATAACAACCATAAAACCGTTAATTAACAGTTTAAAAAACATAATAACTTTTAACTCAACTGAAACTACTCTGAACTACGGTAGATCTGTAACATAATAACATAATAACCGTTAAGTTCAAAAATAACTACTAAGCTTTGCAATAGCCATACAGTATATACTATGACCATATCTATATACTTTGGAATCTAAAAACTAATGACCTGCATTACTCTCCTAGTACCTGCATAACTCTCCTAGTACTGAGTTGAAATGGTCGAATGGGTGGAGGCTAGAGTGTGGAAGATCGGGTTCGTCATCGGAGGTGGTGATTCTTGTTGCGGTGGGTAGTTGACGAACTGGCCAGACACGGGAGCAGCATGCTAAAAAAAAAGAAGTAGAAAAACATGAAGAAAAATAAGTGAATTAATATTTACTTATAGAAGAAAACAAAATATAGTTCTAAACATAAATAAAACTACTAAATAAAAATTAAACTGTTAAATAAATACAAACTAACGGCCAAAGTTTCCATCCTTTCCATGGCCTTGTCCATAAAGAGAAGCATCTTCTGATTTACCTCCGATTGGAGGCGATACGCCTTGGTCTTCTCCTTTAACCTCACATATATTTACTCTTGTCAGCTCTTATTATCACCAAAGTTAGAATGACCAACTCTAATCATCTCTAGATGCTCGAAGCGGAGCGTCTCCTGTGACACGACGGTTCTCCGAGCGCGACGTTTGGTGCGCTGCTCCGAGAAGACACGTACCTTAAATTAAAATCAAATTTTAGCTTGTTACCTTTATAAATGACTGAAACACAACCTCTTCATCTGATTGGCCTTCCAGGTCATAGTCACCGTCTTCGACCGAGGATGTATCCCCAGAGTCAGAGCAATTGCGCTTAATTATGAACAAATTAATGTAAGATAAAATTTGAAAGTGTACTAAGATAATATTTTCCCAAGCAATGTGTTGTATAGGGATACGGTATATAAGAAGGGAAGTAAATGTTAGATGGAAATGGATGGATACGGTAGATGACGGTATACGGTAGATGGGAGGAAAGTGGATATGGTAGCTTTTCGTTATGGAAGGAAAAGGGAAAATAAATAATATGAAGAAGAAATAAAAGAAGAACAGAAGGCTAGACGAAGAATTTAAGGAAAAAAGAACATGGAATCGTATGAAAAAAGAACCTCTAGCGAAAATCGGTTCTTTTTGGCTTTCTTCATTGGCTTGCACTGCCCAGAAGAGCGCTTGCAAGTTGGATGAGGAAGAGTCGCGTAGTTCTCGCGTCTCTAATATTGCCATTTATCTTATTGTTAGTGAGCTAATAAATACTAAATATAATGACAAAAATGAATGGAACCCAATGAATATTGTAACAAATAATGAATATTGTAACTATTGTTACAAATAACAAGTTACGATCGCAAGAAAAAAACCTCTTGCGAACATCCACTCATCATCCATGAGTTGTTGTTCTTCTGCGATCTGGGGCCGGCAGAGATGTCCTTGCGAGACGAAGGAGTCTCCTCGACCACATCCGCCTCTGGACTCCCGGAGAACTCACGCTTTATCTGAGCAAATATAACTGCTCAAAGAACAAAAAGAGAAGCAAACAAAATTTGAAATAAGCTCATATCAAATGTTTAATCAGATTTATAAACATACTCTTCCGCTTTCAAGCGAGGGGATTCCCACTCCTTGAAACGTGGGCGATCGAGCAAGCATGTGGGAGAGCAGGAAGTCGCCACGACCGAGTTCTGTACTCAGCTCCTTCTCAATTTGGCGATCAACGCCGCCGCCCGTGGCATTCAAATACCTCAAGCACCAATTCTCTTCGTGCAAAAATCATTCAATGAAATCAAACAAGAAATAAAAGTTACTTGGTCCACTTTGCCTTGTTCTTCTTCAGCGACAACTTCCTGTATTTGTAGTTCTCTTTAATTGATTCCACATCCTTGACGATCTTGAAACGGAGCAGAAAGGCGTCCTGAATCCCCTTCCACTCGCGATTTCTTGCCTTGTTGGCGCCGGCGTTACGCAGCTCGTTACCGCTTTCCAGGACTTCGCGTGCATCGTAGACCTTCTCTACGATGAAGTCCGACTCCTCACACGTGAAGCGAACTTTCTCCATGCCTAAACGATTAACAACCAATTACAACCACATCCCTAAATCATAAATACACATAAAAAAAATTTGGAGTGAAACGCAGATTTGAACATTTCTTGAAAACTGTATTTATGCGTTCCTGCAGAGTTGCAAATATTTTGTTATTCAGAGCAAGTCGGAACCTGAATTTCCGGACAACTGTCACACGTAGGCCATAGTGTGAAAGATTTTCAGCTCAACTGAGAGTTGCTCTCTCATTATTGCACGATCTCTCTCTCCTGTCAGCCGAGTTATTCTGTTCAGCTGAAAAACTACGTTCAGCCGAGACCTCGGAATATGGAGGGAGACGCGAAAAGGGTGCATAGAGAGTGTGTGTTTTGATGAGAATTAGGCATTTTCAGCTCAGGTGTATTCCCCCGAGTTTTCACCCGAGAAAATGACAGTTTACTACGGCGGCTGATGTGAGAACCGTAGCCAGAGGAGGTACGAGAAGCGGGCGGAGGGGCTGCTGCGAAACAGAGAATCGTTGGTGCGAGGCGGTGTACTCGACTCGCCTGATCTCGAACTCATTCTCGCCATCAGTGAGCATGGCTTCCTCGTCCTCGCTTCGGCCGGCTTAGAGAGGGCGCTTATTGTTAGGAGTTCGGCGGCGTGTGGAGAGGACGGGGCGATATCTTGGTGAGCGCAGGCGAAGCAGCACAGTCTTCTCGTCACGCGCAGTTGGAGTCGGACGAGTCACACTGACCGAGAGGGAGAGGACGGGAAGGATCTCACTCTCTTTTCGTAGACGAGCGTACTGTGGAATGTTCTCTGGAAGCAGAAGGATTAGGGGCGATAGAGCTCTCATTTGAACGAAATTGAATATTGATAATACGGAGGAGAGCTCCCTTGCGATGTCGCTGGGTGCTTGCTTACTTACTTTATTTACGGCACCGAAGGGACACACTGACATTACCATTACCAGATGGAGGGCAAAGTAATCATCCATTAATTTGCGAGATACTATCTAGAATGAATATCGAAGAAGACACTTAAAAATTAATAAGGTAAAAAAAATGTCTGCTGAAAGAATAAACAAACTAAAATATGCATGCTCCTCCTGTTGTCGGAAATCGGAAATGAACATTCTTTTGATTGTTGACGTTGCTTACTCATCAAGGAAATTCACAACATAATATTGGAAGCGCATGATGAATCAGCCAATTTCTCTCTCTTTTTTTAATTTAAAAAAAAAATCTTTTGATGATTTCTTGACTTCCTCCAAGATTCTTGGCTTTTACCCAATAGCTTACTTTCCTCCAGTGTTTTTTTTTTGAAAGTTGTTAGGCTTATCGTTAGTAAATTTTGTTGTTTTAAATGTTCATTATTAAAAATAAAATATTAAAAGAGAGCTCTCTTCTACTTCAGGGTTAGTCATAGAATATGTCAGCGAAGATTCTTGAAGCAAGCATGAAATGACTAATTTCTTTCTTTCCTCTCGCACTCTCAATTCTTGAGCTCTCTCACCGCGCTCCTCTCAATATTGAAATGAACCACCTCTAATTGTCGCAAATATAAACCAGCCGAGTTGGCAGAGGAGTTTCAACTTCTCTAGCGGTTTGCATTGATTGTGTGCCCAATCGCAGGAAGAACCCGTTCTACGTCTTCATTCTTGCAAGTTCCTACCATTTATGTGCTTTGTTAAATAGTCTCTTTCATTGTTTTTTTCTTTTCCTGTCAGCCTTGTTTCTAATGGAATTGATTGAATAAGGCCGATCAGGCCAAAATTTGCGAATTCAAACTTGAATTTTTTTACTACTTTAAGGCCACCATGCTCCTGTACGTGATTCTCGCTCTCGCGTGCGGCTGCTCGCTCGTCGCCGAGGCCAAGATGCAGAATGTCACCGTGACTGGCATCACCGTCTGCAACAAGCGACGACTCGGCAAAGTTCTCGTCGAGCTCTGGGAGCATGACACCAGTATGCCTATTTGGTTTTTTTTTAACAACCTGCAATTGGAATATTTCAATTGAATATTCCAATCGAATATTGCAATAGTGTTCAATGATTAAACAAAGAAATAGCTTTACCAACACAGTTGACCCGAATGACCTACTCGATGCAATCCAAACTGGCACCGAAGGCGAATTCAGTATTTCCGGAGGAGAAGACGAGGTAATTTGCAGACGTACCTCGAACTGATGAAGAAACTTTTTCCCAACAAATTTGGGTACTTTTGCGTCATTCAATATAATTTATGATTTATTGTCTTCAAATCGTGTACTTTAGATCACTTCAATCGACCCGTTCATTCGAATTTCCCACGTGTGCAACCTGCCACAGGTAAAGACTTGCTCGCTAGCAACTACACCAACTCCCAAGGCGAATTCCGTCTTTCCGGAGGACAACACGAGGTAATTTACTGTCGATAAAATTCGATGAAAGTGATGAAGAAATATTATTCCTGATTTATTGTCTTCAAATCGTCAACTTTAGATGACATCATTCTGGCCGTACATTCGAGTTTCTCATGTGTGCAACCTGCCAAAGGTATACATGCATTCATACATATATCCCTTGTGACTTTCGTGCTTTCCATTCCTTTCGGGAGGGAACAATAATATAGTGATGTGGATTGTTAGAACAAATCTAAAACGAAAACTTCTTATGATTACTTATAGATAGTGTTTTAATTGCCTGATTTGTCAAAAAAATATACTTACTTGATATTTTTTTACGATTAGGACAAGGAGAACTGCAAGTTCGTGGTAGATCTGGTGGTGCGCAACCACAAGATCGTCAACGGCGTCTATCACGTCATGGCGGATCTCACTTATTACGACGACGAAGATCTCGAGTGCGGCAGCGCAACATAGAGATTTCCTGGACTATACGAAATGACGACATTCATCGTACTATTGCATACATTTTATTGATGTTCGCCATAACGAAAGAAGGATAATTGATAGCTGCGCAGCTGGTCCATTATCTTCTTTACATAAATACATTCATATTTACGTCCAAATCATTTCCCAAAGCTATGTTTTTTCTCTCTTAGATGTATCCCTCTTTTGAAATATTTATATATTATTATATATATCCCCTTCAACAATAAAAGGCAGTCATCAACAATCGTTGATTCATTGCACCGGAGAACATAATTTCAGGACTAAATTGTGCGGCGCAATTTAGGGCTGCTGTCATCGGATAAACCAGACGTACTTTGGAGGAAGACTGCCCAAATTCCGACGTTGTAGGTGTTCAATCCGTAATTTTTTTAATGTTCTTGATGAATAGGAGCTTAATTATTATTGCCTATCATATGCACAAGTTTAGTTCACTTGCCCTACAAAACAAATCTATGTAGAACACAACTGTGCTGGGCGCCATTGGCACTTTCGACGAATAGCTTCCCGGCTCCTATTATGTGCTGATTGCCGAGCTCGTGCTATTTGGATGGTTCATAAGGCGAGGGCCGCGAAGACGACACGGGTGGAAGTATCCGCATAGGAACAACTGAGAACGAGAGAGCAGAGACAGAGAATGACTTACAGAGGAAGAGAGAGAGAGATATGAAGAGAGAGAAAGAGAGAGAGAGAGAGAGAGAGAGAGAGAGTAGAAAGAATAATGAAGAATCGCCGTTTTCGTGTAATACTTGGAGGGTGTATAACGTTCCGATACTTCAATGTGATGCTATCCTTAACACTTGCTCTTGTATGTAAATAATTTGTGATATATTCTCGATTGAATATGGAACAATAAACTTAAAAGTTAAGCAGCAGACCTAAAGAAGTCATTTAAACGAATAAATAAACTAATATTTTTATGTCCATCCTATTAAAGCGGAATGTTTCGTAGTCACTCATCATGAAATTCACAACATAATATTGATAGAGTAGTCAGAATCAGCCAATTTCTCCTCGAAATTCTAGACTATCCAGAACAGTTTTCGTCTAGTGATTTTTTTTTTGCAATTATTTTAGGCTCAGAAATTTCGCTGTTTTCAAAGGTACATTATCACAAATTAAATCTAAAGGGGATACTATCCCTGCTTTTAAGATTAAAATCAGTCAGTCAATATATTGGAGAATATTCTCGAAATGTCTTTTTCCAACGGACTCATTACGTTCTCACCTCTCGTATTCTCTATTCTTTGCTTTCACACCCCCCCCCCCCTCCCTTCTAAATATTGAAACAAAATACCTCTAATTGTCCCATATATATAAATCAGCCGAGTAGGCAGAAGCGTGGAAACTTTTCTATAGGTTTGTATTGATTTTGTTAAACTTGTTTAGAAAAATAGGTTGTTGAGGATGAAACTATGCTATGCAAGAATAAGTTTTCATTCTCGTTTATACATTCCATTTCTGTGCTTTGTTAGATTTGTGCCTTTTTTGTTTCTCCGAACGATGACACCGAGCGGTCGAAAGAGTCATGAGGAGAGTTAAGAGAATATCTGATCAAGAACAATATTTGGCACGGGAAGGTATTTTGACGTGGAGAGTATAATACCCAGGTTTAGATCGGCAAATCGCGGATGTAAGAGGAACCGGGAGCGGTACCGAGCAGCGGCAGGAAGACTTGTGAGTGCAGTGGGAGGGTCAGGAAGGAATTAGAATGGTTTCGGGTTTGGAGAGGATGGATAGCCGCAGGTAGCCGAGAACGACCTTGGAGTCCAAAGATAGAAGTGAAGAGCGCGGCAGCAGTTTGCGCGGTCTCGGGATTTTGGTAATGACCAGCCGCGCCCGCAGTCTTGCTCAAAGTAGCGCTGACTTGTCCTAAGCAATACAGCCAAAAAAAAATCTGGTCCACTATTCTGGATTCTAAGTGATCGCTACAAAATATTGAAAAACAACCGTAACAATCCAAAAATTTGACTACCGAGCAAAATAAGCATAATTTTCGTGTTCAGCACCTAAAATAACCCTATATCACATGTTTTTATGTCCAGATATTTCAAAATATTTTTTTCGATGGCGATGGTCTGAAAATCTTGAAATCGGCCTGAGCGATCAGGCCCTCGAATTTTCTTTTCTTATTGAGCTTATAGACGAATTTGAGATTCGTTTATACTGGAAAATTAAATTTATAATTTATGTATTACTGTCTGCTCTTTCCAAAATGTTATCACACTTCTAAGAATTAGTTGAAAATGATGCCCTAAAAATCATGTACAAATAGTTATTGGATATTTTTTTGAAATATGAAAATATCGAAAAATTTACGTTTTTGATGTAGATCGCAATGAACATCAACCAAGTAGCAATTTTCCTGGCCAGAATTGAAAAGCAAATCTAAAAACATATCTTTAGTCGTATAATATTGGAAATGTATAATTTTACAGCACCTCTTCAATATAGGCTGTTTCATGGCTGTATTGCTTAGGTAGAAAGATCGAAGATTGTATGTCGGAGTTTCCAACATCTGAAGGGCATTTTAGGGGTAGAAAACATCGCTTTTTCGTATAACTTCTTAATATGTCTGACATGGGACCATTTAAGGCTATAAAATTACAAAAACCTGATTATTTTGTTAGCTGCGCGTCGTGCAATCACAGATTTTGATGAACGAAACACGGAAATAAGTCAACGGCAATAAAGGGAAGACCATTTCTTGTGGTGCTGAACACGGCGATTCCAAACGTGCAATAAGTTTTGC
Source organism: Allodiplogaster sudhausi (assembly GCA_945643635.1). Taxonomy (NCBI): domain Eukaryota; kingdom Metazoa; phylum Nematoda; class Chromadorea; order Rhabditida; family Diplogasteridae; genus Allodiplogaster; species Allodiplogaster sudhausi. The sequence goes on from CALZFC010000108.1 coordinate 460,521, forward strand.
AAAATATCGATCTTGAAGTGCGAAATGATCGTTTTTCGATATAGCGTCATTTGGAGAGTAAATGGTTTAGGTCGATTTTTCGAAAAATGTATGTCGGAGTTTCTGAACGAAATATATCTAAATAGTGGTAAAAAATTACGCTCTTTCTTTTGGTGGCATCAGCTTTTTCACATGAGTGGGTGCTTATACCTCAAATCCACCACCCAAATTTTTTAAATGGCAAAAAGGGGACTATAAATTTTTTTTTCAACAAGTCATCAACACCTTTCTTTTGCGCCTTACAAATAGCAATCGATATAACTGTTCAAAATTTAGATTGGACAACTAGTAAAAATCTTATGGTCATTTCAATATTTTCGCTAAATGGTTGCATACTGAGGCGGTATCAATGAAAAAAATTTTTGAAAAAACTTTTTTGAGAAGGTCTTAGGGTACTACAAATACCCAGCGAAGGAAAATTGATTCAAAAAATATTTTTGTTCACTGCACCCTCAGCATTGACCCATTGTCGAATCTCTCAGATTGGCTCTCTTAATATACTTTTGATCGACAAGAGGAGAGGACTGCTTTTAGGTGAACATAGTCCTCATATGTTAGCGTATGTTGCAGTGCTTGCACAGTTCATACCGAAAGCCTTGAACTTATCTCGGTGAAAAGAGCTGCTAATCTTGTAGGCTGCTCCATATGTATTTTAGCGCATCTTGTACGGAACATTCCTTCGAAACGCGATAGTTTTGCCAGCATACGATTCTTGTTCATTTTGTTTTTAAAGTCCATGTGTACGCAGGCCTGGGAAATGTTAGGGTTTATTGCATAGTAGATATGTAGCAACCTTGCTATATGCATGTGCATACGTCTGTTTAATGATGTAACTTTGTATTCCGAGTGATCTATTTTTGCCCATGAGCACAGTTGCATGGACACGGACGATAAAGGAGTAAACAGTACGGATGTTGTGAGCGAGCATCTGAGAGAGCGGGGTTCCAAACATAGGTAATGGAGGGCGACGGAGAGAACGAAGTGACCGCAGGAGCACCCATAATACTTGGTTTATATCACAGCAGCGCTAAATTGCGTCGCACAATTTAGTCCTGAAATCATGTTCTCTGGGAAACGATTGCTTATGACTGCCTTTTATTGTTGAAAGGGATATATATAATAATATATAAATATTTCGAAAGAGGGATACATGGAAGAGAGAAAAAAACATAGCTGTGGGAAATGATTTGGACGTAAATATGAATGTATTTATGTAAAGAAGATAATGGACCAGCAGCGCAGCTATCAATTATCCTTCTTTCGTTATGGCGAACATCAATAAAATGTATGCAATAGTACGATGAATGTCGTCAATTCGTATTGTCCAGGAAATCTCTATGCTGCGCTGCGGCACCAGAGATCCTCGTTCTCATAAGTGAGATCCATCATGACGTGGTAGGTGCCGTTGATGATCTCGCCCTTGGGCACCAATATGTCGACCATATACTTGCAGTTCTCCTTGCCCTAATTGAAAAAAATATCAAGTTAGTATATTTTTGACAAATCTTCTAATTAAAACACAATCTAAATGTAATCATAAGAAGTTTTTGTTTTAGATTTGTTCTGGCAATTCAGATCAATATTATTTTTCCCTCCTAAAAGGAATGAAAGGAACTAAAGTCGCATAGGATATATGTATGTATGTACTATGTATGAATGCATGTATACCTTTGGCAGTTTGCACACATGAGAAACTCGAATGTACGACCAGAACGAAGTCATCTAAAGTTCACGATTTGAAGAGAATAAATCAGGAATAATATTTCTTCATCACTTCACATCGAATCCTATCAACTGTAAATTACCTCGTGATCCCCTCCGGAGAGACGGAATTCGCCTTCGGAGTTGGAGTGGTTAGTAGCGAGCAAACTTACGATATCCGGGTTATCTGTGACGGAAAAGCTATTTCCTTGATAAATCCTTGAATACTGTTGGAATTTCAATTGGAATATTCAATTGGAACATTCTACTGGAATATTCCATTTTGCAAGTTGTTAAAAAAAAGTCAAAGAACCATACGAGTGTCCTTCTTCCAGAGCTCTACCAGAGTGTCGGCAGCTCCGCTGTTTTTGCAGACGGCGGTCCCAAACACTTCGAAATCCTGCATCTCCGCCTCGGCGAAGAAGGAGAAGCTGCACGCGAGTGCGAGAATGACAGGAGCATGGTGGCCATAAAGGAGACAAAAATTCAAGTTTGAATTCGCGCCTTTCTACCTGATCGGCTATTTTTCAATTGTATTGGAAAAAGGCTGATAGGAGAAGAAGAAACAATAAAAGAGCCTATCTAACAAAGAACAGAAATGGTAGGTACATGCGAGAATGAAGACTTATTCTTGCTTAGAACGGGTTCTCAATGCGATTGGGCACAAAATCAATGCAAACCGCTAGAGAAGTTGAAACTCCTCTGCCTACTCGGGGCTGATTTATATGTGCTACAATTAGAGGTGGTTCATTTCAATATTGAAAGGAGCGCGGTGAGAGAGCTCAAGAATTGAGAGTGCGAGGGGGAAGAAAGAAATTAGTCATTTCAGCAGAAGGAATGCTTGCTTCAAGAATCTTCGTAGACATATTCTATGACTAATCTTGAAATAGAAGAGAGCTCTCTTTTAATAATTTAGTTTTGATTTTGTACCCCTAAAACAACTAAATTTACTAACGATAAGCCTAATAACATTCCAAAAAAATCACTGGAGGTAAATAAACTATTGGGGAAAGGCCAAGAATCTTGGAGGAAGTCAAGATATCATCAAAAAGCTAAAAAAAAACTTCAAAAAAATAGAAATTGGCTGATTCACAGTGCGCTTGCTATATTATTTTGTGAATTTCCTTGATGAGTAAGCAGCGAAGCAATCAAAGGAATGTTCATTTCCCATTTGACATCAGGACGAGCAAGCATGTTTTAGTTTGTTTATTCTTTCAGCAGACATTTTTTCTTTATTAATTTTTAAGTGTCTTCTTCGATATTCATTCTAGATATTATCGCAAATTATTGGATGACTACTTCGCCCTCAATCTGGTAATGTCAGTGTGTCACTTCGTTGCTATAAAGTAAGTAAGTAAGTACCCAGTGTGACATGGCAAGACTCCTCTCCGCATTATCAATATTCAATTTCGTTCAAATGAGCTCTATCGCCCCTAATCCTCCTGCTTCCAGAGAACATTCCACAGTAGCAACCGCCTCCGCTCGTCTACGAAAAGAGAGTGAGATCCTTCCCGTCCTCTCCCTCTCGGTCAGTGTGACTCGTCCGACTCCAACTGCGCGTGACAAGAAGACTGTGGCAGTTTCGCCGCCGCGCCCTCGTGTCTGACCTCAGGCAGAGATCACCGTCCTCTCCCACGCCGCCAAACTCCTAAGCGCCCTCTCTAAGCCGGCCGAACCGAGGACGAGGAAGCCATGCTCACTGATGGCGAGAATGAGCGAGTCGTCTCGCACCAATGCTTTTCAGTTTCGCAAGCAGCAAGCCCAGCCGGCGCTTTTCCTACCTCATCCGGCTAGGATGCTCGAATCAGGGGAACATCGGATGGTATGGTAGTGCTAGTGATGCTTACTATCCATATATGTAGATCGCCTGATCCGTTATGACTACCCAGTCCAGCCAACTTCTTGATGGGTTGACTGACTTCCACTGCCTACACAGCTGAGAGCGCTCTTATATACATATGGGACAAATGGAGGTGGTTCGTTTTAATATCGAGAAAAGTGAGGCGAGAGAGCTAAACAATTGGTGAGACGAGAGAGAGAGAGAGGGAGAGAAAGAGAGGGAGAGAGAAATAAGTAAGTAGACAACATTTCGAGAATCTTCACCAAGATATTGGATGACTAAGCAGGAAAGAGAAGAGAATTATTTTCAATATTTTATTGGTGATGGCAATGAGCGTAAATATTCCTTCAAAAACAACGCAGTTAGCTAAGTTTAAAAACTTTATAAATAAATCACTGGATGAAAGCAAATTATTGGTGGGAAAGAATGTCGAGGATATTGCGGGACACAGTAAAAATGACAATTTATAGGAGATTGGCGTAGTCAGAAGGACCATTAAAATATTGCAATGAAAATTTCTTGATGAATAAACAAATAACAATAATTCATACGAGCGTGCATACAATGGAATGTTCTTTCCCATGTGACATCAAGACGAAAACATATATGTTTTAGTTTATTTTTTTCATCTGCCGCGTAGTAAAGTTTAAAAAGAAGTTTCCGCATCCACTGCTAGTAAAACATCCAGTATCCCTCCTGCGTCTCAATTCTTGCCCGTGCTCCGATGGACAATAGAAATGCTTTGTTCGAATAATCCGTCTTATGTCGGTTGCTCATGGGGGTGCGCTTGATTTGGCCGAACTTTTAGTCAACTGCTGCAACTTACAAAGTTTTTTTATCTGAACAGTTGCCCGTTTTGTTCTGCTGCTGCTGCGGCTGAACATTCTTGTTATGTCCTTTCTATGAAGCTGTATCTAGAAACGATTTTGCATCTAACAATAAGAATTTGTCAATCCGACTGGCTTGGAGGGAATTGGTTGGTGGGATCACGCTAGGGGATGGAAAGATATTCAAGCAGGTGACAATTTGCTGACTGTTTCTCCGGGTCCGACCGGAAGGGGTGATTTAGCCCCCTCACCCTATGTTGATGTTGATTGGTCCTTACAATTAGCTTCCGCTTTGGGATATTCACTCCCATCAATGGGAAGGGTACATTAGCCACATCTCTCTCGCTCTTCTTTCTCTCTTATCTCTATCTCTCCCTCTTCTCTCTCTCTTCTCTCACCTCTCTTCTTTCACTTTCTTTCTTTCCATTCTCTTCAAATCGTTCTCTATTTCTCTCTCTTTATGTCCCGATCCCCCGCTCTTTATCTGTATCTCTCTCTGATCTCTCTTTCTCTCTCTCTCTCTTTCTCTCTCTCTCTCTGTATCTCTCTATGTCTCAATCTCTCTTTCTCTCTCTCTCTGTCAATAGCAAAGAAACCAATAACAAGGAAGCAGGGATGTTGATATCAGTGTAAACATGAGGCTAAACCTAGGGTTAACCTGCTTAGCCTCATGTCATTACCCTGATATGTTTAGCCTCAAAAAAGGGACACTTTACTACGGCGGCTGGTAAGAAGGTGCATAACGTGCAGCTATTTCAATGTGATGCTCTCTGTACCACTTGATCTCGCAAATAATTTTTAATATATTCTCGATGAAATATGGAACAAGCATACCAATAAAAATGTCAGGTGAAAGAATAAATAAACTAAAATATGCATGCTCCTCCTGTTGTCAAATGGGAAATGAACATTCCTTTGATTGCTTCGTTGCTTACTCATCAAGGAAATTCACAACATAATATTGGAAGCGCAGGGTGAATCAGCCAATTTCTATCTTCTTGCATTTTTTTAAAACATCTTTTTGAAGATTTCTGGACTTCCTCCAAGATTCAAGGCTTTTCCCCAATAGTTTTCTTTCCTCCAGTAATTTTTTTTTTGGAATGTTATAAGGCTTATAGTTAGTAAATTTTGTTTTAGGGTACATTTAGGGTACATTATCAAAAATAAAGTAATAAAAGCGAGCTCTCTTCTACTTCCGAGTTAGTCATGGAATATGTCAGTGAAGATTCTCGAAGCAAGCATCTTGCTTCAACTCAACTGACTGAAATGACTAATGTCTTTTTCCCCCTCGCTCTCTCAATTCTTGAGCTCTCTCACCGCGCTCCTCTCAATATTGAAATGAACCGCCTCTAATTTAGTCGCAAATATAAATCAACCGAGTAGGCAGAGGAGTTGCAACTTCTTTACAAGTTTTCATTGATTTTGTGCCCGATCGCAGGAAGTTCCTGTGCTAAACAAGAATAAGTCTTCATTCTGGTATGTAACATTTCTGTTCTTTGTTAGATAGGCTCTTTTATTGTTTCTCCTTCTCCTGTCAGCCTGTTTTCCAATACACTTGAAAAAAGGCCGATCAGGCAAAAATGCGCGAATCAAGATTGAATTTTGGCTCCTTTCACTTCCACATTATGATGCAACTAGGTGCTTACTCGCAAATAAATCATTCAATTCTTTAACGGTCATTATGCTCCTGTACGCGCTTCTCGCTGTCGCGTGCGGCTGCTCGCTCGTTGCCGAGGCCAAGATGCAGAACGTCACCGTGACTGGCATCACCGTCTGCAACAAGCGCCCACTCAGCAAAGTTCTCGTCGAGCTCTGGGAGCATGACACCAGTATGCCTATTTGGTTTTTTTTTTAACAACCTGCAATTGGAATATTTCAATTGAATATTTCAATCGAATATTGCAATAGTGTTCAATGATTAAACAAAGAAATAGCTTTACCTACACAGTTGACCCGAATGACCTACTCGATGCAATCCAAACTGGCACCGAAGGCGAATTCAGTATTTCCGGAGGAGAAGACGAGGTAATTTGCAGACGTACCTCGAAGAAACTTTTTCCAAACAAATTTGGGCACTTTTGCTTCATTCACTATTATTTATGATTTATTGTCTTCAAATCGTGTACTTTAGTTCACTTCAATCAGCCCGTTCATTCGAATTTCCCATGAGTGCAAACTGCCAGAGGTATGCATATACCATATCTTACTTTGTTGTTTTCCATTCTCTTCGAAAAGGAGAAATTGTGTTGATCTGAATTGCCAGAAGAAATCTACGAAAAAAACTAGAGGTTTCTGACGATTGCCTTACAAAAATTTTAGTTTGCAAATTCGTTCCAAATATTATAACTTGATACTTTCTTGCAATTAGGGCAAAGAGAACTGCACGCGAGTGTTCGAGCTGGAGGTGCCCAAGGACAAGATCAACAACGGCGTCTACGAGCTCACGTACGTCACGCTCGATTTCAAGTACAGGAACGAGAAGCTCGAGTGCGGCAGCTAAGCATGGAGATTTCATGGACTTTACGAATTAAACGACATCTATAATACATATTATTACATGTATATTTTTTTATGTTAGCCTTAACAAATCATTTCCCACAGCTATGTTTTAGTCGCTTCCCTCCCGGTGTCCCTCTTTGGACATATTTATATATTATTATTTATATTCCTTGTCCAGCAATAAAAGGCAGTCATCAACATTCATTGCACCGCAGAACGTAATTTCAGGACCAATTTGATAAAAAAATGTGCTAGTGTCACTTAATGAAAACAACATAAGTAAGAGAGACCACACGTTCTTGAGAATTCTTTCTCTGTACCTGCCATTCCGACGTTTTAAGTGGTCCATTAGTAATTTTTTTCTAATACTTGATGAATATGATTTTAAGTATTACAGGGTACTACTATAATGTTCATAGCTGTACTGGGCGCCATTGCCACGTCGTTCGGCGGACCGGTTCTCGGCGCCTCCTGAGTGGTGTGGATTGCCGAACTCGTGCATCTTGGATGGGTCATCCGGCGAGGGCCGCGCAGATGACAGGGGTGGAAGTGTCTGCATCATAGGAACTACTGAGAACGAGAGAGTCGTGGCAGAGAATGACTGGCAGAGAAAGAGAGAGAGAGAGAGAGAGAGAGCAGATGGAAGCATGGAAATGTATTTGTTAGCTGCTTCTGAGCAGTACTAAGAAGGTTAATATGTCCCGTTATTTCAATGTATTTTATTTGTTTATTTATGAGTTTGCTACAATTTTGGAGAAGCCGCTATGTTTTCTTTTACGAATCAATACGATTTGTGATATATACTTGAACGAATATCAAACAATATACATAAATATAAATAAGCAGACCTATAAAAAAGTCAGCTGGTATCAAATGGGAAAGAAGATTCCTTTGTATGCCGCTCGTCTTAGTTGCCTATTCATCAAGAAATTCATAGCAAACTATTCTAAGAGTTGGCTGAGTCAGGTTATTTCTGTCACCTTTAAATTCACATTTCTAGACTTTCTTCCTTTCTCAAAATAGTTTGATTCGATCCAGTGATTTATTTCTAAAGATTTTAGGTTCAATAACTTTTCTTCGTTTTTAAAGATATGCTTATTAAATCACAAATAAAATATTTAAAGGAAGCCTCCTCTGGTCCCTCTCCCTACGCAGTCATCGAATATGTTGATGAAGAAGATTCTCGAAACATTCTCTCTTCTGGCGGAAATGGCTCATTCTCCTCTCTCTCTCTCTCTCTCTCTTTCTCTCTCTTTCTCTCTCTGTCTCTCGTCTCTTCAATTCCTGAGCTCTCTCCCCCTCCACTGCTGTTGATATTGAAATGAAGCAAAATGAACCGCCTGTCTATTTTTCCCTTGTAGTATAAATGCTGCCTCATCGTCAGCCTAGTCGGAAGAGAAGTTACAGCTTCTCTACAGGTTAGCACATTGATTTTGTGGGGCGCAGTAGCAGTAAGAAATTGCTGCGTGCTAAGCAAGAATATGTCTTCATATACATATGTATGCATGCTCGATTATACCATTTCAGTGCTTTTGCTTGTTGATGGTTAGCTGGGCTCTATTACTCCTGTTCTCCTTTCTTCTCGAAACAATAAAAATTTGAATTCGCGCCTTTTTGCCACTCAGGCAAAAAGTCGCGAATTCAAATCTGAATTTATTTTTGTGGCTCCTTTAAGGGCGATATTATGCTCTTGTACGTGGTGATTCTCGCAGTCTCCCTCGTTGCCGAGGCCGACGGCTGGTTAGATGCAGAACATCACAGTGTCTGGGATCGCCCTTTGCGAAGGGACCTCAGTCAAAGACACACTCGTAGAGCTCTGGCAGAAGTACAAACGTGTGTATGCTTTATTCGCCTTCTTAAAGGAGCTATCCGGGTAATAATTAATCTAGGTTTTTACCTTATATGGATAAGCTCATCTTGGCGTAAAGCATATGTATAGCATATATTCAGAAAGTTTGACCAAATTTCATCCATTACGTTCTAAGCAACAGTGACGTGAAAACTGGCGGGTAGAGAATTAGCTACGGTAGGTCATTGCCGCCCTCCTATTTCGCATGCTTTCTCGACCGAGAGGCAGGCAACTTTATGAGCGCGCGCATTCAAAGCGGTTCTCAAGCGGTACTGTATAATAATATACTTCCTTTAAGAAACTTGAAAAATGGAATATTAAATTAGAATTATAAAACTGAAAATTACAATCGAAAATTCCAATTGAATGTATTTTTCCTTTTTTTTTAAACGACTTGTAAAATGAAGACCTTATTTGTATTCTAAATATTGTCTCTTTGAATATTCAAATTCAAGGGTTAATCAACTAAATAGCTTTTCCACACACACACACAGACCTTCTCGCTACAAACCACACCAATGCTCAAGGCGAATTCACTATTTCCGGAGGAGAAGACGAGGTTATTTGCAGAATAAATTTGTTTTTTTTTCCTCAAAGAATAATATTGATGATTTATTGTGTTGAAATCGTGAACTTTTAGGTGACTTCTATCAAACCGTACCTTCGATTTACCACTGTGTGTGGTCTGCCCAGGGTACATATATTATATAGTATCTTATATTCCCTTGTTGGTGGTTGCTCTTTCTTTACGAGAAGTTACAAAATCATGTTGATCTGCGGGGCGGTAGTGCAATCATCAAGAAACAAAAGAAACATAGAGATTTAGTATAATTACATGTTGTTTTAATAAGCAAATTCTTTTCAAATATCCTAACTATGCACACTCACTTTCTTACGTTAGAGCTTGGAGGACTGCGTGCGAGTGTTCGAGGCCGAGGTCCACAAGGACGACATCAACCGTAACGACAACGAAAGTTGGTATATAATATCTGCCTCGATCAAAATTTCAAACTTTATTCCACACAATCAGGGAGTGGGCCCGGTGGGTGAAGGCAAGATGCAAAGTTAAGGTTGATCTGTTTCGATTGCTATTACGGATACTTGGAGATCAAGTGCAACAGCGCGGCAGCATGGACGTTCCGTGGACTTTTTACCTTCACCACGACAGCCATTATTATATGTTTTTGATGTGTGGTAAAGGGACATCGGTAGCGATGTTTCAAAATGTTATCGGTTCAAGCATTCCATAAATTAACCATCCTGCTTGCGAAAAAGTTCTCATAAAATGTAAAACGGAATCTGTGTATGCATGCTTTTTATGTCCACAATTATATACAAGCTGTATTAATGGTCATACACTCCAAAAAAATTTACACGACTAACGTTACTCTCACTTTTAAATACAACGCTGCTAACTAAAATGGCTGAGAAAGATTAAAATCTACAAGGCATAAGCCGGCGATGACTCCAGTCACTTGAAATGTGTAATTCATGCAATAAATAGTAAATGTTGAACTTTTTTCTTAATAAATCCCACAGTTTGGACTTAATGTGACAGAATAATTCGGCGCAGCAGGGCGCTTATGCTCTCGCAATAAAGGATGAACAGGATCGTAATGGTTCATCCGACGAGAGAGAGAGAGAAGAGAGAGAAGAGAGCGAGAAAGAATGAAAAAGAGAGAGAAAGAGAGACCGAAGAGAACAAAGAGAGAAAAAACGAGAGAGAAAGAGAGAGTGGCAGAGAGAGCGAAAGAGAAAAATGCAGTGAATTATGAGAGTTCGTCTGTTCGCTTTTTTTTAAATTGTATAGAGAAGGTGTATAGTAAAGCTGTTTGTTTATTTATGTGCGCGAGAGGGTATTAGTACTACTATTTCTGACAAGCCACAATGCATATTTTTTTCTTTCCAAAAAAATTTTAGCTACGATTATCGTTCCAGTTGATCTCGAAGATATTTTGTGAAATATTCTAGATTGAATATTGAGCAATTACCCTGAAAATAAATCAGCAGCCTAACAAAAAAAAGTCAGTTGAACTAATAAATAAACTGAGATATGTTCGTCCTGATATCAAAAGGAAAATTCCTTTGTATGCTTCGTTGCTTACTCATCAAGAAATTCACAACATCATAATATTGCTAGGGTAGGCTGAATCAGCGCCGAATTTCTCCCTAAAATTTTCTCCAACAGTTTCCCCTTTGATTAATTTGAAAGTTTTTGAGTCACGTTTCGAAAATTTCGCTATTTTTATCGATATCTTAACGCTCGTTATCACAAATAAAATATTAAAAAAGGTAATCTCTTTTTCTCTTTTATTATTGTTAGTCATCCAATATGTTTTCTGAAGATTCTCGACATATTCTCCTTCTCCTCCTCTGACTCATTCCATTCTCTCCTCTCTCGTATCCTCACTTCTTGAACGCTCTCTCACCTCTCACTGCGCTCGGTATTGAAAGGAACCGCCTCTATTTGTCCCATATATAAGTTCGCGCATGTCAACAGGGTAGGCAGAGAAGTAGCTAAACTTGTCTGTAGGTTCGCATTGATTTTGCGCTCAATCGCACACAAACCTTTTTTGCATGTCGAGAAAAAAAATTATTTCTTGGTTTAGGAAGAGACTGTGATAAGCAAGAATAGACATCCATTCTCGTTTAAACCATTCCTGTGCTTTGTTAGATGGACTCTTTTTTTGCTTCTCGCTCTCCTGTCAGTCTTTTTTCATAAACAATGGAAAAAGGCTGGCGTGTGTTTATTCGACATTGTAGAGCACTGCACTTTGATCTTTTGCAGCAGATAATAGTTTTCGCCTTTCTCTCTCTCTCTCTCTCATTCTTTCTCTCTCTTTCTCTTGCTCTCCTTCTCTAGCACTCTCTCTCTCTCTCTTACTTTATCTCTCTATATATATCTTTCTCTCTCTCTCGCTCTCCCCTCTCTCTCTCTCTCTCTCTCTCCCCTCTCTCAACCTCATCTACTCTATCGCTCTGTCTACAACATAGTTCTTTGTGCAAAAAAAGAGGAGGGTGACTGCTTTCCATTGCCCTCCATTGCGCACTGTAAACATAGCACGTAAGGCTAAATGAATGTGTAAACCTTCTCTAATTTCCGCACTTCTCTTTTGGCTCTATTCTCTCTTTACTTCTGCTTATACTCCCTACTCTCTTCCTTATCAATCTCTACATGTCTCTCTCTCCCTATCACTCTCTCTCTCTTTCTATCTCTCTCTCTCTCTCTCTCTCTCTCTTTTTTCTCTTTTCCTTGACACCTCCCTGACCTGTGCTATAGCAATAAATAGGAGTGCGGCCTAGCACGAAAACGAGACTCTCATCGGTCGTACTACAAAAGCAGCCGGACAGACCAGGCCAAAGCGGCCTCTCTCCTCTTGCAGTACCTATTGCCCATCCGCGTCCTTTCATTTTTCCCTATTTGCGGTTGAATCTTTTTCGTTTCAAAATATAGAAAAACCCATGTATTTCCTATGCTTAAAGTTTGGTTAGTCTTAAGGTTAGGAAAGAACGTGATTTAGTACTTACCTTAGAGTACTTAATGACCTTAAGTAAGCAAAGTCCTAATTAAGGTCATTAATTAAGGTCATTATGCTCGTGTACGTCCTTCTCGCTCTCGCGTGCGGCTGCTCGCTCGTCGCCGAGGCCAAGATGCAGAATGTCACCGTGACTGGCATCACCGTCTGCAACAAGCGCCGACTCGGCAATACTCTCGTTGAACTCTGGGAGAGGGACACCCGTATGTTTAGTTGACTTTTTTTTGAACTACTTGCAAAATGGAGCATTCCAATTAAATACTCCTGTAGAATATTCCAAGTGAATATTCCAAATGAATGCTCCAACTGAATTAAAGGAGATCATAAGGGAAAAACTCCTACAACGATTGGCGGCCCGATAGCTAAAAAGTAGGGTGTTAGCAATCGTCACAAATGGGCTACTGCATCACGCCTCTCTCAACAGAAACTTGTTTCTTGGAAACACTATTTATTAGCCTTAGATCTCCTTTAATGAAATAAATAGCTGAACATTTTCTCAACACAGTTGACCCGGATGACCTGCTTGCCACCGTCCACACCAACTCCGAAGGCGAATTCCGTCTGTCCGGAGGAGAAGACGAGGTTATTTAATAATCCTACTTGATAGAATTCCCTCGAACTGGTAGCAGAAAATTTTACCAACAACTTTGGTTAACCAAGTTTGTCGCATAAATGAAATAGTCAATTTTTAGGTGACTTCAATCAAGCCGTACATTCGCATTACACATGTGTGCGAGCTGCCAAAGGTAAGTAGGTCATATGCTACTTTGTTCGTTTCCTATTCTTTTTTTAAGAAGGAAAAATAATGTTGATCTGAATCGCGCGAACAAATGGATAACACAAAAGTAGAGATTTCTTATGTTTTCTTTTAGATTGTGTTTTATTTCATTGGTAAAGATGTTTCAAACATAGTAACTTACCACTTCTTAGGGCAAGGAGAACTGCAAGCGCGTGATCGAGCTGGAGGTGCCCAAGGACAAGATCAACAACGGCGTCTACGACCTCACGTACGTCACGCTCGATCTCAAGTACAAGGACGAGAAGCTCAAGTGCTAAATGGAAGCAGAACAACGACAGCAGACCAAGAAATGTTGAATAACATAAAATAAAATAAAAAGTTTCACAGTCTTAATGTCATTACCGAATAAATATGGGTTTTCTATGCGTTTCTTGTTGTTGTTGTATATCAAAGCTTAGCGTTCAATTCATCAAACCAAAGAAACAAAAAGAAGGTGGAGATTTTGATACCGAACGAAGCTGCAGCGATATTATAAGTGAAAAGTTCAGTTAAAATCATGACCATATCCCATGTTATATCACAGAGCACAGAACGTCAATAAGATAGAAACTGAGAGAACTAAGGAGAAAATTGAATCATGTCAAACATGCAATTCTATCAATATGTCTTGTTTCGTTCCTTGTTTTGTACGAATCAGACTTATATTCGGTGCAACACATTATAAAAAAAGAGTGAGAGAGAAAGAGTGAGAGACTGTGAAAGAGAGAGAAAGTGTGAGAGAAAGAGAGAGCTTCAGCATCATCTTGTTCGTCTCCATGCCCTGTTCTGTTGAGACGTTTCTGGGAGCGGCTCGGTTTCATCAGGCATACATGCATGCACAAAAGAATATATGTATGTACACAAATATATAAAATTTTTTTTACTAGATTGAGTATTTCCTTAAAACTTTCGCCAGCCTTTGAGAGCGGCGGCTACGGCACCTTGTATAGGTCGATCAATGATGGAGAGTTGGTCGTTCCGAACAGCAACGCTGTGATAGTTTGCAACCAATAATCGAATTCATGCTCAACCATCATTTCTGTTCTGTTTATCATATCTTACGAAATTATTGCGAAATGTGCAATTCATACTCAAAAATCTTTTCAGTAGTCTATATCTTGCCGAAATATTGCGAAATTCTATAACTTCGCTCTAGCTTGCAATAAATTGAGCAGCCTCGTGTTGTTTAGGCGGGCGGCACAGCGAATATCATCTGGGAAAAGCATACAAAAATCATTAAAAAAAAGTACAATGATGACTCGGATTCTCATTTAAAAGGAGAGTCTTCGGCATTGGAAATCAGCCACCAAATTTTCGCCTTAACATACTTGCTTCGGAATAGTTTGTGGTCAAAAAATATTACAAGTAAAAAAAACTGTTTTATAGTGTTTACCGACGAAATGCGACTTCTCCGCGTGTTCTTGCTGCTTGCGTTCGCTGCGACTGGCGTGGCCGGTTCTCCGCCGGTTAGAAATCTTTCAGCTTCAATATACAACAACAATAAGGATGCGGTGGAAAATGTCGATTACTACTTTGCAAAAGCATCGCATAATAGTTATATCCTTATTTCTGACGTACATCTGTAGATATCTCACTATGCATTTGATTGACGCTTCTCTGAAATCCCACACCCGTTATCACCTGTTAATTTCGCACAGACATGCGTTCACACGCCAGAAGGCTGCCCGGTGGCAAAGGAAGCACCCAAGCACAAATGCAATGACAATGTCGGCATGGGCTGCGGTGCCGCAGGGAAGCGTCGTTAAAGTGTAATTTATGAATAAATGATGATGTACTGTTGATCATTCGCAAATTGACAATGGAAGAGAGAGAGAGAGAGAGAGAGAGAGAATGAAAGAGAGAGAAAGAAAGAGAAAAGAGAGAGAGAGAGAGAGAAAGAGAGAGAGAGAGAGAGAAAGAGAGAGAGGTGTGGTCCAGCGAGTGATCGGGCCAGAGGTGCCCAAGTACAAGATCAATAGATTCCATAGATTCAAGATAACTCATCACAAATGCAAGTATAGTTGATTCAAATACTTTCTCCCAAACAAAGTAGATAACGATTGGAATAAGCTTCCCGAAATGATTTTCGACAGTACGTCACTAGCTCGCTCTTATATTTCATCCATGACCAAAACATGATCAATTACCTAGACCCCACTCTACCCATATTATTAGACTTTTCTAAATTCTAAATAGAATAACTCATCTGTAAAACTTTTTTGTCTTTACTTATCATGTTTTATCACCTGGCATGCCTCGAAGCAGCCGTGTGTCGTCAGCACCCAAAATAATATGTATGTACTCATAAATTATCTGTTTCTCTTTGCAAACTTGCAGATAAACTTGATTGATTGATTGATTCCTTCCAATATTTTCTTTTTCTTTCTCTTGGCCCGATGCTTGACAGGATCGTTCGTTGCTTTAAGCTCTGTTCGAAACAATTCTATTCATTATTATTCCAGAGAATGTCTCTTAGCTCACTTTTCATTTGGGCCATAATAGAATTGTCAATCATGGTTCCGCACTGTCATATGATTCATGTTCCATCTCTTTCTCTTGACCCTCAACAATAACCTGTTTATGTTTTCCTTTTTTAATAGATTTGGATCCATGAACCTGTGCTGGAATCATATGGCGACATAAGCCGAGAGAATCGAAGTGTCCGCGGACAAGGCCAAACTCGAACAGTGTGGATCAAAAATTTCTTATAGATCAAAAATCTTTTTGGAAATAAAAGTTCTTTCTTAAATGAGGATTCGAAATGATGTATTCTAGGAATCTGAAAATTCCTTTTTGTTTTACTCCATGCTGAGCAGTGGACCTCAGACGCGCATCCAACTCCATAATCCAAGCCTACATTGCAAACGAAAAAGAGGCATTTTCCGACACATTGACAACGTTCAATCGATAACTCATACCAGGAAGCATCTATTAGAACTTTAACAAATTTCCAAGATGGTGGATCTATTCTGCTTTAATGAGCAAAAGATGGCGTACATACGTGTTGGTTAATGCTACTTATTCGATTGAAGATTATGAAGAGGTCTACATTCAGAATCTCCGTGTCTTTTCAATGATGCTTCATCGATGTCGGAGCTTCGACTGCGTGTTTTACACATTTGTTTGTAAACGCCATATAGAGTGAAACATTGAAAACTCTCTTTATCAGCCCCACCCAATTCAACATGAAGAAATGAGAGTAATTCAGACGATGCCAGGAAGGCATGCATCCGTCCTGCTTTACATATTGATGTTGCAGGTGACATTGGACATTTGTAGGACGGATTCCATTATAGTCCACTCGCCGTAGACGTTGCATACAACGACGACTTGGCTCCCATAACGCTTTTGGAACGTGGCGGTTTCGCTATTGTTATAATGACAAATAGATTTAAAAGTTTAGAATATTCAAAATTACGAATTTATATTTGAAAACTAGTAGTTGTTTTGGCATAATTGGTGAAGAAATTAATGAAAACCTTGATTGAAGAACGGAAAACGTCTTCATTCCCACAAGTGAGCAATGCTGTCCTGCATCAATTCTTGTCCTCGTCGTACTTAACGTCCGAGAACGACATCTCTTTCCACTCTTTAAAGGCGGGAGGCACGTCGTCACTCGACGTATCAGTGTTCAAATTTTCGCATGAGCCGCAAGCCGATTGAGCCATCTGATATAATTTTTATAAAGTATAATTAAAATTCTGTTAAGAGTGATAATAATGAGATGCAAATATGTGTAATCCAAAAAAACAGTTGAGGCGAATCCGATGGCGAATAAAGTGAGGAGAAGGCACGAGAAATTCATGTCGTATGTTTCTTTGAAAAACAATTATGTATTGAGTTGAAGGATAAATATTCAAACGGCTACAAAACCCTAAAAATAAAACAGGCAAGGAAATTATTGTAATGCCTGTGTTTGGTGGCTAGCCCTTTTATACAAAGCAATCTCTTCGTATCGCATGATCTCTTTCATTTCTCTAACTTTAGCTTTTCAATCATTGTGATGGAATGCTCCAGGTTCCCTCCAATATTTTGCTTTCTCTTTCTCAGTATGACAGGATCGTTTGTTACTTTAGCTTTGTTGGAAACATTTTAATGCATTAATCTTCCAGAGAATGTCTCGTTGTACACTTTTCGTTTTGGCCCTGATATATTTCTCAATCATTTTACTCTAGGTAACATATTAATCATGTTGCAATTTATCAAGAAAAAATTCATTTTTGATGTTTTAGTAAATAAAAGATTAAATGTAATTAACTGAAAGAGTCAACGGTAACCGCAAATGAAGTTTCCACTCTTCTATCACATATTAAGAAAACTCACCGTAATTACTTGCCTTAAATTTCTTCGGAAGAACTGCTCATTTCGAACACCCTTTTGTTCATAGCATTTGTTCCAAACTTTTGCGAATTGTTTCTCTTTCCATCAAATATTTGTTTTCTTAATCAGAGCCCGATGCTTAACAGGATTTCGTTACGTTAAGCTCTGTTCGAAATTTTTTTTTTAATTTATCATTCTTCCAGAGATTTTGGCGGATCCCCAAACCTGGTCTAATAATAATAAATGACGCAATATGTAAGAGAATCAATCATGATTGTATTTCGTTTTCGTTCAAAATGTCCTTATGGGCGGTGCTTTCCTGCTTTATCGCTGCTATCGTGTGGGTGGTGGATAAGATGTGGGAATTCGCGTAACAACGCTTTTATTAAACAACTAGCCTGACGGCAACGATAACAATAGGCGGAGGGAAGGCGAAGTATGTAGGATCGCTCGCTAGGCAGAAGGCTCAGTTCGTAGCGAGCCGTGCCTCGTAAAGCAAAGCCTCATAGCAAACGCGCAAAACGTCATTTTCCGACCCTTTGACAACGTCCAATCGATTACTCATATTTACTCATATTTTAGAAGTTTTGTTGAAAAAAATCAAGATGCTGGATTTTGGCCCAGTCCGTGGTCGCATTAATGGGCAAAAACTGGCGTAAACACACAAGTGTTGCTACTTATTCGAGATCGAAGAGAATGAAGGTGTCTAGCTTCAAAATCTTCGTGGATATTCTAATGGTACGATCCCATCCACGTAGACTGCGTATTTAATAGATATGTATGTTTGTAAACGCATATTTTTGTGTGAAACGTTGAAAAGTCCCTTTATCAGCCCCACCCAATTCAACATGGAGAAATGAGAGTGATTCAGACGACGCCAGCAAGGGGGGCATCCGTTCTGCTTTACTTGGGGGGGAGGGTAGACGGTACAGGTGACAGTGGAGCGCTGTAGCACGTCATTCATTATGGTCCAATTGCCGTTGGCGTTGCAGACCACGACGACTTCGCTCGGCCCATCCCTTATGAAATAGGCTCTGTCGCCTTCGGGGGGACCGTAAAACTGCAAAGCCGAATAAGTAGATTTAACCAATAACAATAATCAAAAATGCGAAGTTATATTGGACAATAGTTTGTTTTTTTTAGAATTGGTGAAGAAATTAAGGAAAACCTTGATACGAGACCAGACAATGTCCTGGTCCTTCCCACAATTGAGCCGTGCCGTCTTGCATCCATTCGCGTCTACATCGTAATTCACGGACGTGAAGTTCACCTCGCCCCATATTTCCCACACATCAGTGTCCAATTTTTCCTAAGCCGCAAGTCGGCTGAGCTGTCTGATATAATTTTTATGAATTATAATTAAAACTGTTGAGAGTGATTATATTGAGATATAATAGTGTGTAATCGATAAAAAAGAGAGATGAAACCGTTGACGCGAATCCGATGGCGAATAAGGCGACGAGAAGGCGCGAGAAATTCATGTCGTATCTTTCAAAAATAATTAGTATTGAGTTGAAGTATAAATATTCAAGTGGCTCCAAAAACCCTAAAAAATAAAAAGCAAGGAAATGATTGGACTGCTTGTGCCTGGTGGCAAGCCCTTTTATACAAAGCAATCTCTTCATTTCGCATGATCTCTTTCATTCCTTTGCCTTTAGCTTTTCAATCATTTTGATGGACTGTTCTATTTTCCATCGCATATTTTACTTTCTTTCTCTCGGCCCGATGCTTTACAGGATTGGTTACTTTAAGCTCTGTTCGAAACATGTTAATTTTCAGTTTGAAACGGTGGTGCTATCCATCATTCTTCTAGAGAGTGTATCTTTGCATGCTTTTCATGTTGGCCATGATAGAATGCTCATGCATGGTCCTCTATGTAGCATATATTAATCATGTTGTAAGTGACTTAGTTAATTCTCACATGCCAGGGAACGGGCTCTCTCTTGCCTTACCATTAGCGCTGCTATCATGTTTTTCCTCGTTTAGTTGTTCAAACTTCACCCTGCCCACTCACTGGAAGTAGTAGCTTTGCCGCCTAGTTGGAATCTCAGATCCATCCTTAGGGCTAGTTGCCCCAATAGGGAAATCACAGGAACTCTTGCCTGATTTGGCGACATCAACATTTTTTTTTCATATTACCACCCCCGGATCCGCAGTCCGCCCACCACCAACGTACCTATAGGAATATGATTGAGCATTCTATCATGGCCAAAACGAAAAGTGTACAACAAGGCATTCTCTTGAAGATTGATGGATAGCACCAATGTTTCAAACGGAGAATTAACATGTTTCGAATAAAGCTTAAAGTAACGAATTATCCTGTCTAGCATCGGGCACTAAACAATTCTCAGTCATGGTCCTCTACAAAGCATTTTACTCATTTTATTCCTGTTGTAGACATGACTTATTAATCGTTTTCCTTTCAATTAGCATATCAATAGTGTATGATCTAAAGTTGTCACATGCCCGGTAACGGGCTCTTTCTTTGATTTGTTGCTCGCATACATATGTCTTATCGTTCTAGCCGTTCAATCTGCACCTGCCCGATCCCGTTGGCCAGGAAGTCGCTTTGCTGACTCGCCTTGCTGGAATCTAAGATAACTCCTTAGGAGGAGACGCTTGTCGCATCTATAGGGAAATCACAGGAACTGTTGTATGACGGTATTATATTTCTTTTTTTTTATATTACCACTCCCGTTCCCGTGCCTCCGAACCAGCACTACTACTCAGTTCCCATAAGATGTACGTTTTAAATGCCTTTGTTGTTGTAGTAACCATTTCGCTTTCCTCGAACAGTACGACTGTTCAAATATTCTACGGAAAAAAGGAAAAAAAATAAAAATAATAAGAAAGATTATTAGGAAATAAAAAGTATTTTTTTTTCAACGATGCTGGGTATCTTTTCAGCAAAGACGCAGATTCTTTACTTTTTTTCTTTTACTTAGTTTCTTCATGGCGGCTGAATAATCGATTGATTAGAAATCAATATCCTGTAAACTTGCTCTAACATATAATGAATTGGATATGTATGTATATATGTACGTGGAGATTTGCCAGAAGTGGTACCAGTGTTAGCCTCGACCAAGGTGGCTATAATGCTTTTGATGAAGGAAATTTTTGGGGAAAATACATAGCTTTTCAGAGATCCATCATCGGGCGTCAGAGTTTCGACTGTGTGTTGTATATGCATGCTCATCTCCTAGATTGAAACGGTGAAAAGTCTCTTTATCAGCCCAACCCAATTCAACATGTAGAATATGAAAAATTTCGAGCACGGCAATATAGCGTGTATTCGTGCTGCTTGACTACATGCTGCCACAGGCGACAGATTTCACTTCAGGTCCCTCCTCCTCGTATCTCCACTGGCCGTTCTTGCATGCGATGTCGAGCTTGCTCGGCCCTTTGTTTCCGACAACGCCATGTTCGCCCCCGTTAAACTGCGAATATGACTTCGTGAATAAAAAAATTTTTTTTTTTGGAATATTATTTGAAGAAAAGTACGAATTTAGGTTTATAAATCAGCTGAAACTTTAGTTTAGGCTGCTCTTTTATTTAAATTGATGAAGAAAATAAGGAAAACCTCGATGTAAGAACCCGGATCGTTAGCGCCCCCAAATGTGAGAACTACTGTCTTGCATCCATTCGTGTCCACGATTTTCACAGGTTCTACGAAGTGCACCTCGAACTCTTTTACATTCGGCAAGATGATCAGGGAGTCGAACTCGCAGGAACCGCATCCCGATTACGCCATCTTATATTTCTTATTTTATTATTTTTTTCAGTGGAACTGAGTAAGACATCGTTCAGTCGTTCAGATTGAGAGTAGGATACACAGAAATGTGTAATCTTAAAAAAAGCGTTGACAAACCGTTGATGCGAATCCGATGGCGAACATGGCGAGGAGAAGGCACGAGAAATTCATGTCGTATGTTTCTAGAAGAATAAATATTCAAACCTCTAAAAAAAACCTTAAAAATAAAAATAAGGCAAGGAAATGATTGTACTGCCTGTGCTTGGTGGCTAGCCCTTTTATACAAAGCAATCTCTTCGTTCCGTATAATCTCTTTCATTTCTCTGCCTATAGCTTTTCAATCAATCTTCTTGATGAATGGTTTGCCTCAAATCTTTTTTTTCTTTTCTTTCTCAGTGCCCGGTGCTTGACAGGATCGGTTGTTGGTTTAAGCTCTGTTCAAAACGTTTTGATGCATCAATCTTCCAGAGAAGGTCTCGTTGTACACTTTTCGTTTTGACTATGATAGAATTATCAACCATAGTACTCTAGGTAGCATGACTTATTACTCCTTTTCCTTAGCATATCAATAGTGTGTGATCTGAAGTTGTCACAAGCACAGATAACGGATTTTTTCGCTGATGCGCTGCCTCCGCCCAGCACCAATCAAGAGGACCATGATGGAGAATTCTATCATGGCTAAAACGAAGAGTATACAACGAGTCATTCTCTAAAAGATTTATGGATAGGACCGACGTTTCAAAGAGAAAATTAACATGTTTCGAACAGAGCTTAAAGTAACGAAAGCTCGTGTCAAGCATCTGGCAAAGGGAAAGAGAAAGCAAAATATTAGAGGGAACGTTGAACAAACCGCAAAAGTTGGGAGCAAAGTTTGGATCAAATGTTATGAATAGAAGGACATGCGAAATGAGCAGTTCCTTTGAAGACATTTAAGACAACTAGTTAGGGATGATTTTTGGCTGACGATTTTTTATATGTGAGAGAAGTGCAGATATTTCATTTGCCTGTTACAGACGACTCCTTCAATTAATTTCATTTAATCCCTTCTTTTGTAAAACATCAAAATTAAATTTTTTCTTGCAAGACCATGGTAAATTACAACATGAATAATATGCTACCTACAGGATTATGATTGAGAATTCAAAACCAAAAATATACAACGAGACATTCTCTGGAAGGTTAATGCATTAAAATGTTTCGAATAGAGCTTAAAGTAACGAATGATCCTATCAAGCATCGGGCCCAGAGAAAGAAAGCAAAATATTCGATGGAAAATGGAACATTCCATCAAAATGATTGAAAAGCTAAAGGTAGAGAAAAGAAAGAGATCATGCGGAACGAAGAGATAACTGTGTATAAAAGTGCTAGTCACCAAGCACAATCAGTGCCATCGTTTCTTTGCTCTTTTTGTTTGGTTTTTAGCCATTTTAAAATTTCTCCTTCTAATAAATATATAATTATTTTCAAAGACATTGGACATGAATTTCGCGTGCATTCTCCAAGCCATATTCGTCATGGGATTCGCCTCAACGGTTTGCCATTGATTTTTTTAATAGTTAACAATGTCTCAAGTCGACTTTATAAAAAAAATTAAAAATAAAATAAGATGGCTCAATCGGCGTCCTGCGGCAACTGCGATCACATGGGACTCGACATCTCGCCGAACTTCGAGCCCGCTATGCACTACATGGACACGGAAACTAGATGCATGATAATGAGGCTCACTTGTGGTGTTGCTGACGATAAACTTCTGAGTACTGCTATCTAGGTTTTTCTTATTTTCTTCTTCAATTTGAATAAAATAGCAGCGTAAACTATAATTTAAACTAATGTTCAAATCTAAATTCTTACCATTCTTTAAAGGATATTCTTTAAAAAAAAATTAATTTACTATATCGTCTTTGCAGCTTAATAATGGCGACAGTTCCTCGAGTCTCACAAGAACCACTATCTCGAGCGACAAACGACCGACCGAGGTCGTACTCGTTTGCAACGGCGACAACCATTGGAGCTACGAGTGGGCACATAACCTGACCTCTGCCACCTGTATCACCGTTCAGGAATATCGGGTCCTGTAAAACATCGAAAGTGATTTTTTCTCATAAATTACAATGTTAATAATACGCTACGTATTGGAGCATGATTTAGAATTCTATGTATCATTTCCAAAACAAAAAGTGTACAGATAGACATTCTCTTGAAAAATGATGGATAGCACAACCGTTTCAAACTGAGAATTAACATGCTTCGAACAGAGCTTAAAGTAACGAACGATATTGTCAAGCATCGGGCACTGAGGCAGAAAAGGCAAACTGTTTGTGGGAAAGTAGAATATTTATCAAATGATTGAAAAGCTAGCGAAGGAGAAATGAAAGAGATCATGCGGAACGAAATGATTGCCGTGTATAAAATGGCTAGCCACCAATCACAATCAGTACAATGATTTCCTTGCCTCGGGCAACGGCGATTTAGTCGGAGTAGCCTACGAAGATTAGAAAGATCTTATCCAGGCCAGCCAAGCGGTTTATCCAGGAGCGGTGTCGATTCAATGGATTTGAGGAAGATCGAGCGCGCGCGGGTTGTAGCCGTTAAAATCTTTTTTCCGTATCTCTTGATATATCACAGAACGTAGAAAGTCAATACGATACCTCGGAAACTTGAATAATGGCAGGCATATCTCTTTGGCAGGTTACCTCAAATACCCTTTTCGTCAATCCGATTTAAGATGGCTGCCTTGTGTTCTTCCCTGTTTTGCGAGAATAAGACTGCTCGAATATTCAAGATCAATTTGTTCATATATTCGGTGCTCCACATTTCCAGTGACAAACAACATTTATATCGATTACACGGATGCGGCTTAGAACGCGGCGAGTGAACATCGGGTGATGAATGACCTCCTTCGTCATTATGAATCCTTCAATATCGACGGAACGGTCGACTCTTTCTCCTTTCTGCTTTAGAGGACGGACGCCGCCTCCTCTTGCTGATCGCGTTTTTTCCAGATTATTCTAATATTTCAATATCGTTCCACAAAACTTTGGAATATTCCAAAATGACGTCATCAAACCTGCGTGACGGCGTCGCCGATGCGGACGAAGAAGCAGTCGATCGGCACCGTTTCGTGAAAGCTGGCGGCAGCCAGGAACTGGCGGACGTCGCCTGAAGAACAGTGAGAAGATAGGAAGAGTAGAGATGAAGATGGTAGGAGAGAGAGCAAGAGAGAGAGAAAGAGAAAGAGAAAGAGAGAAAGAGAGAGAGAGAGAAAGATAGAGAGAGAGAGTTATCTTTATTGGAGTAATAATCAACAACCTTTGACTCCGGCAAAGTAGACCTTGATGGAGACCTTAGTGAACTCGAGGTAGACCGTTCGAAGCGCCGCCGCACCCAGCATATCCACGTAGGGAATCGTCGAGCAATCTGACGATTGGGGGATTACACTCCTTTCTTTCCCTCCCTCTCTCTAGCTCTCTCTTTCTCTCGGCCTTTCTCTTTCTCTCTCTCTCTCTCTCTCTCTCTTTCGCTTCTCTCCCTCTCAATCTCTTCTCGCTCTCTCTCGCTTTCTCTCTCCATCTCTTTCTACCTCTTCCTTTCTCTCCCAGACTATCCCATTCATTACTACTCTCGCAATCCTCCTGATGGCAACTTCACGAGACGAACCAATGATGATGTGCGTGAAGAATTCGTTCTCGAGCGCATCTTGTCCATCTGAAAGAAGAAAGTGCAATTCAACATTCACAGAGACTAAAACTTTACGAGGCTATAGAAGGAATGGCGTGCTTATCAATATGCTAATATTGATTAGTGTTCATTGCATCCATTGTAGCCATTGGTTGAATGATCTAACGCCCAAAAACAGAAGTCACCGGCTCGAATGCCAACTCTCTCCAAACCTGTTGTCTGCGTCTGAGGCGTGCCGCCGACTTCGGCAGTGCTCTTCTCTGCTTTTCCTGGCGTCGTCTGCTTGTCCGGACGAAGCTGAAGCTGAAGCTGAAGCTAGAAAAAAAAATTAATTCAAAGAAATAAACATTTAATCCATTTTGCTTAAAGTTACTTTAAAGTTCTATCATGCGAACTTTTCTTTTCAGTTGTGCTTAAAATTAAAAAGCTTAAAATTAAAAAGCGGACGAAGCTGAAGCTAGAAAAAAAAATTAATTCAAAGAAATAAACATTTAATCCATTTTGCTTAAAGTTACTTTAAAGTTCTATCATGCGAACTTTTCTTTTCAGTTGTGCTTAAAATAATAATACTAATAATTTATTGTAATAAAAAATATTGCCTCGCTAAGCTCCTGCGGATTGATGCCGGCAATGCGATAGACGCTGTCGACGAAAAGCTCCGAGTTTGCAAAGTAGAGCGGAGCGTCGTAGTGAATCACTCGCATTCCTGAAATTTGGTAAATAATAGTTACTGTATTTGCCAACAAGAACGAAACGCCTGTTAGTTTCCTTTAAAACAAACTCGAACCTTTAATGCCCTCGCTTCGGTCGTACTGCCCGAGCGGCTTGAAGTCGGTCGAGCCGGGCATTCGGCCCATCGCGAGGCCGTCCGCCCTGAAAATGGCGTTTTTAGACTATTCTATTTTTTTATTTTTTTATATAACATATTAGTATTTAATATTTTCTTTAAATAGAATATTGTTTTTCCCAACCACTGCGACCGGAAGACGACGGTGAGGAGCGCGAAGGAGACGCCGGTGATGAGGCCAGTGTTCACGCTCACCGTCACCGTCACGAGGAAGGTGATGTAGAAGATCAGCTAGGAGAATTCTTAGCTTGCTGGACGGAGAGATCAAAGGCGGGGAAAGAGCGAGAGAGAGAATGAGAGAGAGAGATAGAGAGAGAGAGATAGAGAGAGGGAGCGAGAGGGAGGGAGGGAGAGAGAGTAAATGAGAAAGCCAGGAATGGCCTTACAAAGTCGACGACACTCTTGTGTATGAGATGGCGTGCGCGGACAGACGCGAGCAGGAGATCCTTCAGAGCGCACGCGACAACCGCGGCGAGGACGGCCTGGATTTGAATGGAGTTCTTGTTTTTTTAAACAATTTATAATATTCTTTCTTTCACGCCATCTTGGACACTTGGCATGTTTAAATTAGCTTCGACTGACAATTTATTCATCTTTCACATGCACATATTTCGTCAAAAAATTTTTATTAAAGAAACCCAAGCGTGAAAGGTCGAGCCAGATAATCAAAAAGACAAATCTATCGCGTGTACCTTCGGTAGATAGAAGATGAAGCGCGCCATGCCAAAGCACATGCTAACGAGCACGAGAGCGCACGCGAGCGATGAGAGCTAAGGGAATATTTTGAAAGTTTTTGGATCATCACAATTTCTTTTACATTTCACTGCAACCATATCAATATTCAAAAATTATAAATAATTAGGAATACCTGAGTGTGCGTGCCAAACTTGACGTTCATCATGGAGGGCCGAGGGAAGTGCCTCCCGGGAAGCAGCCAAAGAAGGCGCCGAACGAGTGCATCGCGCCGAGAGCCAGCCACTCCTGTGAAAGAGGACATGCATGGAATGACATCTCTGGATTCATTGATGACAACTCTTTAAAAATGAATAATTAGAATATAGTAAAAAATAAAGATGCCTGATTAGCGTCCACCCGATAGCCGAGGTCCTTCGAGATGAGCTTCGCCATTGCGATGTGCACGACGAAGCAGACGATGGCGATCACTATCGACTGTGGCAGCAGCTGTAATTATCGTAAATAGCGAATCTCGAGGCCGTTCAATGGAGGGCAGTTTCAGGGCAGTTCAAGTTCAAGGGAAGTTCAAGGGAAGTTCAAGGAAAGTTTAAGGAAAGTTCAAGGGTATCTCAAGGGCAACTCGAGGGCACCTTCCACGAGATTGTCGCTGAGCCAGACGGCGAGGAGGCCGGCGTGAAGAGACAGCAGAATCTGCCAGATGCCAACGAGAAGCGTGAGCATTGTCGCTAGCTCCAGCGCCAACTCCTTGTCAACCTGTAATGCTTATTTATTTATTTATATTTGTTTGCATTTCTTTCTTTGTCTTTATTTATTTCATTAAACGTCAAGTATCTGCTTGCGATCCGTTCCACCTCGGGCGCCTGCGTCTTGCAGCAGAGATGAGTGCGAGGATCGACGCTGTCGACGACGGCGCCCGACTGTTCGCGCAGAATCTGACTCGCCGTGTCGGCGACCGCCGAGCCCGACATCATCGCAACGACCGCGAACGTTCCTGGAATATTTTTGAATATATTTGAAGGAATCTACGTTGAGGAATCTTGGGTTATTCAACTTATTTATTAACTACAGTACCGCCCAACATTTCAGGAACATAAATTAATTAGATTAATTAGATTAATCTAAATAATTTCAATTGGAATTTGAGCGATATTAAGCACTTTTATGCAGTTTCCTTTGTTTTTCATGGTGGTTTCGGACATGCTGAACAAGTACATACGGTCGGATTTTAAAAAGAACTTGAAATTAGCGCCAAAATGAGAAATTAGCGTTGGCTAGGGTCATGGCCGTGTTTTTGGATGGTGTCACTAGACACTATAATACAAACTACAAGAATGTGAATAGTGCTGATATTCACGATGCTGTTTATTTTTTTCTTCTTTTGGGAGTTTTGTTTTCGCATGATTAATTTAGTTATTTGCCACAGCTGTTGAGGTGTCACTTCTACTGGATGCAGCGATCGACCGATGCGTGTGAGGCGGAGGCGACAAGGCGCGCTCTTCGATGGATTTGTGGCCAAGGCAAGACTTTTTTTTTCAAGACTTTTAGAAGTTTACTAATGTTTGTTTAAAACTGTGTGTAGTATTCACCATGGCAGACACTTTTGATCACCTGCTTCATCTTTGCTGATACCTTACATTAGAACATTTTGAAGGGAATAAATATTATTTTAATTAAGATTCTTTTTTAAAGATATTTGTTAATTTGCATTGATTTTTTTTACCACGTTAGTCATATTCCCAAATAAAATGAACCTGCGAGAATTTTATTCATGCTATTCGCAGAATCAAGTTATAAAACAGTTTAAAAAGTTAAGTAATGGCTCGAAATAGTTACCATCGTAGGAATGCTGGCGCAATCCGCTGAAGAGCTTCCACCATGGCTACCGAGGATTAGATCAGTCAATTTTCACTTACTTTTTGTTTTCATTTGAGGATCAGATTTTTCTTGTGGTTAATTTAGTCCACGGCCCCCACGAAGCATTTCGAATCGAGCTCAAGAATTTTCTGGTAGTTCATCAGAAGACAGCACGGAAACAGTAAGTTTTATTCATTGCCAACAATTCAGAAAACAGTTTATAGACCGGAAATACCGAGATAACGTGAAGAATAACTTCACAACAATAGTAAATTACAGTAACTATTTACAGTGCTTCGATTGATAGATGCCTTAACATAATATATAACTAAATTGTATTTAATTCGGGAAAATTCACAAAGTTCACAATCTTCGTTAGTAATTAATTACAGAACATCGATTCATGGATATTTTACGTTTGTGTAATATACTCGACCGGTCAATATTATAATTCACAAGTAAAAATACAGATTATCTTCAGAATGATGTCAGAAACGAAGGGCATTTAGGTGTAATCATCAAAGCCGTAAAATTCTTCGTCATTTTCAGCGTGCTCAGAGCGAGGCAGAGTGGCAGAGATATCAGTGGCAGGATTCTTGTGAGAATTGGAAGAAGAGAGAAAGTGAGAGGAGATTTGGAATGTGGAGGAATTAGCAAACGAGAGAAAAGCTGGGGGCGAGAGAGTGGAATAGGGTGCGAGGTGTGAGTTGGAGTAGAGATTCGAGAAGTTGAGGGTCTGCTGAATGGAGTTTGGGGTGTTGTTACCGTACTCTTAATTGCGAATCTCTTTGAAGGAATTTCCGGCTGGTGAATAATGGCGGATTCTCCGACCAAGAGAAGTGGACGTGGAAGGGGAAGGAGAGCGGTGTCGAGAGAGGGCGACTTCCGGAGTCTCATCAACAGGAAGGCCACGTGGTGGTCGAGCCAGGTCACTGGCGGGTTTCCGCTTGCCGTTATAGCTAGAATAGAACATTTTTAAACAATTTATGTCTAATATTATATAAGCCGACCACAAATTACCGTATTTTATATAGAATAAATTGTTTAAATTTTCAAACTCTTTTCGCATGCTACGATTGAAGTTGTTGATCAGAGTGATCTCCCCTGCTCCCTAATCGCATTACCCGTGACAAGGTAGAAGACATTCAGCATCTGCAGCAGGCAAAATAATAATGAAATGAAAATTTACATTTATACCTTGAGTAAGAACTTCCTCTTTTGGGTGTTTTTTTCTGTTCGCAAATAGTTCAAGTCGATCTTCCTCATTAGAGAAGAGCTCACTGTCCAGTTTCCTCGCAAATATGGGGCCGTCAGAAGTCGATTCGGCCAAAGAGGCAACAAACTCACGCGGGAGAGAAGCGAAATTTCTATCTGTCAACACATTACTAGTGAATGCGACTAGGTTGTTATTTCAAGTTTTATTAACCGTCTTCTTCAGCTAAAGGTGGATTTCTCTCAATGAGCATTTCGACGTTTTCGGCAATGGACTGGATGCTTGAGAATGTACGTTGTCCTTCCTCTCGTACATTTGCCAAGTCCGACGTGAGTACTCCGAATCGATCAAACAGGCCGCGTGAGAGCTTTAGAACCAGTTTTTGCTACATGTTGTAGTTATCTTTTTTTTTCGTCTATGTGTACAGTGTGAACAAACCTCAGTAAACTCTCGCTGGATTGAATTGATGAGGTCTGCTTTAAGAGCAGAGAACTCGGCCGCGAGTGATGAGGGAGCTGCAAGTGAGACTCCCTGAGATGATTGAGTGGAGAGCAGAGGCGAGTCGGATGCTCGGCTCAGATCGAGATTGGCCGGCACCGTGGACTGCGACAGGGGTTGTTGAGAGAGACTAGGAGTCCGGCCACGAATCGGATTTACAATTATTCCCGGCAGCTTCCTAATATCAAAATAGTGAGGCAGTAATTACTTTGATAACTATTCCTTACTTCCTTTTCTTTGTCGCTTCAATGTTCAATTTCACATGCAAATCGCAGTTCCTCTTTGTACCAACGTAGTCGATTCTGCCCTTGTGGAGAACTCCCTCGTAGTCAATCTTAGAAATTAATACCACGCTAGTTTTGCTAATTCATCCAAATATATCACTGCCTTATCTGCAACCTCATACCTCATTTGTCTCTGACAATCCAAAATTCTCGAGTTTCTTTCGTGGGAATACAGTATATTGGACTTCTCCGTCGTTGCCTTTCTCGTTCCACCGCATTACACCGTGCGTCTGTGCCGCTCTCTTCGCCATCTCACTCAATAAGGCATCGGACGGATAAACGATCTTTATTAAATTCAGTATTAACTGAGCGATACAGGACGTAGTGCTCTGGAGATCGCAGATGATCGTTGCTTCATCGAACTTAATGTCAACTACCTTGAAAATAAGAATATTGAAGGAAAACTTTATCATTCATCACAGATGCATCCACTCGCAATTAGAATCATCAGAGAGCGCATTCGAACGAAGAAATCAGCGGCATCAATTCACAGAAATCTGGTTAATCAAAGATATTCAATCGGATACCGCACGGTAGGTAGAATAAAAAAAAAATACGTCATGAAAATGCGGACAGTTCGCGCCGATAGAAGTAGCCGCTTTTCTCTGCTTCAAAAGCGTCAAGCTCGTCAGGTGACTACAGCAAAACCACATGTTCTCTTTTTCGCTCTCACTATCTCCGACTCAATCTCTCTCTCTCTCTCTCTCTCTTCATCTATATCTCTCACTATCTTTGATTTTCTCTCCCTCACTTGTCTCGAATGTAAGTAAAATAACATAAAAATTCAGGAGTTGATCAGATTGTACAAAGGCGATCCGTCTTTGACAACTAGAAATGCGGTCAACCTTCTCCTCGAAGTGACCGGCTGCAGATTCTCAGTCTCCACGCTGAAGAGGCTTCGCAGAGAAGCAGGATTGAAGAAATACTCGGTGAAGTACTGTCAAATGATTAGAGATCAAAACAAGCAGAAGCGGCTGGAATGGTGCCTAGCTCTAAGAAACTCGGGAGACCCGCTAGTAGATGTAGTCTTCACTGACGAAACAAGACTTCAAGCGGATCCAAATAATCCACTCCGCTTACTCACGGGCCCCAAGGATCCGAATCGCCTAGCACCCCTTCCCAAACATCCAGTCAGCCTAGATGCATATGGTGGAATCACCTGGAGGGGACCCACCCCACTCTACATATTCGATGGAAAGGTGCACCATTTGCATTAATCATTTTCATTTGCAGGCGTATATTTAAAAAACGAATATCTCAGGAGCGAATGGATTCTGAAATGTTTTGCGATATTGTCGAACAAATTATAATAAATTTCTCACGCGATGTCTACAATGGCAGGTTCAGAGGAAGTTTATAAATGATATGAAAAGACAACTACAATGTGTTAAAAAATTATAAATGGCTTCACATAACGAATAAAAGGACCTTAGACTTCGAATCGCCCAAGACAATGCGCCGCAACACACCAGCGCCTATACTTAGGCTCGTTTTGGGATGATGGGAGTAGAAGTCATGCCTTGGCCCGCCGAGTCTCCAGATCTCAACTGCATCGAGCTCTTTGGGCGGAGCTGAAAAGATACATCAAGTACTTTTAAAGAATCCCTCAAAATGCCCTTTTTCTTTCTAATTCAGAAGCCACTGCCCCGGCCATAGCAAATAAGAACTTGTGCGAACTGTCACAGCATTCTGGGAGAACGAACTCACTGTCGAGAAATGTCGTAACTACATTACCCACATCAGGCGAACAGCGATCCCGAAGATCATTGCGGCAAGGGGAGGAAATTTTGTTGAGTAAAGACCATATTTAATTCATTACCGAATTTGGAGATTGAGTGGCATTTTTTTCCTATGATTTCGAACCTGATGAAGAGTAATCAAATATACATATAAAAAGACTGATCTAAAGAAGAATAGGCTTATAAAAAGACAGATCTAAAGAAGAATTGGCTTATAAAAAGACTGATCTAAAAAAGAATAGGCTTATAAAAAGTCAGATCTAAAGAAGAATTGGCTTATAAAAAGACTGATCTAAAGAAGAATAGGGTCTTGAGAAAAGAAGAAGGCTCTGCAGCCGCATGTACAGCAACAGGAAAAGGCGCTTCGAACTGCAAAAATGACAAGACTGTTCTACCATCACTTAGCTGAACAAGAGCTTAAATTAAGAAGAGAACCTGAATATTGTTTTAAAAAAAAGTTAAATAAGGCTTCTTCCATTTTAAATGCATAATCAGTCCAAGATATTAGAAAACACTAAGCGGAAATTAATATAAATAGTTTTGCAACATGATGAACAAACTCGAAAACCAACTTGTGCGACAAGTTGAAAAAGAATAGTTACAAGCAACGAACCGTTGGGCGTTTTGAAACCACGTGTTCCCACCGGAAGTCCTCGTAGTTTATCTTCGCGACGCGAACGAAGCTTAAAACAAGACAACATAAGCAATTTTAGCAAAGTATTTATCTTCTATTAACGAAAAAAATTGAATTAACTTCCTAAAATTAAAAAAAGGCGTTTAGTTGAATAAGTTGTTTGAGGGAAAAACATATTTACAATCAGCATATAAAATCGGTCTAATGTTAGATTATCAGCATCTTTCCTATATTAGCATATTTGCAAACTCCAGTGCAAACTTTCAAATTGTTATCAAGCGAATGAAAGAATAACCTGGGAAAGGAAA
Organism: Allodiplogaster sudhausi; assembly: GCA_945643635.1. Lineage (NCBI taxonomy): Eukaryota > Metazoa > Nematoda > Chromadorea > Rhabditida > Diplogasteridae > Allodiplogaster > Allodiplogaster sudhausi. Next base: position 493,412 of record CALZFC010000108.1, read on the forward strand.
TGGTTGCGCGAACTCTGGAGAAGACGGTTGTCACCAGAACATGCGCGCATTGCTTCGCAGCATCTCCAACTGAGCGCGAATCCTTGGCCGGGACGCCAGGTGCACTCAAAGACCGCTTACAACCTCCGGAAATACAAAAAAGAAAGAACAACACCAAGAGAACGAATGACCTTGGCCACAAATCCATCGAAGAGCGCGCCTTGTCGCCTCCGCCTCGCACGCATCGGTCGATCGCTGCATCCAGTAGAAGTGACACCTCAACAGCTGTGGCAAATAACTAAATTAATCATGCGAAAACAAAACTCCCAAAAGAAGAAAAAAATAAACAGCATCGTGAATATCAGCACTATTCACATTCTTGTAGTTTGTATTATAGTGTCTAGTGACACCATCCAAAAACACGGCCATGACCCTAGCCAACGCTAATTTCGCATTTTGGCGCTAATTTCAAGTTCTTTTTAAAATCCGACCGTATGTACTTGTTCAGCATGTCCGAAACCACCATGAAAAACAAAGGAAACTGCATAAAAGTGCTTAATATCGCTCAAATTCCAATTGAAATTATTTAGATTAATCTAATTAATCTAATTAATTTATGTACCTGAAATGTTGGGCGGTACTGTAGTTCTAATATTCATTTTAAAAGATTTGAAGACGCATATAATCTTGGTCTTACGAACTACACGAAGTGTGTCGCGACGTGCCAAAGACCATGTACATGAGCGGCAAGAAGATGGACGTGTACAGGCCCTGGATCGGCTCGATGCCGACCATGTACGCGTACGCGAGACCTAGTGCCAAGTTTCCTGTTTTTTTCCTTTACGAAATATTTTGGAATATTCCAAAAGTGTTAACAAATCGATATTGGAATAATCCAAATTCCTTCTGGAATATTCTAAAAGCATTCTCCGCTCTCACTTTGCGGTACACTCATCACGGCGACCATGAGTCCGCCGAGGACGTCGTCCTTCAGCCAGCCACGCCAATTCATGCGATAATCACGCGTCCAGCGAAGAACTGGCAAACGCTCCTGAATATTGTTCACATATTATTTATCATTAATTATTGTATTTGGATTTTATACAAGTATAATGTTTTTTTGCGTTAAAAAATTACAAAAATTATTTATGAACCTGTACGAACGTGCACCACTCCTTGCGATGCCATTTGAGCATCTGCAATTATAAATTTCTTTTTATAATTACATTTCATCATCGCTTCTAAATTTCGACAAGTTTAGAGTACTCGAACATCAAAACTAACTACCTGTCTATAGTGGAAATAGACTCGTCGAAACATGGAGACGCGCGCTCCGCGAAAACCAAAGCGGAGGTCGTAGGCCTCCTGGAATTAGATAGAAGTTTAGGGAAGCATTTGAAATAGAACAGCAGTGGTGGCTGAGGGCCGAAAATATAAGGATGTAGTAAACCCCGGCCCCGGATCCGACCCCGTGTTTGGTTCCGGCCACCGAGGTAGGCCCCGGCCACGGATCCGCTTACCGGTCCCGGGCCCTGTAGAACAGTGAACGACCTGCGTCATGACGCTCTTCTCGACGAATCGCACAGAGCGGACGGCCGAGTATTCGTCGCGCGTCGACAGCACGGCCTTGGCGGGCGCGTCGGTCGCGGCGGCTGAAGGGACGGGACGCGGACGGCGCGGCGCTTTGATGCTTCTGGAGCGGAGAGGAGATTTTTTTTCAACTAGAATTCTTCTAATGTTATCGGTATTCCATTGGGTATTCATTTTGAAAACTAGGAAATATTTCAGATTGGAATTTACAACAGGAAATTATGATCCTTTGTTGCATATTCCATTCTGAAATATTTCGTAGTTTGCACATAATGAATATCCGAGTTCCGATGACATTTGAATAATCCAATTTGATAAAGTAAATGCAGATAAATATTTTTGGTTCGCGAAAATGTGAAAAATTGCTGATAATTGATAAATATTTCATTAGTTCCGTCGACGAAATTTAATTGCATTTCGCAATTTCAATCAATCAGACAAAGTTGGATTGCATTTCGCAATTTCAATCCAAGGGCATAGAAGCTGATGACGAAATCATTTCGATTCACATCAATAGAGAACCAGCAAAATTCTCAGTCTTCTGATTGATTGATCACGGAAAAAAGATTCGATTTTTCGAGATCCGAAAAGTCTGCCGTACTCGACTTGGGTTGGCGCTTCCATGTAGGCTCACGCAGCTGTAATCGAATGGTTTTACTATTTTTATTTTACCACTTATATTTCATAAATACTGTAAGCAATTAGATTTATAAAATTCGCTAGAAACAACATCCGAGATTTACTTTTTCAATGACATCACTTTTCTAGTGGAAGAAAAAGGACTGACAATTCTTTTCGGAAGCTGTCTTTTCTTGAAGAGACTCTCCCTGCGGGACATTGGCGGGGCTCTTCTTCGAGACTGCCACGAGAGCAGCCGCATCCCGCTCTTGATTCATCGTAGAGTGAGGGGGAAATGGAATTCGAAGATTCGAAAACAAACAACATTGTACATTGGAATATTTCAACAGTGCTCAATTAAAAACTTGGGAATGGAAGTAAAATTTTTGCGATCATTGTCACGTGTTATCTTTTAAACAAATTTTCATGAATATCTTGTTAGAATTCGAATTCTACAGGGAATTGTATTTATTCTTTCAGCTATGTATTTATTTTTTGTTAAACTCTACTGCTCATCCATTAGCTGGATATTCAGAAAAGGGAAAAGCCATAAGATTCTAATGTGTTTTTCATTTTTTTTTTAAACTGCAATGTTTTTTTTTTTACAATTTATAATGTAAGACAAGCATTTGTTTGTGCTTCTAATTGTATTGCTTCGCCTATATAAACAGGATCAGTTTATCAATCATGCGAAAATCTTCTTATCTTTCTCTTACTTTCTTTCTACTTCTCTACTCATCCATTCTCCTTTTATCCTTTCGTAAGTTTTACATTAATCTCTCCTTTTTGCATTTTTTGAGCAGCATAATTTGAGTGGAATAATGATTTCAAAATAATACACTTTCCATTGTTTACTACTAATGAGGCCGCCTTCAGCCGAGATTTCCACTTCATTTCCTCTTCATGATCCGCCTTTGAGAGGTCGGTTCATCATTTTCTCTCAGTTTACTTTCATGATCAGAAAAAAAAATTTCCCCAGATCGTTTATTTACTTTTTAAACCATATTCTTGATATCATGCATTTAGTTCATTCATTATATATGATCTTTCAAATCAATATTTTTATCACCACTTTTAATTTTTCAAAATAATCAGAAATTATATTTCGTTTAGTGTCAACTGCTCAGAATGGCAACTATGCAGAGGGAGTCGTGGTGTGAAGCGGATGGTTTGTCCAAATATTCTCTTTTCATCTATTTCAAGTGATCGAATATATATATATATATATATATATATATATAAATATATAAATATAAATTATTGAGGAACGGGATGGGAGGACAACGAGAAAAGCTTGGCATCGAATGCCAGTGGTGACTGCCCTCTCGACTTCTCCTTTCCGCGCCAAGAGCCGATGCTGGAATTTAAGCCGTCTATTTTAGTCGGGTAGGGACAAGACACGAAATCGCGATGCGAGACGCCAATCATTTTTTTTTCACCAACTCAATCGCTATCCCTTCATATCCCCATTATCTCTCTCTCTCTCTCTCTCTCTCTATCTCTCTCTCTCTCTCTCTCTCTCTTTCTCCCTCTCTCGCTCTCTCCCCTGTCTCTCTATCTCTCTTCTCTCTCGCTACCTCTTTTCTCTCTAGCTCTTTCTCTCCCTCTCTCTCTTTCTCTCTCTCTCTCTCTCGCTCTCTCTCTCTCTCTCTCTCTCTCTTTTTTTTAGCTCTTCCTACTCTAGTCGCCTGGGCCTTCATGTGCGTGCCGTGAAGAAGATCATGATCACTAAGCAGGAGTACGAGTCAGTCAGCATCTGCATTCTCGCTACAGAGAGTCCACCCAAAGGACTCTCTCTCTCGCTCTCTCTCTCTCTCCCTCTCTCTCTCTTTGTCTCTCTCTCACTTTCTCTCCCTCTCTCTCTCTCTCTCTTTTCAGATGCTGCTGTCTGATTGGCCGAATCCTCGGTCCGGGCGGCGCAACAGTACGAAAGATCGGAATGGATACGGGCTGCCGCATTCTCATCCGAGGGGAAGGATCCATCAAGGTTGAAGAAGGGTGATGAGAGCGAGAGAGCAGGAGAGCGAGCAAGAGAGCGGGATATTGGTAGAGAGACATATAGAGAACGAGAGAAAGAGAGAGGGAGAGACAGAGAAAGAGAGAAGGAGAGACAGAGAAAGATAGAGGGAGAGACAGAGAAAGAGAGAGGGAGAGACAGAGAAAGAGAGTTGGAGAGACAGAGAAAGAGAGAAGGAGAGACAGAGAAAGATAGAGGGAGAGACAGAGAAAGAGAGAGGGAGAGACAGAGAAAGAGAGTTGGAGAGACAGAGAAAGAGAGAGGGAGACACAGAGAAAGAGAGAGAGGGAGCGACAGAGAAAGAGAGAGAGGGAGCGACAGAGAAAGAAAGTGGGAGATGTAGATATCGTGAAGCGTGTCCTCATTTCCGCTCTTCCAGGACCCAGTCCACGAGTTGACCCTCCGAGGCCAAAAGGGATTCGAGCATCTCGAGGAGCCGCTGCACATCCTCCTCACCACCACGCATCCGAACTCCGAGAAAGCGTCAGGGGAGAGGAGGAGCAAAGGAGGAAAATTCGTTATTTGAGGAGATGATTCTTTTGGGCGGAAATTCGATATTTATGAGGGAATTTCGATATTTGTTGTGAAAATTCGTTATTTATGGGGAGGGGAATTCGTTATTTGTAGCGAGCGAGCAAATTGGTTATTTTCCGCGAAAATTCATAATGTATTGATTGAAATAAAATTTATCAATCTGGCCAATATAGTGGTTGGCCACTCTCATGTCAGTACATCGCTTTTCCTACAGCGCCCGGGAGAAGCTCCAGCTTGCGACGGAGAAGATCGAGGCCATCATTAATCATGATAACCGTTGCAATGAGAAGCACAAGCGAGAGTTAGTCTGGGGGGGGGCGCAAAATTCACTGTCTCTGGCGGGACTCGAACTTGCTTGTGTCGCTTATTGCAACTCCCGATGTAACCGATAAGCTAACTGTGGAACATTCCAGGCAACTCGCTCAGCTCACCGTCCTCAAGGGCACGGCCGTCTTTCCTCCTTCGCCTCCCGCGCGCGCCTCCTGTCCACCGTCTCTCCTCTCCCTTCCGCCAATTTTCCGCCCGCCTACCGTCTTGTACTTCCATTTCCCTTTCTCTCTTTCTCCATCTTTTTATCTCTCACATTCGCTCTCTCCATCTCTCTCGCCCCCTCCATCTCTGTCTCTCTCCCATCCTCTTCTTCCCTCACTATCTCTCGCTCCTCCAACTCTCTCTATCTCTTCCACTCTCTCTCGCTCCTCCCTCGCTCTCTCTCATCCTTTCCATCTCTCTCTCTCTCTCTCTCTCTCTCTCTCTCTCTCACTTTCCAGCCCTCACTCCGCTGCCCGTCGCCATCCTGAGCAGCCTCAACTGAATCGTGAAGTGATCCTCTCGAAGAAGATCGAGATTCCATCGGAGAGGTACGAGTCAGTCAAGATCGACGTTCAAGAGGAGAGAATAGTCATGATCGATCCGGTTTGGGAAAACCCAAAACCCTTTCTGTTGTAATTCGCAATTTCTCATGTCAGTAAATCGCTTTTTTACAGGGCCCGGGAGAAGCTCCAGCGTGCGGCTGAGAAGATCGAGGCCATTATCAATTGTCACCTTTGCAACGACAAGCAGAAGCGAAAGTCAGTGAGGGGCGGGCGCAAAATTCCCTGTCACTGACGGGATCCGAACTTGCGGGTTGATTATGGCACCTCCCGATGTAACCGATAAGCTAACTATGGAACACTTTAGGCAGCTCGCCTTCATCAAGGGCACGGCCGTCTCGCCTCCTCCGCCTCCCCCGCGCGCTTCCTCTCGGTCGTCTCTCCTCTCCCTTCCGCCAATTTTCCAATTTTTCTTTTTATCTCTCACATTCGCTCTCTCCATCTCTCTCACCCACTCCGACTCTGTCGCTCTCCCACCCTTTTCCTCTCTCGCTCGCTATCTCTCACCCACTCAATCTCCCTCTCTCCCTCTCCCTGCCCCCCCCCCTCTCCACCTCTCATTATATCTCTTTCCCTCTCTTACCCTCACTCTCTCTCTCCCTTTCTCTCTCTCTCTCTCTATCTCTCTCTCTCCCTTTCTCTCTCTCCCTTTCTCTCTCTCTCTCTCCCTTTCTCTCTCTCTCTCTCTTTCTCTCTCTCTCTCTCTCTCTCTATCTCTCTCTCTCTCTCTCACTCACTTTAAAGTCCTCACTCCGCCGCCCGTCGCCATCCAGAGCAGCCTCTCCTGAATCGTGAAGTGATCCTCGCGCATAAGATCGAGATTCCATCGGAGGGGTACGAGTCAGTCAAGATCGACATTCAAGGGGAGAGCATAGTCATTATCGATCCGGTTTTGGAAAACCCAAGGATTCTTCTCTAGGGGTTCGGAAAACCCAAGGCTTTTTCTGTAGGGTTTCGGAAAACCCAAGGCTTTTTCTGT